>VZRW01011145.1:0-189554 GCA_013398125.1 Aegotheles bennettii
GGCAGCCGCGATGCGCTGAGCTCCCTCCGGCCGCGCCGCAGCTGGGACAGGGGAATGGACGTGAACATGAAGAAGTTCACGGTGCGTCGGTTCTTCTCGGTCTATCTCCGGAAGAAATCTCGGTCGAAGAGCTCGAGCCTGAGTAGATTTGAGGTAAAACTCGCTTTAACTTTGTTAAATGTAGCAAATCCTGGTAACAGAGGTGTAAGAGAATGCCTGTGCTTACGGGCGTGATGAATTAGCTAAAGGTGATCTTTCCCTGGAAGTGGTGATGTTCGCACCTGATGTTCTTTGTCTCAGTGTAATTCAGTGCTTTTTCTTTGTAGTATTCAACACATTGCATAATATATTTAGTCTGTTGCTAAGGATCCTTCTATCAGCCTGGCAGGGGATGAAGCAGCTTGTTCGGGACATCGTGAAGTTGTAGGAAATAATTACGGATCCACTTAAATTAGCACAAATGGCACCATACTTTGCAATAGCCTCATATTTTTGTCCTCCTCACCCAAGCATATACATTTCTTTCTCAGTACCAGATTTCCAAACAGTTAATCTATTTGCTAGTGCCTTTTATGCATACGATTTGTTAGACAGGGATTTTGTTGCCTGTTTGTAGGTTCTTGTGCTTGCACAGATTTTTGCATTTATCTTCTCTCTCATGCATCCTGTTCTTTTGTTTTGTTTTTAATTTTGTTATAAGGAGAAGTTGTTCTTCAGGAGCAGGGGGACAATGTCAGATTAAACATACAATGATTTAGCAGTGTGGGGAGATGAAGACAGTTCAAGTTGGTGGTATTAGCAGATAGGAATGTGTGAATGGGATAGAACCAGGATTTCTGCCTCCCTTCCTTGAACCATTGTTGTTCAGCCCTATATTTGGAGCTGCGAATAGTTGACAGGATGTGAAATCAATTGAATATATGTCAGTTATATTTATGTTGTTCACTTTATCATTGCAGATGATCTGCAACCTCTGCACTAAAACAGAGGTAGATGGGGCCCGATTCCCCTCTGCCTCACATTTCTTTTATGCTGGTGTACTTCAGTTGACCTCCGAGGAGTTACTCTGATTTGCACCGGTATTCCCAGGAGGAGAGTTAGTCTCATGCTGTGTGAATACATTTTAATATGTTATTCCCTTAGTGTCCTATTTAAAGTACCAGCTAATTGTTTGAACATAAAGTTCTTCATGTGTCATTGCTTAAACAGGACATGTAGAAAAGCAGAGGTTTTGGCTGGTGTTTTTTGTTGGGTTTTTTCTTTCTTAACTCTTTAAAAAAATCAACTTTCTTGAAAAATTATCATGTAAGGTACCTAATTTTACTTCACTCACTGAATAGTCATGCTATGCATTTAAAACAAACTCATAAATGAAAGTTGGTAAAGCTCCCTTCTTGTGCCAGCTCTGTTCCTCTAGCTCTGAAGAGGGGGTGGGAGGGAGGAACCCTTCCTTTCCCTGCAGTGAACCCAGAATTGCAAAGGCTAATCTGAAAGAGATGGTCCTTGTAACACTTGTTTCTTGTAATCCTGTGAATTCACTAAGCTTGTGCTCCACCGGAGCTAACAGAATGTAGACCTGGAGTTCACTGAGTTACATGAAGGTGTTCCGAGACAGATGAGTGTCTTTACAGGCTGCCAGTGGCAGGGCGTGATGTTAGGAGGGGAGGTGATGTTGAGACAGCAGGGCTGCACCATACCTCGTAATTATTCATTTGACAGTGCCATGGTTTGGGAGAAACAGATTCCACCACACTAATTATTTAACTTACTGGGTAATCTAGCATGAATGACCAGTACGACTCAGCATTTGTAACAGGCCAGGCCCTTGTTTCATTAAAAAAATAAATAAATATTACAATCCCTTTGATCATCAGTATTATATTAGATTTACTGGACTTTTTCAAAATCTATGAAATAGTTTTCATTTATGTGGGTTGTCTTGTAATGATTTTTTTTCTGATTTTAAATAATTTTCTTCAAGAAGCAGCCTGATACGTATCCTATTGCACATGTACATTCAGAGCATTTTGTCCACTTTCCTTCTCTCTCTCTTGACTTGGCAGTAATGACCAACTTTATGCAAAGTGACTCAGTATTATAAAGCAACAGGGAATAGGGGTTGTTCCAACCAGGAAAAATGATTCATGAAATCTGTTCTGCTATTTAAGTGTGAAAATCATCAGAGATGTTCCTGCTTAGGGGGGGAAAACCAAACATATGAACATCAAGCCCTCTCTGTGATTTCCATCCCTGAGTACTTTTGTATATAAATTTGTAATTGCGGGCTACTGAGTGCTTGTCAGCCAAACAAAAAGTGCAAGGAAGCCTGTTGGTAGTTGGATTTCTACAAGTCAGAATATTCTCCATCCTAAGAGGCAGATATTTTTAAAGAGGCAGTAAAAAGGTACAGGTTATTACATCATGAAATGAATAAAAGTAAAATAAAGGGAAGAAATTTGGAGAAAACACATGTGGCATTGCTTTGCTTAGTGTGTGTTAGCTAATGTACCTCGCAGAAGTTACATGTTGCTAGATGTCATCTGAAATTTGGAAGGGGATTGTTGTTCTTAGGTTGTGTGGGATTTTTGTTGTGGTGTTCTTTTGGCCAGACTGGAAAGAGGGTTGCAAGGTTTAAGATAGATAGTCCTGGATTCAAGCCTATAGAATAGATTAATGTTACTTATTATTATAATATGATTAATTTTTCTACTGTGGTATTCTGCTAAGCTTGAAGTTCACTTGCAATGAGCTTCATAACTTACAGAGCAGGGATACAGATGCAGAAAATGACTTAGCAAATCACAGCTTGTAACTTGACCTTTACTTAATCGTTTCATATGCCAATATCATTGCTGTAAGTGAGACAACAAGATCATTGCCTGATGTAGATAGCTAGGTTTCACACTTTGTTCTGTTAAAGGAGGCAGAGCACACTCTGTAAATGAGATATTACAGGGGTTTTGTTTCATCTTGACTGAAATGTATGCCCTTTTTATTCTGGGAACACTTGGCTGAAGTTGGAAATTCTTTGGCTACGCTTTTGGGTTTTTAGTTTATATTATTTTTCAGTATGGCCTGCATTGCCCTTCATTTATAAGGTATCTAATGATGTAATTTTATTAACTATACAGAGCCAGTTTTTGCCCTTCTGCATGCACACTGAGTTCTTATTGAAGTCAGCTGAAAATCCAGCAAAGTCAATGGGAACTGCATGTGTGCATCCAAGAGAAGGGCTTTGTTTATGATTCTCACTGAGTGTTGATGAACATGAATGTGAAACCATGAGGAGAAAGTATGCACAGTGTGGATCTGCTAAAGACTTTGAGCCCCAGTGGAATGCATCTTATGGCAGTGAGCAATATCCCTTGATTTATAAATCAAAAGTAAAATATGCCATTTGAATAAACTAGGGAAGACCTAAACACGTAAAGAATTTGATTATGTTTATTCCAGTGACGCAGAAGCCTTTATTGGTTTTCTTTTTGTGTTTTGCTTTATTTTGTTTTTTTTAGAAAATGACCAATTAAAACATTGCCATTGATGCTTTTCGGAGATGTTTCTGACTTTTTCATTCCAGATGTATTTTTAATTCTTTATTCATATTCTTTAGTTCTTGGTTTGTCTTACTGGTAATGTTGAATCCAAATTCTGTTTTGTCTCTCTATGAGGCTTAGAGTATAGAAGAGTTCTTGCAAATTAATTAAAAATTAATTTGAAGCCTGCTGTGTCTCGGCATAGTCAGTTGTGGGAGGCAGGACCTCCTGTGGGCAATTCAAGTGTGGGTCCTCCTTGGGTTCCAGCACTGGCATGTAGGAAATGGAAGCAAGCCTATACAGTGTGGTAAGGAATACTGCAGAAGAAATGACACTGGCTTTATAATACTTCATTATGAGAGATTTTCAGTTCTAATCTTCAGCTCTGACTCTGATTTCCTACAGGCTTAAGTTACAGCAGCCTTAGGAAAATGGCCAGCAAGTGCGGAGCTAGGTTGCTCCTTTTGCACAGTGGGCTGGTGCAGTGCTTTACTTGCAAATGTTTGTGAACTCTTCTGCACTTGTGTAAAGAACGATTCATGTTCTGTATCAGTAGTATGCCTTTTATTCTGTCTTTTTTTAATTTTTGTAGATAGTAATTTTGTAGAGGAATACATTCTTTCTGTCAAAGGTTAGACAGAAAGAGGCAGGTTAAAGACTAGAGATGGGGATTAGCAGTCCAAGATCAGTACCTCTGCGAGGTACAAGTCCTGAGGCAGCTTTAGAGGGTTTTTTCCCCCTTGGTAATGGTGTGTGTTCTTGTTACAGCAGAAGTCACTGACACTATTGTAGTCTGACTTCCCCCAGCTGCTGGCAATTTTATAAGGAAATGCTGCAATTTTTGTAGTCTTGCATGGCTTGCTAGGGAGAAGGGAGGCAGGGCACAGGAGGGAAAGCAGGAGGAGCCTGTAGTTCATCAGATAGGTCACTTGAGGAGCCAGGAAATCCATTTTTCAGGCTCATTTTTATAACTTGCTGTGTCATTACAGATGGTTCAGACCTATGTGCCTTGCATTCCCTATTTGTAAAATGAAAATTATGATTATTTGGTGGTAAGAGAACTTAATGTCTGCACATTCACAATAAAGAAATTGCTCCCCAACTCCTTCTGTCTTTATCCCAAATAAACAATCTCTTGCACCTCAGGCCTGCTATGTGCTCCTTCCCGCAAGCCTCAAATTAACTGCTAAGCTACAGGAAGAGAAAATTAAGCAGGTAGATGTAGAGTTAACTTGCTCACAGAAAAAATAATAGAAAAATAGGGCTGGGAGGGATCTAAAAAACCTTAATCTGGACTTCCCTTCCTCCTCCACAGGCAGCATCACCTATATCTAAACTATTCCACCAAACAAAGCTGTTTTTCTAACCTCTTCTTAAAGACCTCCAGTGGTAAATGCTCATAACCTCCCTAGGAGGTATATTTTACAACATTATCCTTAACATTTGAGAGGTTTTCTAATGTCTAACACAAGTTTTTCTTACAGTAATTTAAACCCGTGTCTTCTTATCCTGCCCATTGTAACTGTGAAAAACAGGCTGTTTCCTTCCCTTTGCAGCAGGATTTTTATGCATTTGAAAACTTTTCAGGTCCCCTTTCTCTGTCTTTGCTGTGGGATGGGAAAAAGTTTGGGACTTTCAGGAGCAGGACCTTGTGCCAGTCACAGCAACATTGTTAAGGAGAAGCTCTTCTTTTCTTTTGGATGTTAATGGTCCATTGTAAAAATTACTTTTATTTCAAAGGACTCTATCCCATCAAAGACCAATCCAAATTGTCATTTTATGGTCCATTTCCACGATCTAAATGTCAGCACGATTCCTTGATCTGATGGTATTTGGCACCCAGTCCAGAGCTGACAGACCCTATCTGTGGGCTCTGATGTCAGATCAGTTCTGACACGCATCACACAATTAAACACAGACTTGGGTCACATAGCCAGGGCAGATGCACGTTTGGGCATGGAGCAGGGGCCTGATATCCTCATATACAGAAGAGGTCTTCGTTTGATTGTGGCGTGAGTCCTGTCTGATAAGCTGATGGGACATGCACATGCATGCCTTATGTGACTGGTAATGATGCAGTGGTATGGTGAACACCGTGAAACCAGGACAGCCATGATCACAAACAAATGATGAAATGAAGGAAATGGAGAGGCCGATGCCTCTCCACTGCATCTGTGGGCCAGGTAATGCCCTGGTTCCCCGGGTCTAAAGCGTCTATGTGTGGGTGTTCAGGAGGACAAGAGCTGAACCTGGTGGACTGGTTGGGACCCGTGGGCAGCTGAGCAGTAATTTAGAGTAACTTGGTTTTATGACAGTGAAAAATGTGTAATTTTATTCTAGGCTTTAGCGCATAATATTATGGCCTGTCGGACCCTGTGGCATAAAAGTCTGTTTTCAGAGGGCTGAGCTCTCCTGCACCTATTTTTATTATCAGTAGCATTTGATTCATCCATTCTTCGCTAGTGTCAGGAGAGAACTCCTTTTGTGTATGCTTTTTTGGATTTGTGTCCTCACAGGTAACTGGAAAGATTTCTAAAGACAGATAGAAATCGGAACAAAAAAACTCATGTCTACTTACCAGTTACTCAAGTAGAAATACTTTTCATCTAAGTATTTACTAGTAGGTTCCTTTCATTCACTTAATAAGACTTACAGCCCTAGTTCTGATTCTGCAAAAGTATTTGCTGTTAAGACTCAGTGTACCTCAGGGGAGCAACAGTTAGTTCTGCACTCGGGACGCACTCTGTGTGTGTGTGATGCCATCAGCTCTTACTGGGTACGGTTCCGCTTCCTGGAGAACAAAGTCTCAGGAAATGGAAAAGAATGAGTGGGCCACTGAATCTGCCTTGAAAATAACTTCCTGACTGAGGATGTGTGTAAGGAAGCAAGCAACACATCTGTTCAAGGTCCTCGCAGAACAGCTGCCATTCACACACAGGGAAGTGCCTTCCAGGCAAACAGTTTGGGATACAGGTTCCCTCTGTGGGTGAAGGCCTGGTGGCAGGGTGGCCACAGCATGGCTTTAGAAGGCTCTGAAGGGAACAACCACCCTTTAGCTGTGAAATCTCTCTTGCTACTTTGAAATGTGCTGCCAGCATCAGTTTTTCAGCAGAGCTGCTTTTACTGTGGGATGCAGGAGATCCTAGAGCTCTCTTCTGGCTTATCGGCAGGAGTTCAAGTATATGGGAAGTGCAAACCATTGAAAACGCAGAAGACAAAACTGCAATGTTTCCAATAAGGAAAACCTTCTTTCTCAAATTGCAGTGATATTATTAGGCATTGTATAGCAGTGCATGGGCAAGAAGGGGAGTCTGCTAGCGTGCTTTCAGATGATAAGTAATGATAGTAATCAGCTAAATGCCAGATATCTTATGAAACCTAAATAAATGAGATTATATAAACTCCAAGTGTAATTAAAGGGTGTCATGCCTCTTTCCTGCAGGGCCAAATTTGTACCTATGCATGACTGACAGAAGGCAGAAAATTATTCTCTTCAAAACTCGTTATGATTAAGCTGAAGGCTTTACAAGGGGAGGGGGAAATGACTGTGTGGTTTTATCTATAAAATTCACCTTTACCTGTTGATAAAAAACAGAGGCTACCCAGTCCTGCTCGTTCGCAGAAGTACCATCTTTCAGCCAAGTTTGTGGTATCCTCTTGTGATACCCAACAGAAGAATGTCAGCTCAGTGCTGCAACATGGGGCTTCTTTAGGAATATCTAAAGTGCTGGGTGATGTCAGTTCCTGCTATACGTTACGAGTAAAAAGTAATGGTGAGCTGAGAATGATGCTAAGCAGGGAAAGGTATTTTTTTTCTCATTTCATGTAATCATGTGGAGTATGCACAAGTATATACGTTCAGGGTCTGGGATTTTATGTTGTGCTTTTTTTTTTTCTGTAGAACTCAACAAGGAGAAAACGGGTATGATCAGACATTTTTTAACGTTTATATGGTAATTTAGTTTAAAAACTATAGAATTTAGAAGAAGCTGTTGGTTTTACTACAAATAATGAAATAATATGTAGAGCACAATAAAGAATTTTATTTCTGTTCCAGGGGAATATTAGAGGTTGGCCTTAAAGCTACAAAGAAAACAATTCTGTGCTGAATTTGTGAGTCTTTTCTGTCGTTATTAACAAGACCGAGTCTTAGACATCTCCATATGCAAATTAATGCAAACATGCATTCCAGACTCAAAGCTTTATTATGTCCCTAGGAGAGAACGGATCTAGTAGTTCCCTTAGTTAGCAATATGGCACAGGCTGTTGTATGCCATAGAGGGTGAATGAACTAGGTGGTGGTGAGGACTGTTGTAAAATGCTCAAAAATGTTCTAAGAAGTCCAAACCTATTGATTTGAAAGATCTGTGTATTGTAGAACATGCTTTTGGGATTGAGCCCTTTTGGGGGCAGTAATGCTCTGGAGAAATAGGGTGTGTTCTTGGCATTTGTCAAGCCTGACTGTCCCACAAGTCTGTGCTTTGGTCCCACATTCTGACAGAGGACTAAATGTGCTGTGTAATTTATATGCAAAGTGGCAATCACTGATAAATGGCATAAAAGAAAACCTGCATAATACACTTTTATGACAGTGACCCACTTAGTAGATGAGGGAAAATCTTAGATGTTATCTACCTAGGTTTTAGTAAGGTGTTTGATACCATGCCTCACAGCATTCTTTTTAAAAAACATGGCTGCTTGTGGCTTGGACAGGCATACTCTTCAATGGATCAAAAACCGGTTGGATGACCAGGCCCAGAGATTTGTGGTTAATGGAGTTGATGGATGGTCACTAGTGGTGTTCCTCAGGGCTCAGTTTTAGGGCCAGCCCTGTTTAATATCTTTATTGATGATCTGGAGAGGGGATTGAGCACACCCTCTGTAAATTTGCAGATGACATTAAGTTGGGTGGAAGTGTTGATATGCCTGAGGGTGGAAAGCTTCTGCAGACAGACCTTGGCAGGCTCAATCAGTGGGCTGAGGACAAGTGTGTGAGATTTAATAAGGAAAAATGCCAGGTTCTGCACGTAGGCTGCAACAATCCCATGCTTTGCTACAGGCTTGGGGAAGAGTGGCTTGATGGCTGCTCGACAGAAAGGGACTTGGGGGTGCTGGTTGACAGCTGGCTGGATATGAGCCAGCAGTGTGCCCAGGTGGCCAAGAAGGCCAATGGCACCTTAGCTTGTATTAAGAATAGTGTGGCCAGCTGGACTAGGGAAGTGATTGTCCCACTGTACTCAGCACTGGTGAAGCCACACCTCGAGTGCTGTGTTCAGTTTTGGGCCCCTTACTTCAAGAAAGACATTGAGGTGCTGGAGTGTGTCCAGAGAAGGCTTGTTAAAGGTTTGGAAAATATGTCTTATGGGGAGACTTCATTGCTCTCTACAACTACCTGAAAGGGGGTTGTAGTGAGGTGGGGGTTGGTCTCTTCTGCCAAGCCTACAGTGAGGACGAGGGGAAATGGACTTAAGTTACAGCAGGGAAGATTCAGATTGGATATTAGAAAAAAAAATTTTCATCATGAGGGTGATTAGACATTGGAACAAGTTGCCTAGGGAGGTGGTGGGCTCACTGTCCGTGGAGGTATTCAAGAAACATCTGGATGAGGCACTGGGTGATGTAGTTTAGTGTTTTAGGGGTTATTACGGTGATGCTGGGTAGACGGTTGGACTGGATGATCTTGAAGGTCTCTTCCAGCCATAATGATTCTGTGATATTGTGATATGCTTATAGAAGCAATTTTCCTGACAAATAAGTGAAAGGCTTGTGGCAGATATTTGTTTTTCAGTCAGGGGAAAGTTTTGGTTTGTTTTTTTTTTCTAGCGGAAATTTCTGTTATTTTGCTAGTGAGTAACAAAGAAAATCCTGCAACACTGCAACTTTGTCTTCTCCACTTCCATGTTGAGGGCAACTAGTGGACAGGTCCCTTGACTCTGGCAAGTATTTTTGCCTTTAACTTCTGCATCAGCACATCTCTGTGCCAGTCTTTCCTGTGTGAGACAATCTCTGTCTGTGATTAGAAAATGTCTGGGACAGCAATTAAATGTTGTAATTGCATTCATTTTAAAGTCATATGTCTAAATATCTTAAACCCTGCTCGATCTGCTGCTATTCTGCACAGTATCTACTTTATTCTTTTATGATTATGAATTGCAATTTTCACTAAACTGTATTCTGAAAGCAAGGCTTTATATTAGATTATTTCCATGACACAGTTCAAGACCATTTCATATCACTGAATTTGAATTTTTGATTACTAAATGTAAATGTGTGCAGATGTTAAATAATTATTTAAAAATTTCTGAAGTATGTACACTTCATTATGTTGCAAAGCTTTTTCCTGGCAAGTAAAATCACTGATTTTTTTTTTCCAACATGAACTGCTTAGCATTTCATTAAATTACTACTATCAAGATAGCTAAACCAAGACATTTTCAAAATGTGAATGGTTTTCATGTAATGGCAATACAAAGGGATTTTAATGTGTTAGCATTTTGTGGCTGATTTCAAACACATTGTAGAGCCTTAATTTGAAAGAATACATGCCTCTCTGGCGAAGACATTGTATCTGCCCTTGTTTTCTACGTTCTTGTACCCTTGGGAGTTACCTTCCCCTTTGTATGTGGCAACAAATGAAACAAGCACAAAAGGAGAAAAGGAAAGTGTGGTAGTTAATCTTAGCTCTCACTTCTTCATTTTGTCAACTTCTCTTCAGCTTCTCCTTCCAAAGAGGACCACATGTTCTCTTGAGTGAGAAGTGGGTGGAAGTGTGTTATGTGAATCCCCGCAGAAAAGCACTTTGTGCTAAAAAGGCAGGAAAGCCCCCACTGAAGTAGGCATCAGCTAATCCCTCTCAGTCTCTCCGGCATTGCAAAATTGTCTGGATTTATGATGCCTGCCAATCTGAGGTAAAATTGCTTCATTGTCATTATTGAAGCCCCCTCTGTCCATGGAGAATTTTTCACAATTGTAAAGCAGTAAATATGTAAAGCCACTAAAGCAGAAGTTGGGTCAAATTAAGCTGGGAGGGAGTGGGGTGAAACTTTGCTTTCTCCTTTAAAAACTTTTATGTTATCCTTAGTTTGGTGATCACTTTTTGGGGCACTAGCTAAGGTCTGAAACAAAGGCAGTTGCATGTGCCATGTTAACTGCTAACTGATATGAGAAAAAAAAATCACCAATGTCACCAGAGCTGGAGTGAAAGCAGAGTTTCCCATGATCTGTAACTGAGATTTTTTTCCCCCTGTGATTTCAGTTGGTTTTGCCTTTTCAGAACTGAAGAATCCTTACTTAAAAGCATGCTTCAAATGCACCTGCATTTTTCCCCCCACATTTTTTGGGAAAAGTTAATGTCACATCATAATATATCAAGTGGCAATGCTGGTAAGGATGGTGGGCAGTAGAACTGACTATGCCTGCAGGGTAACTGTAGATAATATTTACCTACTTCCCTCTGTTCCACCAGTGCAAATATGGCAGCATCCAGATGTTCTCTTTTCCCTTCCTACAGCTGTTAATGCCATTGACACTATAGCATCCCTTCTTGCACAGCACAGAAATTAAATCTGTTTTTACTTTTCTCTGAAAGGCCATGTGCTGAAAGTCTAATGGCATCTTTTGCCTGATGGTATGAAGCAAATTTCTAAAAGCCTTCTCAACAACAGGGATTTTGTGATCTAGCAAACAAATGTCTCTCTTTTACCAGATGAGAAATCCCATATGGGACATTACAAGCAATACTATTTACGGTTCTGAGGACTCTCACTTCCAAAGCATACATTACCTATAGGTGATTATCTGCTGAAAAATACTCATTTTATCCAAACTCTCTTCAAAAATATTCTTTCCAAACATCAGGATAAAGTTTACATGCCAATTTGCTTTTGAAAATTGGTATTTCTCTATTAAAGGGCATAAGTTACCTATAATTATATTGTTTGCTTAGGAAAAGATAATGGTGCCAATTACCTCTTCTTTGCCTGCTTGGTTTAAGTGTTTTCTCCTTCTGTAACAGGCTTATAAAAAAGCCACAGAATTTGTTTGAGTCATGTTTGTATTGAAAGAAATGGTGTAACAGCTGGATGTTATGGGAGTTGTTGTTCCTGGTCATCTTTCTCTGTATGGAAGCTTTTCCCTGGAGTTGTAAGGAAAGTCTTAAGTTTTTAATTGAATATTTCCATTTTTCTTGTAATGCATGTCAAATTAATGGATTAAAAATGTAATCTTTTCTAATGGGTCATTTTAAAAACAGATCTTTTTGAAGAGCCTTATTGAAGAAAAATAGGTCCATCCTTTACTTCCCCTCTTGACCACTTGTTCTTTTCTGGATTAGTTTAGGGTTTTTTCTCTGCCTCTTCTTTTGTGCTCATCTGTTCCTCCCCACTGTTTTCCACATGCTCAACCATGGCAATTATAACCCATCTGCAGGGAAGTGACGGCTTACAAAACATTTAACATACTGTACACACCACAGCCAAAAGAAAGTTTGCCCTTTTCTCCTTGCTTTTTAAAGTCTTTTTGCTGGTGTGGCATTCATGGGACTGAGTCAGAAATAAGAATAGCACTTTCTCCATGGAGTACCACTATGGTCTGCAAGCACTCATTTGTCTTTCTGGTGATCAGAGAGCTGTCACTGTCTGGGATTTTGTATCATCTCTTCAGGGAGGCACATCAACTCCCCATTTTCCAGTTACTGAGGAAAAGAAATTAAGTTGTTCTACCCTCCTGGAATACAATTCTTTACTCTTGTCTTCAGGCTTTTCTTCCCTCTCGTAAATAAAGGTTGAGGATTTGAAAGTGCTTTGTGCTGGTGTGTAGACTCCCACAGCTGGACCACGGAAATGCTGAGCTCCACACAAATGGAAACTGTGCCTCTGAGACCAGGCTCTTGGCTCCTAGTGTCTACCAAAAGTCTTTTTCTGCTTTCTTGGATGTTTCCCTTGTAAGGTAACAGTTCTGCTTTTTCCTTCTCCCTTGCTCTACTGTTCATCTGATTCAGCTTTTTAAATTTGTGCTTTAGACTCAGACAATGGGAATCACATGTTTTATCTTTTCTTGTAGTGCCTCTGTTTTGGTACTTTCCACCCCCAGTTTACTGAGGTAACTCGAGAGTCATCAGCAAAAACACAAAGCTTTGTTGGAGGAAGTGCTGATTCAGAAGAGACACTCAGCCCAAGGCTGGGCAATGGCCAGGTAGTTCCAAAGCAAATCCCAAATACGGACCTTACTACATATCTCAGAAATGTGTGTGTGTCCTCGCCCTCATATACCATAGTCTTTACCTATTTCTCTTCAAATGGCTTTACATATTGGCTTTCCTGTCTTTCAGGGAGTTCAGAAGTGAGAACTCCTAGAATCCCCATGAGTCTCAGGCTCCCGAATGTATTGTTGAGGGTTTCATACCTATGACGCAACTCTGCTTCTGATTGAGCACAAGCGTCTGTCTGGGATTGTAGCTCTGTACTAGTACCGTTGTCACTAGCACCATACTCTGTTTCAAAAGCACAGTTACTATGGCATCTGCAATATCTTGGAAAACAGTGAAATGTTACCATTTTGCTTTGCGTGACAACTCTTGCTCCTGTTTCGCCTGTGTTTTCACCCTCTGGGTTTCTTTTGAACTTTGAACAAAAAACCTCAAAGTGAAAATCAGCTGCCAACTTTGCTTTGTTGTCGTTTCAGATATGTGAAATCACGCCAAGCCTGATGACTTTGCATGGTTTCTGCTCACTCATCATCCATTTGAACTTGCTGAAAGGAGTAAACTTGTGTAGTTGTTTAACTTGGGATTTACATGATAAATTTCAAAGTAGCCTGCATTAATTTAGGCATTTATGATAAAAAGATCTTCCATTCAGAGCACCTTACCCTAGTAATTAAGGGCTACTTCTCCTTTTAAATTTACAGTGCTATAGTTCTAAACCAGTACAAACCTATGGCATTGGAAGCGAAAGGAAAAGTAAATAAAATTGCTGTTTTTTTCCCCTCTGGAATTATAATCAGATTTGAATCAGAAGAAAACTTGTATTACTTTTGTTGTGACACTTAAAAACATTACCAAACTGACGCTGTTGTTGATATAGCAGGATTCCCTCCTCTCTGCCAAAATGCAAGATGTGACAGAATTCATTAACAACCTATTCTAGGTAAACCTCCTTGGCTTCTGTCTGTCTCCTGTTTCGCGGCCTCAAGTTGACAACAAGTACTACACCAAACAAATGTTGCCTTCTAGTAAAGTATATTCTAAATTATTACCAACTTCTGGGCTAGCACAAAACTAGTGTCCTCATAAGTGAACATGTAAAGGAGAGCTATCCCCTGGCCAAAACTGTGAACCCAGCAGGATGAATTTGCTGGAGCTTGAGGTTAAAGTGTAGGATGGAAACACATCTGGATCTGAAATCACAATAGTCTGTACGTTTGGCCTCTAAAACTATATTGAGATGGTTAAATCTGGAATTTCCCTTTTTCTCAGTGTAATTCTAACTGTTGCCTAACTGGATCTTAGACAGTGTCTTTTTCTTTTACCACAAATTGAAAAATCTTCAAGGCATAAGGGAAAGAGACAGTCAAGTTGTAAGTGACAGGCACTTTGATATATGCGTGCGCACCAAGTGTTGTATTCATGGAAATTTTCTATCTATCTATCTATCTATCTATCTATCTATCTATCTATCTATCATTTCATTAAATGTAAGTGAATTTTGAGCTGCTAAGGTTCCCAACCAGCAATGCCTGGATGAGGTATTCTGTTACCCCAGCAGAGGCTGGATCCTTTGTGTGCAAACCAGAATGTCAGGGTCTTACCCTGTTTCTCATTTACTTTTCTGAAATGGTGATCTGTCAGTGTGCTGTGTGTCTGTAGCACAGTCATCTGAAGGGGACTGTCTGTGTGAACACAGGAAAGTACTGAAAAAAGGAATTGTTGGTTGGATTCATTTTGAGCCTAGCTTCTGAAAGAAATGAGGCTATATACATTCCCACTCCCCCCCCACCCCCCATTTGCTTTGAAACCATTGTTAAATTCAAAAGAGATAGATAGAAGAATAGTGTTCTTAAAGATGTAATGTTCATCTAAGATTAATGAAAATAGGAAGCTAGAGAAAGAAACCCCACTAGTACCACAGAATGAGGGAACAGGAGGAACAAGAGTGGAAGCATACTCCTCAGACAGTAAAGAAACCAAGCAGAGGGAGATGGCAGGAGAAAGGGGAACATCTTGAAAAGAAACTGGGATTCATCACTGCACTGTATACAGAACAGTTTCTATACTTCGATGCCAGGAAGCAAGCTAGGATTTTTTTGCGAGGACTGTATTTGGATTTGCTGTGGAAACAAGTGAATCAGTCTATTTACCTGTAGAAATATATATTTGGGCTTTGAAACCCTATCATTCCCAATAATGAGATTATTTACTATAATAATGCAATTCCTACTTCTAGTCTAATGGGAGAGGCAGAAGAAGTAACTAGTAGCAGTATTTTGTCAGGGTTACTGTACTGAGATGCTTTCGATTCGAGGTCCCTTCCAACCCTAGAACTCTGTGATATAAGGAAGAGGCAACATAACATGATACTGGGTGTTTTTCTCTTTGGACTCCAGTGATCATCTTTGTTCATATTTGAAAAATATTAAAGATTTTTGTTTGGAGTTATTTATAATGTGTGTAATGAAGGGGGGAAAGGCATTGTGCTATAATTTATGGAGAAAAAAACCTCACAGATCTTAACATCAAATGACTGATTTATCTGTAGAATTATTTTAGCAATTCTATAGATGTTAATGGAAAGTGTAGGCTGCCAAAGTAAGAGTTCATCAGAAAAATTATCATAATAAAATAACTCACAGGGTTTTAGAATGCTTGCTACAGAATTACAATCAGAGCATCAGGGTTTGCTTGAAACATCCTGTCTTGTTAGCTGATACTGGCTTTACTGGCATCAATAATTAATTTCTCTGGATAAAAGTGGATATTTAGTAAGCGAGGCTTTGGAGTATGCAGTGAGGAGTCCTCAGGCAGGAATCTTTGGAGCAAACAAGTATGGGAAGAATACTGGGTTTTATGCTTTCCTTGAAATAATGGATTATAATAATAATTTAAAAATTCTGTTGGATATGACTATATTTATGCACTATCAAATTACTTAAACAGTTTGATGTCTCATATTTGCATGCTGAATGGTCAAGTGGGCCAATATACAAAATTTTGATATTTTCTGATGATTGCAAGATATATAAATAGCAAAGCAAGATTTCTGCATGGTGACACTGTGGAACTGCTAAATTTCTTAGCCGAGCTCTGGCTATATACCTGTGCCCCACACCCTTGAATTAAAACTGACCTTTTTTGTACAACCTCCTTACACTTTGCCTCTGAATTACAAATGAGATATTAATGCATACAGGGGAGTGAGGGACTTACGTGTGCATGTATAACAAATGTTTCACACTAACCAGATTATACGCATCTTTTTGTCAGACTTCTGTTGTTTGCAATAAAGGGAACATAAACAAATAATGCCTACTGGTATTTTTGCTCCATTTTAAGACAGTTTCTGAACCAGATTCAGAGTATACAATATCTCAGGAATATGTTGTAATTACAGCCACATTTTGTGTGTGTGTACGTATGTATGTAGCATTTATGTGAATAATGCGGGTAACAGTGTGAATACATATAGTATGGCAGCTTTTCCATAGAAAATGGTACTAAGAGGATTAGAGTTTGATCTCATAATACCATACACAACCTCTCATTGACTCATAGTGGAGGTTTGTTTAGTTCTTCTGAACACGAAACAGATTAGCAGCTCAGGCTTTTGCTGCTGACGTTTCTTATGGACTGAAAATTACTACAAAGTTCACTCTTTTCTTTTTATTCATGGAAATCTCTCCTCAAAAATTATTGTGTGTAACTTATTTAAAAAAAAGGTCTCCCTTTCAGGATCTTCACTCCTCTTAAAGTGATTTTCAGGGCATGACTTAAAATTTCTGACCCTGTTCCTTCTCTTTTGTTCTTGTGATTGAGCCATTTTTCTAGATCATCTCCTGTCTCCACAGGTGTAAGCTTTTTCCTTTTTGTCCTTAAGAGGTTATTCCTTCCCCTGAAAAGGGCTGCTAATGAAATCATCTTTTTCCCAGTTGCTTCAGGTGCATATTCTGTTCCACTGCACCTTGTATGAATAAAGAACAGCTGAAACCCATCCTGTAGACTAAGCCACTTCCCTCCCCTTATTTAAGTATCTTATAAACACTTGCTCTTGCCACTAACTGAAGCAAACAAACTCAGTAGAGCATATCATGCTGGAAGTGTCCTTTCCTTGAAAATCCTGTGATCCCTTCTGTTGCCTTCATTTCCACTCTGTAGCTTTTCCCTTTGTCGTCCCTTCTGGTGTTGTGGCAAAGGCTCTGGAACCTCTTTGGTCATAGAATATCTGCTGGTCATTGAGGACAGATCCACATTCATATTTAAGTCCTAAATACTGAGAGATGTTCTTACCAGCACGCAGGCATTTTTCTAATCTGCACTGCACCACCTACTAGTGACACACAGGTTTTCACCCAGCAAAATTAAGTATGTTGCATAACTTTTGGAGTTTTTCAAATATCTGTGATGTTTTACAAAGTCCTCCAGCTTTTGCTTTCATAGCTGGCGATACCAGGGAAACCAATGACTTGTACCCAATAATCCCTCTTAGCTTCTTCTGCTGCCAATGCATTTACTAGCAGAATTCTGTATGATAATCAAAACTGTTTGCACAGTTATAATGGTAAAACTCCAAAGCGGAATTCCAGACAATTATTTTTATCCAAATTTTAGATTTTTGTATTCCCTACTGAAGGGCTCCATTTCACAATGATAAATAGCTCTTGTGGAGAATACCCACACTATCAAACTTCCCCAGTCTTAGTGTGTGTTGTAATTCACAATCAATCCCTACTTCAACCCCCTGTTCAAAACCTACTTCTTACTGGAAGAAACTTGAAGAGGGAAAGCACTGTTCATTTGCTGTGCAGGCATCCCTCGGACCAGACGGACGTTTCCCATGGTGTGGACGCTGGATTGCTGTTCTTTCCTGTCCCACCATGGTAGGCCCATGTATTCTCATCTGTCCTGATTTCACTTGTGCTGCAGCCAGCTTCTTGAGAAGCAGCTTTGTGCTTACTCTTTCTCCACTGAAGACACTTTAAGTGTCTCTGAACCAACCAATACTCAACTCCCCAGTAGTCTTCAAGTATATTTTTCCCACAGCTTTCATCACGTATGCACTCTAGATTCACATTCAGGGGCTCCTGGTACTTTGAGCAAAGGAACATGGATATTATGAGCTTTCCAAACCCAAATTGTTTTATCTTACTTATGAAAAACAAACAAACAAACACAAGTCAACAACAAAAAAAACGCACAAAAAAACACAGTCTCAAAAAAAGAAAAAAGTTTGCATGTGTTTCCTTGCCTTTATTTCTTCCCCTATTTAGGTGTTCTTTGGCTTTGATCAGGCTGTTCTAAGGGGTTTTATGGTTTTATATTCAGATCTCTGTTTCTGATTAATCTTAAGAAAAAGTTTTATATCCTACCCAGTCCTGTATGGCCTCTCATCCCAATTACTGTTCTGAAAGGATTTGTGCTCTAACCGCATTGTTTCTCTTCCTGACTAGTCACATTCAACAATACCCCTCTCTGGAGGGGTGTATAAACAGGAAAAAAACTAAATATAGATCACAGACAGAGAAGGAATAGAATGCAACAGTTTGCATAAAGAAAAGGAGTGCTTGGACAGATGGTGTAGGGCCTAGAGGAAATCTGGAGAGAGACAGAAAGAGGCTTGAGAATGAACAACAGAGGTGAAAAAAAAAAGGTATTTACCCACAGTTTAACTAGTATATGAGAGAAATGAGGCAGACGGAACATCCCTCTGTTCCCTGGAGCAGCCTGTAATGAAGTGGGTTAGCATGACCAGAGAGCAGGGGCCAAACCAGACTTGAAACTTTATTTTGCAAGTTATCTGCTGCCTTAATCACAAGCTGGTCAGCAGGACAGTCCTGGGTACCGCAGCTACCTCCCCTTGGGCAGTCTGCTTTGGCAGAGCAGAGGGCAGGGGAGGTTAGTCTTTCTATGAAACAGATCATAAATGTTATGTAATGAAATGGCAAACCCTGAGAAAATTAGTGAAGTGCTATTTCTGACATCTTCCTGCCTTGGTCTCTTACTATTTTTAGTTTTATTCTCTTCTTTATTATAAGTCGCTGACCCAGTGCAAGCTAACAGACTCCTGTCATCATACTGGCTTAGAGAAGAGGGGTCTTACATCTCTCTCTTTCCTTTCTGCAGCCCTTACCCAGCTCTCACCCTTCTTGCCCAAGCTGGGTACGATGTGACTGTAGCACGCTGCTGGACCTGGCTACGTTCCCACTTACGGCTCACCATGACTTAGCAGATGTGCATTGCTATGAGTGCCTCTGTAAATTGGGAAGGTGAAGTGCTCCTGTGGTGGGTTATCTGCCTTACAGTAGTGGCAGAAGGAGGGAGTGGGTGGCCATGCTTTGGCAGCCTGCAGATGACTGCTTGGTATGCTAGCACAAATCATGGATGGAGCAGGGCTGGCACTGACGCGCCAAGCTGTGACCTAGGGCAGCTATTGGCAGATGCACTGTCTGTTCTGCTGCCTCCAACACAGGGGCAGTAATCTCCAAGGGAGGTTCAGCAAATGGTGGGGAGAAAAATCGTCTTTGATTGCCATGGCTAAATCTGCCAAACCCTGATGGTTGAAGCCTCAGGTCATTCATGGAAGGGCGCCTAGGGATCTGGGTAAATTAGGGCTAGATTCAAAACCTTCTGCTGCTGCTTTCTGTGCTCAAGTAGCTTCTCTACAAATGTATGCTATCTGTCTTTCTATTCCTCAGCATCTTTCCAAGAAATCTGCACAGGCTAAACTCTAAGCTCCTAATGACTTCTTTTTGGAACTGTGATGATTACATGGGGCCTTTTATATTGCCAAGAAATTTTACAGTGTTTTGCTTTCTCTTCTGTGTTTAAGTGTGCAATTACTCATATTTCTTGTTTAGAAACACATTTGGAAAAAATATAGTGACAGAAAATAGCCATCCTATGTCCCATTTAATGTTTAGAAACATTTTTCATTCCATCTTTTATTCTTGAAGTGAGACATATGTTCATTTGAGGGAATTTTTTCTCATTTGAGCAAGCATAAGAAAAAATAAGACCATTATAGAAAAGCTTTAAGAGGCATAGTTTTCTGGGAATTAAGCAAGCAGCTCAGGTAATAACATTTTATAATGAGAAACCATTTACAGCTACTGTTGTAAAATGAGGAATAATTCAGTTGTATTATTTGGGGTTTTTTAAAAAAAATCAACTTGTTTAGAAGAACATTATTTTACAGTTAATGTATCTTTTACAAACCAAACATATCTGTATGAGTATTGTTGGATTTAAAGGACTGGAGAGCTATGATATTAATCTGATTGTGGAAAGGCATGTCATCTTTGATGAGACTATATCTTATATACACAAATCTTTGCAAGATTGAGACAAGGGTCTTTGTACTTCTTACTTGTTTGACCCAAGTACCTCAAGCTTCAGTTTTTCAGGGAGTGATCATAAGGAAGTTATTACTTTTGATATTTAGTGAGGTTTCACTCTTAGAATATTTTAACATTGTCACAACACATACAGAAGGACACAGAAGCTCGTAAAATTAAGTGCTCTGATGGCAGAAACATTTGTAAAGATCATTGCTAATACAGCCTGAAGTCTAAACCATTCTCTTGCATTTGTGATTACTTAGGATTTAAAATCAAAGATATGCGTAGTTAGATATTTTAGATTGAGTTTACTTTTTTTGATCTGACTGTTTGGAAATACTGCTTAATGTTGAGGAAGAAGCAGTAATTGCATTTATATTACAGTAGAAAATTGTGTGGGGTAAGGGCAGTGTACACTGGTTGTTCCATCATCTTCAAAATACTGCAGGCTGGCTCCACTCCATATTCTTAGTGGTAAAATCCATGGGTGTACCTGCAAGGTTTTGTTTTAATTCTTTTTCGGATTTCAGACTCTCAGAGCAGATACTTTCCTGTTTGAAAAGATTAGACTTATTAAAGCACAGTAATAAAACCCACAAATCTTACTCCTCCTGTCACCAGTAACAGCAAGGTGCCTCTGGCAGGAGGACCAGTGCAGGGAAGGCTGCAGAGTGCTGTACCCATCCAGTGTCAAATAGAAATATGCTACTGGTTCTTTAGAGCTGAAGGCCTGCTACAGACTCCAAATTGTTCAATGACTCTGTTTTTTTTTTTCCTCTTTTTTTTTTATCAAGGAGGTTATCCAAGATAGAATTTGGATTATTTTCTAACATTGTATTAATTGACATTATTTCTGATGTTGAAAGTCCTTGATGGCGGTGCTTGTTCGGTATGTCTAATTTGTGTTAGACAAGTAACCATGAGTTAACAGAAGGTAAATGGTCAAGAATATGGTTTCTATACGCCAAATAAAGCTTATTGTCACATAGCTCTAATTTTTTGGAGCTCTACATATTAGATCTTATTCTGAAAGTATGTCTCATTTAAATGTTATATATTTAAGTGAAGTTATAATTCAAATGGACAGTTGGGTACTGATTAGTTTAAGCTCTCAGTTTCTTTACTCAACATATACACATATAGCACTGCAGATTTTCCATGGCCTCTGCCTGCTTTCACCTGTTCTGGCTCCTGATGCCATCAGCAGTTTTGTTGCAGTCTCTGGATGCATACAGATGTGTACAAACATGCATCCACATATCTGCCTTTCCTACCTTGTCCATGCTCTGGACAGCTTGTTTCACAGACTTTCAAGCCTGTCCCCACTTGGCCAGCAGTCACCACAGCCTGACTCCTTTCATCCATACCCTGAGCCTTAGGCATGCCTAAGAAGAGGCTGGGATGTGAGGGAGGGAATGAGGGATTACAAAGACTTTTCTTTTTAAGGTGTTTTGCCACACTAGAGATGTAAGAGGAGCAGTGAGCTTTCAATTCAGTTGAGAAGCTTTTACTGTGACTATGTCTACTCTGTGTTGGTACTCACCAGCTAAGTAAGAACAGGATGTGGCTCTGCTAGGTGCTTTGGTTGTGAATACAGAAAATACCCTGAGGATTTTCTAAGTAGGGGTGTGGTAGAAGGAGGGCTGGAAATGAAGGCTATAGCAGAGAGAGGAAGTTCAGCATAATTTGGACTGATGAAGATGCAGTGCTTCTGGAAGGGAGGAAGGCCTGCTTAGAACTAAATTTAAAATGAGAGGAGAAGGGAGGAGAGGGGAACACAGCAGACAGGAGGAAAGGAGGCACGGTGAAGTAAGAGGTAGAGAAACAAGGGTGTGGAGAGCGAACAAGCAATCAACATAAAACTGAGAAACTCTCCTCAGAAGCATGCAGTGCTGGATGTCTGGAATAAAAAAACCTGTTTTGACTGTTTCAGCAGCTGTTTCTGCCAGCTGGTTTTGTACTCTGCAAATCTTGCCCCCCCCCGCCTTCCCCGAGCTGCACTGTGGCTAATCACAATTGGTAACTCCTCCTGCTGTAGATGCAGAGTTTGAGCTGAGGAAAGCTAATATCCTCTGGTGTTTCCAGTTTTTGGCTGGAAATCCTGTGAGTGATAGATAATCCACAGGCTCCCCCTTTTTCTAGCATAACAAAGTCCAGCACAGAACATGCAGCTTGCACTCACAGTATTACAGGGAAATGCAATAAAACATCTCCCTGAAAGATGGAAGCAAACCAAACAGAAGGACTGTGGCTGGTCAAAGTTACATCTGTGTACCAGGCAACATTTTTTTTTCATGTTCACAAATAATAAAGTGTTAGGCGAGCAAAAGTTTGATGTTGTAGATCAAACCCTACACCAGTGACATAAGCCCAGGAAAGTTCATTTCTCATTTTCAAAAACATCTTTTTCAAGTTAGACTGCTATTTTGTAGCACATATCAGTAGAGCATCGCTGGCAATCTGCCATTTAAGATTTTGTTTAAGTGCTTTACTAAAAGAAGAACCTGCCCTTTACAACATCCACTGCATGTATATGGGGCTACAATCATGATCCAGAAAATATCACTGGCATCATGTTACTAGGTTATTATCTATGTTTTTTTTCTAGATCATGTTTTTTATTTTTCTGTAAAACAAAAATGCTAATAAGTCTTAAAATCTCACTTGCACTTTACTTATTATGTGGTTCATGTACTTTACATTCCCCTAAGATTGGACAATGAATCTAATCCAACAGGATTTTGTTTTTTTTTCTTTACAGTCACAGTCCACTGTGTTAGTTTTATTGGAAAAGATGAACACAGAGACTTAAATGTTCATTTGTCAAGGTCACTGGCTATTGAGAAAAAATGGTCCATGCTGTGTTAATTTCTGTAGAGTATATGAGACTAGAGAGAAAAACATTTGTGTGGCTCTATCATTACAAAGTGTTAAAGACATACAAAAACAAGGTCCCTTATATAACTCTTAAATAATTGTTTCATTTACTAAAATTACCACCATAGCTCTGAAGAGTAACAGTAATCCTTTCAAAACCAGTTCTATTGACTTTAAAAATATATTTTAATATCACTTCATTTGATGATATGTTTAAGCAAGGCCTTCAACATAGAGTTTAGTTCTAGAATTTAAAATTATAACATATGTTGTTAAGACCTAAACCAACATTACTTGCAGATACAAGGCTCCATTTAACAGGGAATATAAAAGTAATACTTTGGAGTACAATGAAAGCTAAAGCTTAAGGTTTAGATGTTATAAATTCACTCTGAGACCTCGGCTGAGGCTAGGACTGATGTGATGGTCTCTTAGATCAAGTTTTTGTCTGAAGGGAACTTTTTTCATGTTGTTGTGTCTGTGTGGAACTGCAAACTGTATAAAACAAGCAACAGTAACCTACAAATGCATGCTTCCAGTCCTGTGCTTATAATGAGTGTACATTTCCAGTTGGATGCAAGTCAGTAAGCATCTGATAGTAAATTGGACCATGGCACTGAGTAACATTTCCAGCTAAAGTCAGAAGAATGAGTTATTTTCTATGAGCACGAGGTATACAAAGGCAATAGTTTTTTTGTTGAGATTACATATTACAGTTGTTCGCTGGGATGCCTGGGCAAGTGATTCAGGGCTGCTGGTGTGGGAGCTTGCTGCTGTAAGCAGCATGGGCTGGGTTTTTCTAAACCTGCCCAGTACTTGTAGCAGACTGTGATTCTCTTCCTTTGAGCTCTAAGTCTGTAAGAGCATGGGATCTATAGCATCGTGTGAACTAAGCATTAACAAATCAGTAATACAGAGCACACTTGTGTCAGCAAGTGACTGTCCCCCTCTTAAGCTATCTTCAGTGCTAGTTTTACCACCAGTTAATGTAAAAGCCTAATGCATCCTCTTCCTGACAGTTTTGTTCCCTTACTGTTGACAGGATGTAGCAAAAATAACCTCCAGTCCATAGATACCTAAACAATGAAACGACCAATACAACTTTGCGGGGTTGGGGGGGGTGTTACGCCCGAACTATTTATTAATGTTAAGCAGCAGCAGGAGGCAAAACTAGTTTCAGTAGATTTAGCTTTGTAAAAATCTCTCCTGAGGTTAGAATATAGTTTCTTCCTCATTTTGTTTTCAGAGAATAGTTGAGATACAGTAGAAATATACTTTCCCCTTGAGGATCAGAGCAGTTTGTTTTAAATTTCCATGGTAATCTCTACACAGCTCAGAAATTTATCTAGCAAACCTGAAGGATAACTGAGCTCCAGCATGCAGAAATTACTGGAATTTCATGTTGCGCTTGGGACACATATGGCTGTTTCCAGTTACAGTGCCTGATTAAAAGGCTGTAAGTCTTACTGGGTATGAATAAGTTTATCTTAGAGATAGGTGAGTTGGTCCTTGTTCATCTCCTAAAATGGAGCAAGGTGGAGATGAGTATCTGTACTCACCTCAAGGCAAAGACTGAGACTCTGCATTCTTAAATACGTTTCCTGTACTGGTTTCCACTGAAGTAATTTATGCTCATTCCACTTCTTGTATTTTAACTTCTTGCACTGAGCATGGTTAAGACTCACAACTTTTATGCCAGAGTCTCCAGCTGGGGTCTTTGGCCGTTTCCCACCACCACAGATCTGTGGATGTATTGTGACTGGCCATTCTTAAGGAGTGTACAAGGGAAACTGTTTGCTGTGGGGGGCACACAGGAGCTGAAACTCAGCTTCCCTTAGACTTGCTGGAAGGATTTGAGGAGTCCAAGCAGGGCAGTGAAGGTATGAAACTGTGGCCATGGGCCAAATACAAGTCATTGAGCAGTTTAAGAGAAAGGCAAAACAGTTTTCCCCCTATCACATTATAGAATTTGATATAACCTATGTTGCATGAATCATCTGAACTGTATTTATGCTCTTTGGTGGGTGGGTGAAAAGCAGCGTGTGACCTTGTAGTGCTATTTACATGCTTATTATTAATGGTATAGCTTATTGCATAATAGGAAAAGAATGCAGAAGTTACACTGCTGATTTGTCGTACAAATCACAATCACTAGACAACTCCAGGCAAAGTCTGCTAAAATGCTTATGAAGCACTATGTGTTTTAGTTGTGATTGACTCTTAGCAAAAATTTTGACTATTTCAGGAAAGTGAAACTTACTCTTAATGTTTGCTGTCTCTCTCAGAAGGAAAAAGATTGTTGGTCTGCACATTTGTAGCTCTTACTTCTCACCAACACTCACTACTCCATCCCATTTTAATTATTTATTTTTTTTTGACCTCAGGCTGTCTTCTTCACTTTGTCTCCTTCCCCTGCTACCTTCTGCATGGTCCCCTCTGCATTTTCCACTGTTGATTTCTCTCATTCTATTTGGTCCCTCTTGCATGGAGGCACACAACGTTAAACCAGAAAGGCTCTCTATGTGACATGCAAGCTTCTCACAATCTACACCATGACTGCCCATGAGGTGGAGTAATGGAGGATGAAGATATTTGAGAAGCAGTTGTTGAGACACAAGTAGATGCAAAGCCTGTCCTCATCAGTTCTACTTGCAAATTCATTTAGGTCGTGAGGCTGAAGAGAGACAATGCACTACCTGTCTCTCTCTCTGCACCAAAGCCTACCCCTAGCCATGACTACACACAGATAGATGTCATCACACAACTGAGGGACAATAGATGACAGAAAATTTCTGGAACTGTTATTGATCAGTGCATCCCAGGTTTCAGTAGGCACACAGGCTGGCCTTGGAGATTTCTTTTTGGGCAAGGTAGTAGAAAACTGGAGCTGAAGAGTTTATTTTGGCAATAAAACAGTATTCTGAATGTAAATAAGATTGAATTTTGGAAGCAGCTAAAGACAGGAAGATTGACAGAAAGGATATACATCTTGATGTCATATCCCAGTGTTCTTTCTCTCCTCCTTCTCTAGTTGTTCAAAGGATTTCCTGCAGCATGTCAAAAGTGTGCTTTTAAGCACTTGGCTTGTGAATTATGACTTTGTGATGAAGTGTGCCTGCAACCTTCCACTCTTCTACTGTCTTTAGGTAGAGAGGCATTTCTGGAGAGCTTGTACAAATTGTGATGAAAAAACTGCCTGAGAGAGTCTTATCATGTGCCTTAGAGATGCTCTCATTCCACTTGACCTCATCCCCTCTGGCAATGTCTTTGACAGCTCTGGCTTTTCATCCACAAATACTTTACCTCAGGTTCTCATGTGCTTTGCTGTGATCTTTACATTGACGTGCAATGGTGGAGTTCTCCTAGGTGATCATGAGGAATGAATGCAACTCATGGGCTGCTTCATGCCTTGCATCCTAAGGAAAAGTAATAAATTCCTAGATCAAGTGGCAAAAATGGTAATGCAAATAATGACAACAATTCCTATTGACAGATTCCTTTGATAGATAAAATGATTCTCTGCTTACCTTAAAGATATATGTGTGACTGCAAGTATTATAAATCAGACAAACCAACTCTGAAAATACATTTGGAAACGTATGAGTTCTGAAATGGCAGGATAGTACCTGCGAGTCTCTGCTTTCTTCCTTGTCTTACTAGAAACAGATCTTTCCTGATTAATAATTGTCATAAGTCATTGAACATAGGGATTTACTTTGCAAATATGCATTTATAGTCTTTTCATCAATAATAAGGCCTGTTGTTTTCTGCTGGGTGTTTTCTTCTTTTTTCTTCTTGTCCTTTTTTGAAGAACTGCAAGCAAGAAGAAACATTTTTAACTTTAATTTTCTGAGCAACATGTCACATCTGACTGCCTCCCAGCGTGTTGGTTCAAATAGGCATACGAGTAGAAGCACAGTCCAAAACTGCCATGACAGAATGACATATTTTAATACCTCACTTGGGAAATGTGAAAAGGGCAGCAGTCTGTGTGTGGAGCAGAGAATGAAAGAATTTTGGTTTTCAAAGAAAGAATAACCTTTAGGCAACCATGCCTGTTGTTCTTTGAAGGAGTAGAGTGGAAATGTAGTCATTAGAATATGTTGGAAAGTGCAGGAGCAATGCAATTTCCTTTCCATTCTTCATTTCTTTCTTGCTGCATTCTCTCACTCCCATCTTTGTAATGCCTTTTACAGCTGGAGTTGCCATCTGTCAGTTTTTAAAAAAGAAAAAAAAATCAACACAAAAACCCCAGTGACCTCAGATAAACAGTTGTGTGCAGATATTGGACACACAAAGCAGAATCTTCAGTGAATCTGAGACACAGGAGACCTGTACAAATGTGCAAACTGACTTGCACGGGCCCAGGTTAGCAGGCTGAGTCTGATGTGCTAACTGAAAAAACAGCATGGCCAAGTGGAAAATAAAGAGGAGGCAGCAGCCTGTGTCTCACCTGTTAAAGCTCATGCAAGTCAATGGATTATTTGCATAGGAGCTATTCTAATACACAGATATATGTATGGTTTAGAAAACAAGCTTTATCTGTTGGGGGCTTTTTTTCTGCCTTGCAAAATGTCTGGCACATGAAGGGTACTGAAGAACTGTTCCAGCTACAGCAGCAAGGTGAAAAACCGTCACTTGAGCTGTCCCAAATTTCTGGAAGTGATGGGTAAATGTCAGAATGTTTTGAATTCACATGAGTGTCCAGCACAGGAATAGAAGGATGTTCAATTGCTGCAAGTTGCCTTAGCTCACATCAGCTGTTCACAAATGTTTACCCGAGGCTTATCAACAGTTACTGTTTCCTTCAGTTCTTCTAGGAATTTAGCATGGGGAGAAAAACTGATGAGCTCACAGCTTTGGAAATCAACAAGACCTTTCATTTATGAACGGCAGAATCAATCATCCCTTTGCTACTTTACCAATGCACTTAAGATCTAATAGAAAGAAGACAAGATAGTAATTCAGTTTTTATACCCAGTCGTATTCCTGCCAATTATATGTCATGTTGTAGTAATGTTTAACACACACCTTTATAAGGAATTAATTGCAAAGCTTAAGGGTAATTTACACAGCTTAGTTTGCTTCTGATAACTACAACCCGGCAGCATTTTAGTGAATAATATAACTAGTATCTCACCAGTCAATTTTGTAACCTTGACCATTCAGGTTTCAGTCTTGCTTTTCCCCCTGAATGCCAACATTTCTGAATTCAGAAAGGTGGCTTTTATTTTGACCCTCACAAACAGTCTGCAGCTGCGGCAGAAAAAATTCTCTTGCAAGCATTAAAACTGTTTCAGAGCTGTTTTCTCAATTTCTTATTCTGTTTCCTTTCTTCTGTTTTCGCATGTTGTTCCTGTTCCCCTTCACCATGGCCTGGTGACAAAAACAGCTGCTTATGGTAAGCTGTAGGAAAACTACAACCAGGAATGCTTCACACCTTGAGGCAGCTGCCCATAAACATCTGGGAGTTTTCTTTTTTCTTTTTTCTTCTTTCTTTTTTTTTAATCTTCTGAGAGCTGCGATTTTATTTGAGGGTTCAGGATAGATAGCATCTCATTAAACAGTCCCCTCTGAAGGCAAGTCATATGCTTATGGTGACCTCTGTCATAACACTTTTGTTCTTTGTGACTGCTCTCTGGGCTTGCAAATGAAGTAAGGCCTTTGAAGCTTTATACTGCATTGCTAGCAGTGCATCTAAGGTGGCAGCAATTGCTCACAATCTCAGAACAACAGTAGTCAGAGTGCAAAATGTGGACTTGTTTTTCATGCTTTGTTAGTGGCTCTTTAATGAAATGGTCAAGAGAAATTCCAGATGATGAATAAGAGTTATCTTCAGTATCAGGAGCCAAAGTACTAAAAAAAAAAAAAGTGGAAATACAGATCTTTCATGTGGGCAAGAACAGTAAGACGAAACAACAAAAGCCAACTCTGAACTACTGGACAAGCATATTCAGAAAACTGGAGAGAGAAGTGCCTTCGGTTTCCTCTTGCGTCACTGAAATTCTTTATCTGCTTCGTGGCACTGAAGAATAGTAAAAGGTCATGGAAAAAATGTATCTCGGCTCTCTGCTGATCTGTTCCACAGATGAGAATGATGAATGGGAGGTGCCCTCTCGGAACTGATGACAGAATTTGACTCATTGTATTTACTTCATTTTTTTAAATGTTGGTTTTAGTAGTGATTTTTAGCAGTTTATCCCTAGTCTGCCCTAGAGGAACTAGGGGTATTCTGTGTTGCTGAGCTCTGCCTCACCCACTCAGTCATCATGAGATTTTGGCGTGCTGAAAATTTCTGGTTCTCAAATATATCCAATTAGGCAGAATCATGAAACTGTTTCTCCAGTTCATTTTCTTTCCATTTATCAAATTTGTATTTTAAATTCTTGCTTCAAGACTGTGCCTACTATTTCGTTTTATGGGACATTATACTATCATACTCTTTTCTACCATTTGATTTGCAATTGATTGCTTTCTTTAGTGAGACTGGAAAGTTAACTTGGATACACATGAAAATAACATTTAAAAGATACCACATTTTTGTTTCAGTGGAAGAGGAAAAGGACTTTTGGTGAAACAACACAACCTCTGAATGTGTCCTTTACTAAATCTAAGGGCTTTGTTTTGTTGCAACAAGGATTTTACATTTTTTTTGCTCTCTCATTCAGGCTGTGGATGAGAGTTTGGGAGTTAGGCATTTTATTGCAAGACTGATAAATATTTTCAGGCATGTATAGAAGAAAGCACAGTGTGTTGCTGTGTTCCTGTACTAGCTGGAGCCTCAAGAACACTATAAATCATCAGCACAGGGCTGTGCTGCCCTGTATAGAAACAGGGTTAATGACTCTGGCAAAGTGTTTGCAATAACATGGTTCATGCTTTTCAGGTCCCAAGTTGGAGTCTATGTTTAGCTTCATGTTATGTGAGGTACTTATGTCCCTAATTGTCATATAATTGTTCATAGAGTGATTTGGAAGTGTGGTGTGCAATGAATGACTGGAGTTACTTATTTTTGCTCTGAAGTATGGATTTGAAATATGAGTGAATTGAAAGGAAACTGGGAATTAGGCCCATATCCTGCAGACACTTATGCAGATGTAGCAGATGAGTAGGCATGCTTATATTTAATCATGTGCATAAATGTTTACATGAATAGCACTTCAGTTTCTATTTTTAAAAGGAGGAGGAACTTTTAAATTGTTGCCTTTTGTCAATTCACATATTACAAAATTTTAATACCTTTTCTTTATAGTTTCTTGAAAAATTTGCTTGTAGTGCTAAAGTCTGTTCAGCTTTGTCACAGTAGCCAGGGAACTAGAATACAGCAGTGAACATTGGTTACTTCTAAATAAGTAATGCAGATGCCAGAGTTACCTAGTAAAATAATTTTATCAAATCAAAGTCAGAATTCAGATGCATTTCAAGTGAGAACAGTATAGAGCATATACTTTCTGACTTCTAAAATGAAAGCACTCAATACTTGCAAATACTTCAGACACACAAGGAAGTTTATGCAGATGAGTTTTCCCCCTTGAATTTCAAATCATTGCAAATTGCTTCAAAATGTTCAATTTGGAACATTTCAAATACGGAACATTTCAAATACGTGACATTTCTGCTCTGTTCACATTGGAGCTACAGCACAAGGCAAGTAGATGTTAGTAGTTTCTTACCAAACTGCTCAACCAGGGACATACTAGGACTTAGTCTCCTAAATTGCTGATCTCCAGTGTGCAAATGCTTTGTCAATCGTAATGTGAGACAGACTAGCTTTATTGCCCCTTCCCCAGGCAAGTAAATTGCAGCTATTCCTTCAGTATGCATAGGGTTAACCCCTCCAATTAATGGAAGCAAACACCACCTTACCTCAAAAAAGCAAATTTTCATTGAAACGTTATATGACCTCAGCAATACAAAAGTTTCAATTAATTTTTAGTAAGCGAGCAACGTTTGGCTGGAGGTTTGTGGGTTTGGCTGAGGGTTAGCGTTAGCTTTCAGTTGTCCCTAACTTTTCATAACATCTCAAAACATGAACTGGAAATGTAGTGATGCCCAGTGCTATGTAGCAGTGGAGCCAAGCCATGAAGATTTCAAGTGTTGTGCTCAGTGAAGGCTTGGGTAAAATCTTACTGAGACTGGTTTAACACTTACTGTTCATTTCGGCTAAAGGCAAGCAGAGACGGTCCTTTACAGAACTCATTGGTAGAACAGTAAGGGCCACTAACATAACTACAGGCTACATGCAAAGCAAAGCAGTCTGAGGTGGTTTGCCTGAACTCAGGGAAACATAAACTTAATGAAAGTGTGTGTGAGAAGAAACAAATTACAAGGAGGCCCCCAGGGGTGGCACCTCAGAAGCTGGCTTGCACTTTCTGCATGGCCTCAGGGGAACGTCTCAGTAGAGGGTACTTGCTGGCCAGGCCCTTACACCTAGGATCAAAGGCAGAGTCTCTCCTCTTCTATGGCTGCCCATGCTAGGATTGCATGAAGTAAGTAGCTAATTCCACCAACTCCCTTCTCCTGGTAAAAGTGGTCATAAATATTAGCCATTCCTTGGATGAAAGAGGTCAACAGGTACATTATTAAACAAACCTACCAGTTTTTCATCATACTGCATTCAGTTGAGGAATGAATGTAGTTTAAGTCTCTACATCAGAAGTGATTATGGAGATTTCACTTACTCTGGTGGTTTGAACCAAGTATCTCTGAGTAAAACGCTCTCTAAATTTCATTTGTGGGTTTATGGGCACGCAAATATTTGTAAAATATATTTGTGTTTAGTTACTAGCTTTTCAGTAGAGGAAGCTGATAGCATGGTTTCTTTTCCTACAGAGCATTTCTCAAAGATATGAAAGATAATGGAAACCAGCAGATTTGAAGCAGTAAAAATATGAGTTCCAATAAGTAGATGGAATTCACAGAGGACCCACAGGAATCAGCTAACTCTATTGAAAATCCTGGCCATTGTATTTATACGAACTATTGTACTCCGTATCTGATTTTTTTCCCAATGTGTCTTCTGTGACTCATCTTTCTTAAAATAGTTCATCTGATAATTCAGCAAAGACAATACATCACATACACTTTTTCCTACAGGACTGCAGGGTGATAATGACAATGTGGAGATGGGGTGGGGGAAAGAGCTAAACAAACAGATCTGTCTACAGAAGACAGCAGAACTGAGACTGGCTGCAGGGAACAGTAAAAAAATCTGTTTCCTGGATAAAACACGCATATAAAAAATGTCTGTTTCAGTATTTAAAACAGTAAAATTGAAGTATTTAATCAATGGGAGAGTGGAAGGCCGGTGAATCAATATTTACTTCTGGTATCAGTCCATCTAAAGGAAGAATATGGGGCCAGAAAAAAGAAAGAGAACTTGGGCTGGTTTCTGATTTGCGTTTATCAAAATACTGCTGAAGAACATGCCCAAATTCTGCTGTACTTGGTGAACTCTGGGGGACAGCAGAAGCAGTAGAGTGAGGAGAGAGAAAGAGGAAGCCAACAAGGGCAGATAAGTTACTGGAATGAAAACTATTTCCAATATCAGTACAGTGTCCATGGGGAAACTATTTCCAGAATCAGCTATCCAGTGAATGAGTTCTACTCGTACAGGAACAGGAAAACAAAAGTATAAAAAACCTTTGTTGTTTGTCTTTTTTTGGGGGGGCTCCTATTATGTGCTAGCAACTTAAATATTCTTTGCAGTATCAACTTGAAAATACTATTTACCATTCACTCTTTGTTCCTCTTAGATAGGAATAAATATTTTCAATCATTCTCAGAGTAGATGATACACGATTTTTTTGGTTTTTGGTAGACTGTTGGTGAGGACTGTAGCAGGACATCGACCGGTAAAATTAGCCTTGTAATAAAGCAGCTAAAGCGGTCCAGCCTTCTTGAGGAGGGTTACAACTACAGAGACTGCTTTGTGGATATTGTTGCCAGGAAACCTGCCCTTATGCTGTTGGAGGGGAACTCAGGCATGAGGGACACTGAGCATGTAGTGTATTGTGCAGTCAGAAAGAGCCAAGAAAGGACATGCAGAATGGAAAAAGTAACAAAAATTGTTTGCAGATCCATGACTCTTCCCTACATCTTTCAAGAGCTTTTCAGGCTAACAGTTTTCAAAAAAATATTTTGTCTAACTCCTCCCGTCTCACCTTCATTCTCTGATCTCTTCCTGTGTTTTCTTAAAAAACACTTGGGAGCACCTCCCTTTAACAAAAACTGTCAGTTTTCATTCTAACCTATGTATGACTCTTCTCTAAGGGCTTCAAGTTACCCAGGTGATCGATCGCTTGTTCATACATGAACATACTAGATGATAGTATCATACTATCATACTAGATGATGGCAGAGCGGTAGATGTGGTTTATCTCAATTTCAATAAAGCATTTGCAACTGTCTCCCACAGCATCCTCGTAGATAAGCTGATAAAGTATGGGTTTGGTGATCAGGTAGTGAGGTGGATCAAGAACTGGTTAAAGGGAAGAAGTCAGAGGGTTGTAGTCAATGGGACAGAATCTGGTTGGAGGTCTGTGACTAGTGGAGTCCCTCAGGGGTCGGTACTGGGACCGGTGTTGTTCAATATCTTCATCAACGACCTGGATGAGGGTACAGAATGTATCCTCAACAAGTTTGCTGATGACACTAAGCTGGGAGGAGTGGCTGACACACCAGAAGGTTGTGCTGCCATTCAAAGAGACCTTGATAGGCTGGAGAGTTGGGCGGGGAGAAACTTAATGAAATTCAACAAGGGCAAGTGCAGAGTTTTGCATCTGGGGAAGAACACCACCATGCACCAGTACAGGCTGGGGGCTGACCTGCTGGAGAGCAGTGTAGGAGAAAGGGACCTGGGGGTCCTGGTGGACAGGAGGATGACCATGAGCCAGCAATGTGCCCTTGTGGCCAAGAAGGCCAATGGCATCCTGGGGTGCATTAGAAAGGGGGTGGTTAGTAGGTCAAGAGAGGTTCTCCTCCCCCTCTATTCTGCCTTGGTGAGGCCACATCTGGAGTATTGTGTCCAGTTCTGGGCCCCACAGTTCAAGAAGGACATGGAACTGCTTGAGAGAGTCCAGCGCAGAGCCACTAAGATGATTAAGGGAGTGGAACATCTCCCTTATGAGGAAAGGCTGAGGAAGCTGGGTCTCTTTAGCTTGGAGAAAAGGAGACTGAGGGGTGACCTCATCCATGTTTACAAATATGTAAAGGGTGAGTGTCAGGATGATGGAGCCAAGCTTTTTACAGTAATGATCAATGATAGGACAAGGGGCAATGGTTGCAAACTGGAGCATAGGAGGTTCCATGTGAATATCAGGAGAAACTTTTTCACTGTGCGAGTGACGGAGCACTGGAACAGGCTGCCCAGAGAGGTTGTGGAGTCTCCTTCACTGGAGACATTCAAAACCCGCCTGGATGCGTTCCTGTGTGATGTACTCTAGGTGACCCTGCTCTGGCAGGGGGGTTGGACTAGATGATCTTTCGAGGTCCCTTCCAACCCTAGAATTCTGTGATTCTGTGATACATCACCATATATTCATATCATATATTCATCAGGTTCATATATCTTTCCAGTGTTCCACTATAGGAAGAGAGATACATGCACAAGCTGCTTCTCAGTTTGCATTCCTGCTGTAAAGATGAAACAACAGCTTTGTTTCAGGAAGGCTGTCTTTCCACTCCCTTCCATACTGATCAGTCTCTTAAAGGACAGAGCTGATGACCCAGGTGGACCTGCTGCTGCAGCCCACACGTACAGAAGAGCACGCAGTCCAGGAAGCAGCCAAGGAGGTGAAGAATCAGATTTGTCCCTCTGGAGGAACAAAGTGAGGTTTGCAGAGGGGATGTGATTCGAGAGAGCAGAATTATCCCTGAAACCAAAGTGCTGTCTCTCCAAAATCCATCCAAATTACATCCCATGCGCTCTCACGTCCCTTTGGCTGATGTAGTTAATGCTCATTCATTCAAATCAGAATGAAGGAAAACTGCTGTCCTTCAGCTGGGGCTGGGACAGGGGCAGGGGAGGTGTGAGTGAAAAATCACTATGAAATTCAAGGCTTAAACTGTGCCCTAGTCTACACTGTCTGTTGGACCTATTGAAAAAGACTGTGAAGCTGTTTGTGTATCATTCGTACTATGAGGCTTTGCTGTGATTTGCATCTCTCCTAAGAACAATGCTTGTGCAGTGAGCAAGTGTGTGTTAAGGACTTGTTTATAATGGTGTGTTGTAGTTCAGTATTATGTACCTGCTTCTGTTTCTTGTGTATGAGCTTGAGTAATAAGAGAGAGTGTCCCATGGACTTCAGTGAGCATTTGAAACAGACTCTAAATCCCTTATTTAGGAACATGTTTAAAGATAGATTTGACAGCAGCAGCACTATCTCTATGTAGTTAGTTGTCAAAGGTATTTTATATTTGCTTGGCTGCAAGTATTGCATTACACAGCATATTGCTTCCTCTTTCTCCACCTCCCCACACTAATGAAAAGTGGTGAGTTAAGCTAGCTATGAGACTGTGAACATGTATGACATTTCTGTGGAAAGATTTTGCTTAGAGGATGAAGCTGCTACTTGACAAAATGAAGTATTTGCAATCTTAATCATCAAAATACTGGGTCATTTTATGAATTGACTTGCTAAATGGGTTTGCGAGTATGTGTACCTCTTACTAGTAATTCAGACTAGAGCTTGCGGACATTACTCTACTCACCTTTGCTTCCAAGTGCACAGGGCAGGAAGTATATAGATATCCTTGCCAAGGAGCTGTTAGATCTGGATAATGTTATGTCTTTTCTTTGACTCTGTAGAAATGTGCCTGTGGATACTATAGACTTATGTGGTTTATTCACTCTACATTAATACTATATTTGCATCTACACTGTGTAAACAGAGCTGCCTGACAGCATTGTATGAGACATAATTTCCCAGTCCAAGGTGGAGGCCTGGAAACAAGTCAGTCTTAACTCTTGGAGCTCCCGAATTGAGGAGCTCTCTATGACCCCCCAGTACAGATGAGGTTTTGTTTGTATACTTTAGGATTGCTCTGCAGCAGAGGACTCAGGCAGAATTTAGCAGGTCAGCAGCATGTCTTCTGTGGAAGCTGAAAGGATCACACATTGGAGACTTCCAATGTCTTCAAGGTTCTGAAGAGTTTTTTTGCTTACTGTGAAATGTAGTGCTTTGCTTGGGTGCTAGTTCTTAAATGTTGTAGGGTTTGTTTGGCTTTCAGATTGAAATACAGTATTGGTGCCTTTTTACATATGCAAAATGGTTTGTGTATTAACTTCTTTATCATCATTTGAGAGTAAAAATAAGACTAATGTTTCATCAACTGATTGTACTTGCTCCTGGATTACCTTGGAGAAATGTGAAGCGCTGATGTGTAAGTATATTTATCTGTGATTGTGGAGGAGGATCTAGAAGCTAACAGATGCAGGATGCAATGTTAGAAATTTGGAAGTATTTTGCATGTGGTATTTAAATTGCTTAGATGGATTACAGGAGTACCTAGTGAAGTACCTTGGTTAAGCTCTATGGCCAAAGCAGACAAAATTGCCAAATACAACCTACCTTTTTAATGTCTTTCAGCTCAACAGAAAGAAGACTGGAAGGTTAAGGACTACTCTGTTTTGTTAATCACTGGAAAGTTTTAGTTTGTAGTGTTTTAGCATTTGAAAACTATTTCACCTGCAGGAGCAAATCCAGTTAAAGTGGATGCAGGATGATACTGTTTTTCTATTCAGATGTTGAGGTTTTGTCCCACTAAATCAGGGCAAAAAGCAATGCTTGGATCTAGGTTTAAGTCTATATGTGGGATTAGGAGAAAACAAAAGCCAACAATAAAACAGTATTTAAGTAATATAAAGTTTGATATAGGCCATTTGAGTTTTGGACCATGAGATTTTTATTTGGGGAAGGGGCTTGGAGGAGGAGGAGGAAGAAATGGTAGTTGACCCAGTAATGACCAAAAATAAGCCTGATGGTATTGGATTAACTAAGCATATTAGGAACACTTGCTTTTCATGTATACCAAACAGGATCCCTGACTATCAGCTGTCATCTTTTCTAACAGGCATCTGGAGTTCCAAACGTGATACACAGCAGTCCATTACTATTTTGAACAAGACCTCATATTTCTTCTTTTGAAGATATATGAGAAACTGCAATTCTGGTGACCTCTAGCAGACCTATATGACTTAAGCACCCAGGATCTCATTTCTTCTTTGATAATTGTTTTTCTGCTCCATATCTCCCTTGAAAATTGAAGGTATTAGCTTGTTTCAATCATGTGTGACAGTGGTTCTCTCTGTGCTCTGCATTAGAATCAGTGATGTGGGGTTAGCTTGGCCTGTCACACAGAGGAAGTTCTGCAGGATGGAAAGTGGAGGAGTCCTTGCTCCGAGTCCCTCCCTGATAATCCAAATTAGTAACAAGGAACTTGCTGAAATGGAATTTGTGTATAAATTAGCTATTTTTTTTTCATAGAGCGTGTACATCAGAGTGATACCATAATACTAACAAGGAAAAAAAAGTACTTTACAGCAGCTACTTGCAGAAATACATTTCCTGTTCTGTGACACACTAATGAGAGAAGGTGGAGTCACACCAAACAGGGAAATGTGAGTAACTTTCCAGCAGTTGCTCCCGCTGAGGCCATCAGCAAGCTCCCTTCTTGGGCCCAGACCCTACTCAGAAAAAAAAATTATGTTGACTTTGGCAGAGATGTGTGTCTGTAGCTCTGGGAATAACTTGTCCCTGGCTGAATGGCATAGAGGATTTGCATTCAATTTTTATGAACCCTCGTAAGGCCATTGTTCTCCAATTTCTGATTGATTGTCTTTATGTAATGAGGACAGCTAATATAGACTTGTCAGAGTGACTGAGGAAGGTCAGCTGTGACTGTTTCAGTTTAACTCAAGTCACTAAGGTTGCAGGATGAATTATGTTTTGTTGCATGCAGTGAAAAGCACATTATTTCAGTGGAGGGGTTTTTAACTAATGCCTGAGGAATGTGCTTTCTCCCTCTAAATCTTATTCCATCATACAATAGTCCTAATAGCAATTTAGCTCAGGTTGATTGATATGCTCCTGCCACAGTCCTTCTGTCAGTTTTGGAAGGTTGATGTGGAGCTAATGTTTTCAAAAGTCCCTGATTAGTAGTACTCTTGAGTAGGGGTGTCAATTTTCAGAGCAGGTAATCAGTCACAACTCAGACTGAACAGGATCCATAAGTATTCATCTCAGAAAGTCAAGCCCAGGTGTTTTGGTGCTGGCATGTGGTATTATTCATTACTTGTGCTGCTACAGAGTTAGGGGTAGGATGGTGAGAGACCCCGGACTCTGCAAAATCTTCTGAAAGCCTGCAACTTAACTTTGTACAATCCCCAGCTCAGCTGCATTATATTCATTACAGGGTAGTGCTGAAGGGTGTGTTGATGTGGGCATGACAGCGGTGTCTGCATCACCTGTCTGGACTTCTGCAATAAAGAAATAACTCACTTCTGCCAGACAGCCTTGGTCACAGACCCAGAGCCCATTGCATCAGCCCTCCACAAACCCAAAACACAAAGAGGACAGTTCTCCAGAGAAGTAAAGTAGTCCTGGGTGCATGCTTGCCCCCAAGCTGGAGTAGCAGAAGGAGGTACTGGCTGCAGTTAAGCTCAGATGAGATTCTCAAATGTCTTTTTCTGGAGTCCCTTCTGTTTCTTTCCCTTTCCCCACTGATCCTAGCACAAACCTATTCATAGTCTGCCTCAGATACCCTTCCACTTGAGCCACATGCACTGCCAACCTCATCAGTTGTAGATCCATTCCGGGTATTTCTACTCCTTGTCTACCAGTCCCAAATCCCTGCCTGCCATCTTCCTAATGCCAAGATTCCTCTTGGCATTTCGCTTCGACCTCACCTCTAGGTCTCTGGGGCCCTACACCCTTCTTACCCTTCTCATTCTTTGCTGCTTCTACTGTCTTTTTGGTGGCCACTGCTACTGCCCTGCATGTCAGACATGACCCCACTGTGAACTCCCTTGAGGCCATCTCCATTCGGGGCTCCCCTTTCAGAAGAAAACTCTTGTCTTCTGCTGTGAGGCTGTAAAAAGCTCGAAGTACCTACTTGCACCCAACAAAATCACATGAGACAGAAGGCAGAAGACTCAGAGGCTTGCTTTTCTTTCCATTTGCTGTGCTTCTTGTTCATTGACTACCTCAGAGAAGCTTGTCTGGTGGGCTAGTTGTCACCCTGTAACAGGTGGTTCAATTCTTGAAGCTCTACAGCCATCCCAGGTTTAGTTTGTCTCTATTTTGCTGGTAGATACTGGGACCCTGTACCTAAGCTGCTGGTTCTCATGACTCAATGTCTCATCTTAGTCCATTAGTTATGTTGATTGCTCAGTGTTGTCTCTTGTTGGGCTCTCTGCTTTGTGAACATTCCTTATAGCCCGAGTTTCTCTACTTAACCCTTAGTCTGTCTATCCACTGGGCAAAGCCACCCCTGGGACAAGATAAGGGTCACATAGTCCTTTTGTCTTAAAAGGAAGAAAGTCTTCCTAACTGAAGGGCTTTTTCTTTCCCTTGAGTAAAGGACTCTTGGAGCCAACTTTGTGTAGCAGTTCTTCACACCAATAGTGAAAACAGCAGTTGTTCAGCACTAGAGCACAGACATAGAAGGGTTGGCCTTTTCTGAGTATGACTATAAATGACATAATTTTGTGGGCTTTACTGCTCAGTTGGTTTTAGCAGAAAATGTCCCCAGGTGTGGCAGAAAATACTGCCCCGTTACAAGCAGCTCCTGTTCTCCCACAGTGGCCTAATAAATTTGCCTCTCCCAGTGCTTAGGAATGGATTGCATTGCCTTCTCTGGTGTCAGGCTGCTAGGCTCACAAAGATCATAATAGCTCTGTCTGTGCGTTTTTATATATATAGTTCAGAGGGTATTTTGGGTGATCTGACCCTTAAGGCAGAGAAACTGGAAAACCATTCATGAAAGTCTTGTCAGGGAAAGGGGCTTTCCTAAGTGGTCCAATAGAGAGCTCCTAATGAGAGATGTGTTATTGCTTTTTTTTTATAGCTGTACAGATTTTTATTCTGTTGTAGTGTGAATTACTGCTATAATATGAGAAGCAGGTAACTTAACATATTTGCAAGTACATTAATGCTGGTTGTATGTTTTCCACATGCTATACTATTAAAATAAATGACCATTGTATGAAGTTGGATCAGCCATTTTCCTGGTTACAAATTCTGATGGCCAAATCATACTGTAAAAGCCTTGAATCATAGAATCATTTAGGTTGGAAAAGACCTTTAAGATCATTGAGTCCAACCATTAATCTAACTCTACTAACCTAGCTCTACAAGCCCACTGCTAAACCATGTCCCTAGATGCCATATCTATATGACTTTTAAACACATCCAGGGATGACAATTCAACTATTTCCGTGGTTAGCCTGTTCCAGTGATTGACAACTCTTTCAGTAAAGAAATTTTTCCTAATATCCAACATAAATCTTCCCTGAGTGTCCTTTTTGTAGTGAGGGGCCCAAAACTGAACACAGCCTACTCAAGCCTGTACATCCACAGGCTTCCCCTCATCCTCTAAGTGCATCACCTTGTCATAGAAGAAGATCAGGTTTTTCCTACCAATTTTCACAAATATGCTGAAAATATTTTCTGTAACAGGCTTTTACATCCAGACAGTGGCACTTTAGTGTAGTGAGATTCACTAGTTACAGCTCTTTGGTCAGACTTTGGTGTGCTGCATGGCTGGGGTCATGCCCTCAAAAGGGAACAGAGCTTCAGTAAAGGTTCAGGTTTCCCCAATGTGTTTGTGGGTTAGGTGGGTGATAGGGTGGGTATTTTGGAGAAAGGTGGCACTCAAACTGGCTTTGTCTTTTGGTCTGTTGCCAGAAGGATTTGGCTTTATTGCTGTGTTGGATGCTAACTGGTGCCCAGGGGTTTGGTGGAAAAAGGTTCTGGGGACTGTTTTGGATTCTGCCTGTACAGCATGGCTGCATCTTCTTGTAACACCTGGTGACCGCAGGATTTCCATCTGGGCTATTTCTCTGTGATTATAGAAAGTTTTGATGGCAGACCTTTTCATGTAGGTGAAATAAAAATATGAAGTTTAGCTGTATAAAAATTAATTACAAAATAAGTATTGACTTCTGTTAAAATAATGGCATTGATAAATCTGTGGGTCACTGCTTGCAAACACAGCTCTGAAAAAAATCTGCCTTCATTTAAGTACCACTGCATAATCCATGGGAACACTGTTAAGATGAGAGGTGGTCGTTCTTATGCTCTGCTCCTTTACCCTGTTAATAATGTATGAAATTGTGAAGGCAGACGTTAAGAACAAAACACTCTTACCAATAGTTAAGAGGCTGTTGCATGGAAATTGGTGTTGTTTAGATGGGGGGTCTTGACTTCTGCATTTGTTGCTGTTACAGTTTGAAGGAACCCATACTGAGAATATATGTAATATATTCCTGCTATAAGGCCTTTTTACGTTTCCAGAGTGACGTGAAGGAAACAGTGGAATAGTATTAACTGCGAAATAGAAAAATCCTTGTAGACATCAATTTCATTTATAATCAGATCCCCAAAAAGAAAACAAAGCAAAGTACCATAAAAAATATTATTGAATGTAGTAGAGGAGTTGAGACACTGACCCTCGGAAGGGGAAAGCAGAAAAAAGTCCGCTTGCCTACAGCACTGCTCTCAACATCATCCCCATTCCAGTCTGCGACCCTGTCTGGCCTCAGAGCTGGCTGCAGTGGAAATACTATATTTTCAGCAATATTCCACACCAGGCAGCTTTTTGTTTTATGTTATTTTATGTTCTTTTTGCCTACAAGCAAATTTAGTCATAAATCTGTACAAGAAATTTATTTTTAAGTTGTCTTTAAAAATGGATGTTCCTGTTTGGTATTGTTGTATTCCTCTGTTCTGCCATCTGTAGCTTTTCTGTGCTGGCAGAATAGAGGCTAGCTAGAAAACCTAATTTAGGATTAGGGTCAGTCTCTAGCTAAATTTGATCTGGATGGCACTGAACACTTAAGGATTCATTGCTAATAAATAATTTTAACAGTCATCTTCACAGAATCAGGAGGAATGTTGTCTGTTAGATGATTATTATTTTAGCTACAGAATTTTGTAATAAAAACTTTGAAACAAATATTATAGTATGTTTTATGCACCATATCTTTCAATGGAAATTTAAGAATTTTGCTGATAAAAACAGTAGTTATATCTTTCACAAAGAAAAAAGAAAAAATAGATTAATTATTGGCAATTTGATATGAAGTGTGATTATTTTTATATCTTTGTATACCTATCTGTAAAGATATTTATAAAGGTATGACTAATGTAATAGATTTAGCAAATGAATAAGAACTTCTTTGTTGAAAAGAAGTGTATATAATTCATTTGGGGATTCTGTGCATCACTGATTCTTTTTAATTTCTTAACTTGCCAGTGCTATTGTCAAATGTTAGGCTTTCATCTACTTTTCAATAATAATTACCTGATGTCTTTTAATGTAATTAAAATGTAATTATTTAATCTTTGAATTCCCAGTAATTCCTGTAATAATCTGAATTTATATTTAAATATATTTATTTCTATTTCTTTTTAGAAGTCAAATGTAATAGAATTGAATTCATGTTTCCTGCAAAATTTGTGCAGGCAAATTCCTCTGTCTTCTCTTAAAGGTCAGGTATTTAATTCCTTTAGTTTTAATTCCTTTAGTTCTGCATTTGAAAGCCAGAAATTGCAATTCCTATGAAACACTTGAGACTTGTCCACCGCAGAGTCAGGTGCGTCAGTCTCAGCAGACAGGTCGGATGTAGGAAGTGGCCATGAGCATTGCACGTGTGCTCAAGGACAGCAGTGGGTCTGCAGCCTTTCCTGCTACACCTCTGAGACTGAAATCCAGTATCTGTAACACATGGCTGTGCCAAGAGATAAATTATTAGAGAAGTGGTTTGTGACAAGTGAGCTGCTGCTATACCAGGTGCTCATTGAAAAAAAGCAATTACTTACACTGAGTTACAGGTGCATCCTTTGCAAGTCGAGATGTTTCACACTTAGCTGTTCAGAAACCCTTTCAATGCAAGGCACATCGAGTACCCTGTCTAATACTGCCTTGCCTCATCACATTAAATCCTTGCACTTCAGAAAAGTGGTTTGCCATTTGGTGTGACTCTGCTTTGCAGCAAGAAATGCAGATTCTGCAGTGTAGGGCCTCTTCTGCACACATGACTTGTGTTTGTAGGTCTAGGTATTGTTCTCAGTCTTCCCTTTAATAGAGTTAGTGCCTTTGGAGCGCAAGAGGAGTTTTTTAATGAGACTTAATCTCATTATGTTGCTTTTATCTGATCCTATCATTGCTTGTTCCCTATGTCGTAGGAAAAGAAAAGCTCCCTGAGATCTTGTTCTGAAGTATGGAATTGGTGTGAAATCTTTCTTTCTTTTTAACAGGAGGCTGGCAGGGAGGGAATGGTCTGGATCACAGATCAGAAGCACAGTGCACCAATAAAGTGTTTTAGACAACATTTGGCTTTGGTGTGGGGTTTATTTGTTTGCTTTTTCCCAAAGCTGCATGGTTAGAGGATTTCAGCAATTTCTCTCCTTCACTTTGTTATAATTCTCATTAATTATATTGCTAATCTCTGCACTGTAAATTAAAGCTCCAGTTCCTTTGAAGTTGTGACCCTCTTACTGATTTATCCATAGTGCTGTTTAAGCATCTAATTATAGCAGGTTTTGTGCGTTATTACTTTCTGTAGTTGTGCTCAAGCCTACGGTGGAACAGAGGTATTAGTCAGCAAATGTCTGTGGCAACAGTGGGTTGTAATTGCTAATTAGCCAAACGTAGAGTAATTTAGCAAGTGAGATATTTTAGCCGTCCATGATTTAATTATGTGCTGTATGGGTTTGAATAGTACATGAAGAACTACAGAGGGAAAATGCACCACAAATTGGTCAGATTGATTCATTAAATAGAATTTGGATTTTCCTGGGGATACAGCTTTAATAAACCAGTTTAAGCAGACTATTTCCTTTAGAAATTCAGGCATAAGTCACTGCCTTAAAAAATGGCATTAATTATCCACAGCAGGTTTCATCCATTGCTGAACTTTGGTCCCTGCTTCACAGGGGAAGGTTACCTCCTGTCCAAGTGTTTGAACTGCTAAAATTCTTGCTGTTTTCTATAGGCATGGAACACTGGCGATTTGCTGAAATGATATATTATTATTTCCTCCTTACATGCATAATCTGTGAAATACTTAAAATCTGCTCAAGTAGTGGGTGTATTCTTTTCTTCCAAAATATATTCATGGTGTGTGGGGGGACAGGAGGGGGAAGTAGTGGAAAGAAGTGGCATGATCCATTTTCAATTTACCAACATTTTTTAATATAGTGGACTGGATACTCCACTCCAGCAAGTTTCTTTACTTGATACAACATAGTATATAGTGAATGTAGAAGGCAAGTGGAAATCCTCATGAAAAACACTTCATTATTAGGGTCATTTCCATCTACATAGTGATCTCTTCTACAGAATATCCCCTTGTTTTCTCTTAATGGAATAGAAGACATGAGGAGGAACGTGGTGGAAGGGGAGGATATTGCTCTTCCACTGGTGCTGCTCTCATTTTTGCCAAAAATGATGCTTACAGCTCAGGAAGCCACAATCAAACCTTTCTGCTTCTGAGTCACTGCTCACTGTGTCGGAGTATAGTTTGGGCAAAGGAGAACTGAGTGTTTTGTCACTTATGAGATGTTTTAAAAGGGTTGAATGTTTTCTAGCTGTAAGGTGGCATGCAGAGATGATGTAGCTGCACCTGCCAACACAGCTGCTTTGGGACTTCTCGCATCACAGTGATGCTGTCCCAGCAGTGTAGTATTGCTACCTGGATCTAATGTATGAAGCAGATGAAACCCTTATCTTTGTCACTTTGGTGGGCAAGAGGGAAGTCAAAGCAGAAATGAGACAGAGCTGTGCCTCTTTCTCAGCATGAGGCCCCACACTTCAGATGTCCTTCAGAGAGATTCAAACAGCTGGGTTATCCATGGATTCTGAGCTCTGGGCAGGAAAGAGGGAATTGAAAACAGCTTTTGATCTTAAGTTGCTATAAGGTAACAATACTTTATGCTACTAGTTTTCTGTTCCATAAAATGTACATTCCATAATAATTTGTTATACATCATTTATTGCAGAAACCAGTTATTCCAGAATTTTATTTCCTTGCCCTTTCAGGGGGTATCCACCCTTCTCTGCTTGACAGTTGATCCGTATTCATGAGCAGCATTAATGAAGCAGGTGTGTGATGTAATTCTGTTTGCACAATAAATATCTGACTATAATATTGATAGTTCATTCCAATGTGATGAAGAGGCACTGAGGTAGGCTGCTGAAAAAGAAACCTGTTCTCTCTGCTTCTGAAAGCTGTAAATATGTTGAAATATTAAACAGAAGAACCTGACTTCTTTGGATTGTAGCAGTAAATAGTGGCAGCAATCAACCCTGAGAAGCAATTAAATTACACAATAATTAGCAATCAGTTGCCTTTTTATGGAAATCAAAGGTTGACAGCCTTTCTCAAACACTGCATCATCTGAAACTTGGTTCCAAAGACAACTGCATCTTCCATGTCTGAGCTTCAGATGGATAAAATTTGCTGTAGTGGGTTTGCTGCCAGACACTGCAGTTGAGCAACAGAGCTTTGTTAGCAGCAGGGCTGCAGATCTTCATTGGTGTTTTCAATCATAATTTATTCATGATTATTCACTTTCTGCAGTCTGTCTGTTACTGCCTGACAGCATTTGTTTGTCTTTCCAGCAGATCACAGGTATGTGGCTGGGGTTAGTTCAGTGCATATTCTAGGCCACTTTAGCAATACAACTTTAGGATTTTGAAAGGTGTTTTGGTACTCGCAGGGTGAGAACTGAACTTTTCCAAATATCAATGCACACATGTGAAATAAGCCACATTAAAGTTATGTTTAATGATTTATAATTGCCAGGAGGCTGTGATATTAATATGTAGACAGTTACATATTGTTTAAATATGTGCAGTTCAGGATGGGCCACGGGTGAGGGGGGAAGCTAGGTGCCTAGGCTTCATCCAACCTGTTCTGGATAAATTCAGGTCATATTTATTTTAGATTGACTTCCACAATGATGTCTCTTGGAATGTCTCCAAAAGATAATCAATATACATAGTGTGATAAACAGGCTATTTTTAAAATGTACGTGACCATTTTCCAGTTTTAGATTAGTCATAGTAGGCAGATTATCAGCTCCAAGTGAACTCCTAAGCAAGCTAAATAATTCAGCACAATCATGGGGCCAAATTTCTATGATCATGAACCTGGCAAACTGCCAGTGTGTTGCCTAGGGCATTTGATGGGAGTAAGCAAGAAGTTCTCCAACCTCCCAGGTTCCTTGTAGGGACCTTCTCCCGCCCTGCTCCCCTCAGCTTCACTTTGATGGGTAGCACTGCGTATTTTGGGCAGGATTTTGCCTAAGGACAGAAGATGAATATAAATACATAAGACCAAGTGACACTAGTTACGTCAAAGGCAAGTGGAATTTTCCACCTTTGTTGTTATCATATTGCCAGAACGAACAGCATCCCTGGCCAGGAGCCATGGTCCTCTGCTCTGACGCTCCACAGGGGACAGAAGATGACCCTGCCCAGAGATCTTTCCAGACAAATGCAAGATGGTGCAAAACAAGGGGACAGACACAAAGGCAGTCAGGGGAGTATAATGCAACAATTAGATAACGCTGAGCAACCTAAAAAACAATGTGCTCGATTTCAGTAAAGCATTTGACACTGTCTCCCACAGCATCCTCGTAGATAAGCTGATAAAGGATGGGTTTGGTGATCAGGTAGTGAGGTGGATCAAGAACTGGTTAAAGGGAAGAAGTCAGAGAGTTGTAGTCAATGGGACAGAATCTAGTTGGAGGTCAGTAACTAGTGGAGTCCCTCAGGGGTCGCTACTGGGACCGGTGTTGTTCAATATCTTCATCAGCGACCTGGATGAGGGTACAGAATGTATCCTCAGCAAGTTTGCTGACGACACTAAACTAGGAGGAGTGGCTGACACACCAAAAGGTTGTGCTGCCATTCAGCGAGACCTTGATAGGCTGGAGAGTTGGGCGGAGAGAAACTTAATGAAATTCAACAAGGGCAAGTGCAGAGTTTTGCATCTGGGGAAGAACAACACCATGCACCAGTACAGGCTGGGGGCTGACCTGCTGGAGAGCAGTGTAGGAGAAAGGGACCTGGGGGTCCTGGTGGACAGGAGGATGACCATGAGCCAGCAATGTGCCCTTGTGGCCAAGAAGGCCAATGGCATCCTGGGGTGCATTAGAAGGGGGGTGGTTAGTAGGTCGAGAGAGGTTCTCCTCCCCCTCTATTCTGCCTTAGTGAGGCCACATCTGGAGTATTGTGTCCAGTTCTGGGCCCCACAGTTCAAGAAGGACATGGAACTGCTTGAGAGAGTCCAGCGCAGAGCCACTAAGATGATTAAGGGAGTGGAACATCTCCCTTATGAGGAAAGGCTGAGGGAGCTGGGTCTCTTTAGCTTGGAGAAAAGGAGACTGAGGGGTGACCTCATCCATGTTTACAAATATGTAAAGGGTGAGTGTCAGGATGATGGAGCCAAGCTTTTTTCAGTAATGACTAATGATAGGACAAGGGGCAATGGTTTTAAACTGGAGCATAGGAGGTTCCATGTAAATATCAGGAAAAACTTTTTCACTGTGAGAGTGACAGAGCACTGGAACAGGCTGCCCAGAGAGGTTGTGGAGTCTCCTTCGCTGGAGACATTCAAAACCCAACTGGATGCGTTCCTGTGTGATGTACTCTAGATGACCCTGCTCTGGCAGGGGGGTTGGACTAGATGATCCTTCGAGGTCCCTTCCAACCCTAGAATTCTGTGATTCTGTGCTCAGCAGTCAGTAGCAGCAGTGCTCAGCAGATGCACAGTTTTGGTTTCCTTTCTTTTTTTTTCCCACAAAGCAGGTGTTTGATATACTCCTTATTTTTTACTAGTGAAATGTTAATCCTGTCAGTAATTCATCTTCTATATCAGTTTCTACTAACTAAATCTAATTTCCAGAACACAAAAATGACAATGTGAGACCGAATGTGGGAGAAAACTTGCACACTTCACCATAAAAGAATGAGTAGGAAGAAAACCTCCGTAAAAGGGATATCTGGCATTTTCGGGTAGTTTTCTCAGGGAAGGGTAGACAGTCAAGAATACGGAGGCAAATGTTTTCATTTTTCTCTCTACATCCTAACACTGTTCTCATGAGTGACTTGCTTGAATATTGCTCAACATGTTAAGGCTGTGTGTGATGCTATTGAAGGCTGCCACAGTTGCAGAAGAGCTTGAGGACTGTTCTGCTTTGCAATTGATGTTCTTTCAGACTTGGCAACTTTTGAAAGTCACCTAGAATTTATGACAGCATGTAAGGAATGTCCGTAGGAAATATTAAAAACATATTTGGGGAATATTTGAGGAATTTCCTCTGGGAAGGGTAGCTGCCTGCTGTGGAATGTTTTATGCCAACGTTTGTGGGTGAAAAATGAGGTCAAGGATTGTAAATGGTTAAGAGGCATCGTACACATTTAAAAAGCAGAGAGTAACCTTCTTCGTAATTTTATCCATGATGAAAATTACAGGTTCAAATGTTAACAATTTTATTCTTATGCAATGAGGAATCTAATAGTTCTCATTTCTTTAATATATTTCTGGAAAGTGCAGTTGAGATTTTCAGCAGTGAGTATCATTTCATGTTGGAAATCATATTTATGATCCCCAAACGTAACACTGGGGATTTTATATTTCAAATTCCATTTTGGAAATTTCAGTTGCAATTAGTAATTCTTATTCAGTATATATTTTAAATTGGATGTAATTTAAAATAAAAAGATACTTTACAAGGTCTTAAAGGCACTTACTATTGAACTAATAGATATGGTAAAGAAAATCATAGCCCCAGTTCTAATGTCTGAGGGAGCAAACTGAAAAAATTATCTTCTAAAAATGAAAAATAAAACTGGCTTGTAGCTTTCAGCTTCTAACATTGATGGGTTCTCAATGCATAGGTGTGATTATCAGTATAATAAAAGTCCATTTTCTCTGTAAGAAGAAAGTTGCTTTGCCCTTGATGATAGCGCTGCTAGATGTGAGTAATCTTTAGGGCTTTATTGAATTTATGAGCAATCATCTGAAGTAACTGTGTAGAGCTTTTAAAACTCAGTAAAAGTTTTTTAATTAGCCTTTTTTTTTTCTTTTGGTCTTCAATTCAATTCTGTATAGAGAAGGGCAATATGAAATTGGCATTTGTGTGTTATTTAAATGTTACATTATTGAAAATTTATTAAAATTTACCAAAATTCTGCTAGGAGTAAAGCTGGAGCAGTTTGCTAGTGATTGACTACAACAGGTAAAACCAAAGTATTATAGTATTGTGAAGTTTGTATAACTCTACTTGTAGCAAAATGTAGAAAATAATATTCTTCAGAAGTTTGTTATGCCTTGCTATCTGCTTGTATATTATTTTCTGCATATAATATTCCTCATAGAAAAACAAAAAGCTCAATTAATATTTCAGGAGGTTTCAAGGGTTGGTGAATTCTGTGAATTACTTTTTACATAAACTTTTTTTTTTAAAGCAAATCCATATCTGTGAGCTTCTTTGGCACTTTATTCCATGGCTAGAGGCCCACAGCACACTAGCCCTAGGGGTGGTAAGTGGCACCATTCCGAAGGCTGAGCAACTGTACATTGCAAAGTCAACAGGACAACTGTGGTCACAGGATTTTGTGGTGAGCTCAAGTGGCAGAATGTCCTCTTGCTATCTCCTCAGTCTTCAGGATTGTTTGGAAAATATTAGATGTGTGAAATGAATTAATGTGTTCACTTTTGGTTTCTGTGGTCCTTAAAAGTCAGGGACAGTGCAGGTTTACCTCCAGCTGAGGAACCTGAAGAAGGTGGCGGTGATCAGAGACTGCTACAATGGTCTGACTGAATCTGCATTGATGTCATTGATTGACTTCAGCTGGTTTCCATTCACGCTTTAATTCCCTGGCAGTGCTGGACTTTTCTTATTGTGGGGAGCCTATGCTGTAGGCTTGACAGTGCAGTACCTGCCTCTTGAGACCTGGCAATAGGGGAGTGCTAGTGGGAGGTTCATGTTTGTCTGGGGCATGACCTGGAGCTCCTGCAGCTGAGACAGCCCGGGCTCATCTCCCTCCCATCTGAGTTCATCACAATATTGAGCAGCTAAGGGGTTTTACCCAGGAGCACAGGCTTTGTCTGCCTCATGTTGCTGTCAAAATGTGACTCCTGACTTTATTTTGAGCCTAATGCAGAGGCATTGTGAAACTTTAATTTTGTTTTTTTTCACAGTGCTCAGCCAGCAGCATCTCAGGCTGGGAGAGATGGTGCCCTGAGCTGACTTTATAAAGAGGTTTTATGGCGCTGGTTTATATAAGCCACTTAATGCTTTTTTTTCCTTTTAAGTCACTCTGCGTCAAGTTCCTTACACTGTTGCCAGATGCACCCCTTGTATGCCTTTGCCCTTTGCAGCTCATGTAGCTTTTCTTGAACAGTGCGCTGCCTCTTTGCTGTGCCAGCAGGGCTTGCCTCTGCCTCAGGAGCAAACAACTCAGAAAGGGATGTTCTGCTTGACCAAAGACAAGGGAGCCAAGCATGGTCCTGCCATCCCCCAGCAGTCATCCCATGGCTCTGACCACCTCGCTCTGCTGGGGCTGAGAAGGCTCTGAATCTGCTCCACAAACATTCAGTCACCAGTGTGATCCAGATGACACCGAGACCTCAAGTCTCTCCAGCAGCATGGTTAATCTGGTCTCTAGCAGGGCGAGTAGGTTGGTCCAGGCTTATTTTTCTAATGTGGGAATGAACTGGTCTGTCCTGTGCTGTGCATGTAGAAAGACATGGTACAAATTATGTCATTCGAGGTAACAACAGGCCTGGCAGATTTTGTGCTTGTGTGTGCTCGCTTTCCATCTCAGCCTTACCCACGTCTCTTTCTGTTACTATGGTAAGCTTACTGCTACAACACCTAATTTAAATTATAGCTACCTAGCCAGCATGATTTTCCATGCAGACATTTTTTATATAACTACAGTTTTGGTAGAATAGAATAGAATAGAATAGAATAGAATAGAATAGAATAGAATAGAATAGAATATTTCAGTTGGAAGGGATCTACAATGATCATCTAGTCCAATTGCCTGACCAATTTGGGGCAGAACAAAAGTTAAAGCATTTTATTAAGGGCATTGTCCAAATGCCTCTTAAACACTGACAGGCATGGGGAATCAACCACCACTCCAGGAAGCCTGTTCCAGTGTTTGACCATCCTCTCAGTAAAGAAATCCTTCCTAATGTCCAGTCTAAACCTCCACTGCTGCAGCTTTGAACCATTTCCACACATCCTGCCACTGAATCCCAGGGAGAAGAGCTCAGCACCTCCCTCTCCACTTCCCCTTCTCAGGAAGCTGTAGAGAGTGATGGCCACTCCTCACCCTCCTTTTCTCCAAACTAGACAAGCCTAAATTCCTTAGTTGGTCTTTATAGGACATTCCTTCCAGCCCTTCCTCCATCTTTGTTGCCCTCCTTTGGATGAATTCAAGAACCTTCAAGTCCTTCTTAAATTGTGGGCCCCAGAACTGCACACAGTACTCCAGGTAAGGCTGCACCAACTCGGGATACAGCAGGATAATAACTTCTTTTGACCAGCTGGTTGTGCTGTGTTTGATGCACCCCAGGATGAAGTTTGCCCTCTTGACTGCCAGGGCACGCTCTGGAATCATATTGAGCCTGCTGTTGACCAGCACTTCAGATTCCTTTCTGCAGGGCTGCTCTCCAGCCACTCCTTTCCCAAATTTGCATCTGGCATTACTCCATCCCAGGTGCAGAATCTGGCATTTTGACTTTTTAAATTTTACCCCATTAATCATTGCCCAATGTTCCAACCTATCTAGATCCCTCTTCAAGGCCTCTTGTCTTGCAAGAGATTTCATAGTACCTCCCAGTTTAGTATCATCAGCAAATTTGCTGATGGTGCATTCAACTGCTGCATCCAGATCGTTGATAAATATATTGAACAGAATTGACCTTAGAATTGAACCCTGAGGAACACCACTGGTGACCAGCCAGATGTAGAACCATTCTTGACAACCCTCTGAGCTCTGCCCTTCAGCCAGTTTTTCAACCAGCGCATCGTGAATCTGCTTATCCCACAGTTGGACAATTTGTCCAGAAGGATTCTGTGAGGGATAGTATCAAAAGCCTTACTAAAATCCGAAAAACATACACCCACCGCCTTCCCTTCATCCACTAGGCAGGTGACCTTATCATAGAAAGATACTGAATTAGTTAAACAGGACTTTCCCCCTGTGAACCTGTGCTGACTGTGCCTGAGGATTGCATTGTTCTTTAATTGCCTTTCAGTAGTACCTAGCATGATCTTTTCCACCATTTTTCCAGGAACTGACCTTAGACTAACAGGTCTGTAGTTCCCTGAGTCTTTTTTCACGCCCTTCCTGTAGGTTAGAATAACATTGGCTAGCATCCAGTCAGAAGGGACCTCCCCAGACTTCCAAAACCTTCGGTAGATGATCAAGAGGGGTCCTGCCATATTATCCCTTAGCTTTTTCAGAACTCTGGGATGAATGCCATCAGGCCCCATGGATTTGTGACTATTCATCTGATACAGCTGGTTCCTTACAATTTCAGTGTCCACAAATGCAAAGCCACTGTTCTCACACTCATAGTTCTCTGACTTGGGAGACCTGGAAGCCCAAGGTGTATCAGTATTATTAAAGACTGAGGCAAAAAGAACACTGAATGCTTCCAGTTTATTCTTCATCCCTGTTAGTCAGATGACCATCTTCAGCAAATATAAGTTCAACGTTTTCTTTAGATCTCCTCTTGCTATTAACATACTTAGAAAAACCCTTGTTATCTGAAACAACAGTGGCTACTTTGTATTCTAATTGAGCTTTGGCCTTTCCTGTCTTCTCCCTGCATGTGTGAACCACAGCTCTCTAATCTTCCTGCAAAATCTGAACTCGCTGACAGAGATCATACAATTTCCTTATCCTCTTGAGCTCCAACAAGGAGTTATCTGTTCAGCCAAGCTGGTCTTCTGCCCTGCTTGCTTGACTTACGACACAGTGGAATTGCCTGCTCCTGTGCTTCTAAAAGGTGATTCTTAAAGACTGACCAGCACTGATGGACTTGTAAGTCCTCAGAAGCAGATTCCTAGGGTACTCTGTTAAATAGCCCCCTGAGTAGCTTAAAATTTGCTCTCCTGAAGCCCAGGGTAGCAACTCTGCGGTCCTTTTATGTCGTTACACTGAAAATTTTAAACTCGGCCATTTCGTGATCACTGTGGCCAAGACATCCACCTACCATCACATCCCTCATGCGTCCTTCTCTATTCACAAACAGCAAGTATAGGAGGGCATCTTTCCTAGTTGGCTCACTGAGTACTTGTGACTATTTCCCACAAACTTCAAGAATTTCTAAGACCTGCTCATTTCAAAAGTTGCTTCAATTTTATTAACACCTCCCCAGAATTATTGCTTGAAAATTGTATCATGCTTTTTGTATATAGTTTTTCGATTTTTGCCTTTGGATGTCTTGGAAAGCAAGATCTTGATTTTTTTTTTAACTTACCTTCAAATTTAGGATGAAAATAGAATTTTAAAAAATGAGGGGGAAATTAGTTTTTACAGCAACTTTTAAAGATACATTGTAAAACTCCAGCTCAAAAATTGTTCTCAAAACATGCTTGGTTGAAAAAAAAAATTTAGTTCTAGTCTTGTATAGGTATATGTCCAGTGAACTTTGTAACAAAATCCGAGATAGTTAAATACAATTTCCAACAATTTCTTAGTCAAGTACAATATTCTTTCCAATTAGTGGATTTTTCAAATTAAAAATGAAACAAGATGAAGTCTATTAGAGGTTAAAAAGTGTTTTTGCATTACTATTGAGCTAAAGTTCTTCAAGAAAGCATGTCTTTATTTTAGCATTATCCAAATAACGCAAATAGTCAGATGCCTCTGGCTCCAATATTAAACATATGTATGCCACTGTACATGCAAATAGTCCCAGAAGTTCATGAAAAGGTGACTGTCAATGAGAGCTGAAGCGGTTTTCGGCTAAATGTTTTTGGTTTTCTTTCCCTCATGCTAAGTAGTCCCTTATTCTAGAATTGGTTAATCACTGGAAGCATGACACAATCTACATTTAGTGACATTGTAAGCACCCGTTTCACTGTTTATTTCCTGAAGTACTGGAATTGATGTTTTCTGAAATAGAGAAACGTATTTCAGTGTGGGTTTCACTTACAAGATTAAAATACTTTTTCTATGGAAATACTGTCTACCTCTAGGATTACTGTAATTGATGGCTCTGTCTGTTGTATTTGTGGAGACGGCTATTTTCAGAATGTCTGCAGGTAATGACTGTTCTCTGACTTACTAAGTTCTTCTCTTCTAATTATCCAAGCAGATGTTGCTTATCCCATGAAATGGCTAGGACTAGTAAGATCTGAATGACCTATAAAGCATGCAATTCAGGGGAAAATTTAAAAAAAAAAAGGTTGGAGAAGGGACAGTCAGTTACCAAGAGAGGTAAAGGCACCATGAAGGCAGTGAAGCTGAAAATACATTTTGAAATTGTATTTTGCATATGCAAAACTTTCTGGAATAGCAGATTGGTTTTGGGTGAATACTGTTGGTAGTTGCTGGGCACAGAAAGGGTTGTCCACCTATATGGTGATCTGAAGTGTGTGTGCTCCTCCATGCTGCTTCTGTGATCTCTACCCAGAGGCTGGGGACCTGCAGCTCATCTTGGCCCTCCACATTTGAGCGCTCTTGGAACTTCTGAAAAAAGAGAATTTGGAGTTCTTCCAGAGAGCTGTATTGGGCACACACTTTTATAATCAGAAATGGGACTGGGGAGCAGACAGTTGAATCCTGTGACAGTTCCTCTAATGAGCTGCTGTTTGGTCTTTTGGAAACCAGAGTATCTTTTGAGTGCAGGGTAGGTAACCCCCGCAAACACACATTGGGTACTTATCCCACCTAGTGACCATACACTGAAGACCTATGAAATCTAATGGGACTGACCTCTCATTGTGGCATTTCAAGGGAGCTGTGCCTGTGAGGACAGGGCCAAGGCTATGCCTGCCTTATGGAAAGAGGAGCTGTGCGGAAACTTCCCAGGCAGCCCTGTGCAAGCTAAACCAAGCCCTGCATTACCAGCTCTGATGACAAGAGTAATCAAACCAGCAAGCTGCATACCTAACATTTCCATACAGTTCTGTAAGCATTAGCATGCTCTAAACAGCACGGTGTTTTGAGATGAGCCATTTCATTTCCATTAAACTAAAAACAGCTTTTAGTGTACCTTGTACATTTGAACCTGAAGTAAAACATTAATACCTGCTGCTACAAACTCTGGAGATTTACAAATATGAATTAAACAGACCATTAAATTAAAACTTAGCAATTACATCAGTGTTGTCTTGTGATAGGGCTGGGGAATCAGGAAATTTGGGCTTTATTCCTGGTCCCATCAAATTTATTGTGTGACCGCAGGCAAGCAGCTTAACCTCACAGCATCCAAGGTTAATATTTACTCAACTTGCAAGGTTTTCTGAGACTAGATTAATGTTTCTGCTGTTACTTTGACATCCTGCAGTGGATGATTTTCACAGCTCATATGCTGTTGATAATAACAATACAGAAACATTAAATATAGGTTACTCTTTTTTGTTTGTTACAGATGAAAAAATACAGAATTACAGTCTGCATGTTTCAACATTTTGAAGTACGCTGCATAATATTTGGTAGAAATACAGGTACTTAAGTAAATTCACGTAACAATTTTTTGTTTGTTTTCAGACATGTGACTAATTCTAGGTTTTTGATGACCCAAATTAGGTGAGCATTGCAGTCATTTTAACAATGCAGGAATACAGAAACTCTCCAATGGAAGATTATAGCATTGGATTCCCTGAAGAAAGAAATGTACAAAGCAGCCCTTTCTATGGCAGTCAAAAGGAAACCATCAGTTTTTCATTGCTTTATAGATGCAGACACAAATTGCAAAACTCATCTTCTTTCAGATTAAGTGGTTTTGGGGCCTTTGGCATTAGTGGTCAGTGGAGTAAACCCTGTATTTGGGTTGTTGAAATGTTTTTCAATGGCAGTGGAGACTCTGAAGAGAATTTAATTTCCTCTTCACAGAAAGGGAAAGCAAAAATGAAGGGACATTGTGGTACTAATGCAACACTGGGCTGTTCCTCAGGCAGTTTACCTTATGTGTTTACAAGCAAAGTTTGTGTATTCACCTCCTGTGCAGTCAAGTAGTCTTGTCTGGCAAATAGTTTTAACTGTATTGCTAAAGGTTCTGAGTCTGTAGTGAACCAGCTGAACCACGCGGCTCCCTGTTTAGTTTTCAGTTGAATTAGTTTTAAATTACTGGATTTGGTAAAGCTCTATTATGTTTCTATATTATAGAAAGTATTTTGTAAAGACTGCAGCATCTGTTGTTATTCTATGCAAGGAGCATTCAAATCTGGATAAAACGCTATATTTTCATAGCCATTTTCTATATATCTGGGGTATTTTTGGTTTAATTGATCACATTTGCAGACCTGTATCACTTTAGGAAAAGTTTCTTTAAATACCTAGGCTACTTCCAGGGATAATTTTTTTAATCCAGTTTGTTTATGGGTGCTCTTTGTGTAGCATTATACTCTGGAACTGAGCTCTTTTGCACTGAAGAGTGCTAAGATCTAAATTAATATGGTGCTGGAGCTCTTGTGGTGTGTCAGGAGCACTGGGAATTCCCCCCTGCAGACATTCACATCGGGAGTACATGCTCCAGGTGCTGCCTTCTGACTACAAAAAGAGTTAGTGACGTCTATCTGTTTCAGAGAACACTTGCATTCTGAAAGGAGATAAACTGGTGGAATTCTGGGTTTTCCGTCTACTCCCTTTTACAACAAGATGTGAAATAATACTACATTATCTACATGCTGTCTAGACTGATGGAGCCAAGCAGCAAGTAAAAACCCAGTTCTTCAAACCCTTACAATTTCATCAATACAGTGTAGTTGCACTGTTGGAAAATTCATTTGTATGCTTTTCCACAATCAAGATCTAATAATTTATTCTCTTCTCAAATAACTTTTAAAAACCCAAATGATGAATCTGCTTTTCATACTCAACTTTACTGCATGGAGTGATGCTATTTATGTATTTTGATCCTGATATAAGTCCTTTGATGGTCTTTGAATTGAGCCAGTAATTTGTTAACAAGATGTTTCTATCTTCTTTTACTGCTTCAAACTTACCAAAACAAATTTAGAAACGATCCTTGTTTACAAGGGAGATTACAGTGTTAGTTGATTAAAAGGGGCATAATTTGTTGCCCCACTTATATCATTTTGTTGATGAGCTGCAACAGACAGTGATGCCCAATTCACTTTTTAAATGAGTAAATTTGGCACATGTGCATGACTGTTCCTCCTCTTCTCATACCATCATCAGCAGGCTCTAACTTACTGGCATTCTGCCACCATGGAAAGCAAGAGTTGTTTTCACTCAGTGTGCATCTTGTGTTCGCCATCTGTATCCTTTTTTAGGGCCTGATCCTGCAAAACTATTACAAGAGCAGTTTCTTCTCCAGCATCTATTTACATTACTGGTAATGGAATTAAAAGCATAAATAAGAACGATGCCTATAAATAAGTGAGGTTTTTTTAGATCCTGGCCCTACATTTGTAAGGTGGATCCTCAATAACTGCTATAAATCTTGTCATAGCCACCATAGTATTTACTATATGTACAGCCATGTGCACATAGAAAACAGAGTGCATTATCAGAAAGGATAAAAAAGAGGCAGTTGAAGGAAGGTAGGATACAGGCTGGTTAAAAGTTGTTTAAATGACATCTGCTCTGGTGTTTCTCAGACCTGGCCAGGGACAGATTTTGCTGATGTCTAACCTGAGTCTTTCATGCTGTGATTAGGTTTATTGCTTCTGACTTTATCCATAATATAATTTAGATTTGGTGCATATGTCTCCAGTCTCACATAATCAGCTGATTAATGTAGGTAGACTTTATCACAGGCTTGGTTTAGGGCTTGCAGTTTCCATGTGCAGATTAGAAGGTGGGGAATGGCCCCAGTTTAGATCAGCATTGTGACTGTTTTCCCCAGTGTCCCAGAGTGGGCTGGGAGGGAGTTGTGAGACCAGTTCTGAGAACTCCCCTGGTATCTGTCTGCAATGTTCACACAAGTTACAAACCTATTTGTTGCCTTTGCTCGGGATTTCTGTGGTGTTTATAATAGCCAAGGGATTACCCTGTGCTGTTGGAACAGGTGTTGGGTGGCTGCAGTGGGCTGGGAGATTATGTCAGCTTGTTGAGTCTGACTCTTCACAACCTGAACCCCTCTGTCATCACCTTGAGGCTGCATTACTGGAACGTGCCCTGTGCTTTGCCTTACATCTCTCCCGGAGCTGATTGCAATTACAACACGTTCTGGCTCCTTTCATTAATGTCTCTTCTTGAGGCTGGTATGCGATACGTGAGCTGTGACCGCACTCACCTGCAGCTTGGTTTTGAGTCAGGGTTTAAGAGACTAGATACAACTTCCTGAGTGTGGAGCAGCTGGAGAGCTATTTGAAGTGATGCCTCTCTGGGGTGAGAGAGCTGTTGATGAGCTGAGGCTGCTCTGCTCATCTCCCCAGCCTGATGCTGGCGTGGCTTCTGGGGACCTGTAGCTGCATCTCACCCTGGCTCAGCCCCACTGCTTCTCCAAGCGCTCTCCCAGACTCAGCTTTCAACCAGAATTTTTGAGATGGGATGACTGGAAGGAAGGCAGGGGGTTTTCAGTCATGGGGGCAGGAACCTGGTTTACGTGTTTGTTGATGACAAGAATACATGCCTTTCATTGGTAACTACTGAAGGAGAGGCATTCAGTAGCTAACTTGGCTGATAGGCACTGTTTAGTATGTGATGAACTCCTTAGGTCTTCAGATGAACTTTTGTAAAAACTAAAAATAATTTTTTTCTGATTTTACTCCAGATAAAACCCAGTATATACATGTGTACATATATATATTTTTTCTTGTTAATAATTTGAAAGAATGTTGTGCATTTCCTGTAATACTTACCATGTTTGGTATACGTCAGCCTGGGTCAAGTTGAAGCCTGTGTACAAAAGACTGGCTCTATTTTCAGTACCCTTAACTGCTAGAAAAATGGCTTAGATGGCTCTTCTGCTCTCTGCAGTTCCAGGAGTCTTCATTATAAATGCACCTAATCAACCTTCAGTGTACTAAAAACATACAGTTACAGCTTGTTAGCATAAAAGTAGTTAAATAAATGAGATGATGATGTGAATTTTTACTTCTCTTTAATCTTGGCTCAAAGTGAAGTCTGTTTACACAGCAGTGGTTTATGTCACCTAGCTTTACTTAATACTTCATATAACTTAGTTTAGATACTGCACCTATGCAGGGCTTTAATTCCTATGTTACTTTACTTTTCAGATGGACCCAGTAACATAGCCTAATGCAAACTCACTGATTACATCCATGCGTATCTTCACAAGCATAAGGAGTTTTATAAGGACTAAAGATTTTGATATTGCCCTGTAAAAAGTTTCAGTAATAAGGTTTGGATAAAGTTCAAGGATAGCAGATGTCATTTTACTCAGTCTTTGTGGGTAAAGAAACATTCTGAACATTGGAGACCAATCAGAAAAAACGCAGTCCAAAAATAATGTTTTTGAGAAAACTGAGCATTTAACAAAGCAAACTGGAACTCTGGTTTGGCACAACGGGACCCTGCTGTGTAGTCAGCAATGAAAATGAACAGTTTTAAATGTAAATAACTTTAAGAATACAAACAAATCAAAATTTGTGAAAAATTCATAAACAGCTTTTCAGTGTGTTTTACATTAAAGACTTTTTTTCCCTACAGTATTGATTTAAATTACAGTAACTTCACCTCCCATGGCTTCTTGGAAAAACTGTAGCATTGCTCATTGTTTATGACAGGGCAAATGGGGAAAGCAAATGAACACTGGACTTATGTGTTTCATTAAACACTTCTTTGAAGTAAAAATTTTGTGTGGTTTCAGCTTTTCTCTTATTCTGATTGCATTGTCTAGTTTTCCTTTGTCCATAATATTAATTTTAGCTTCCTGTTGTTACTGATTGATTGAGTTACTTCACTTACCATTCAGTTGTCCTTTTGCTATTATTTATAAAACTTTAATATAGTAACAAGTGGTGCAGATATGGTCAGTTGGCTAGGTTTATAAAATAAGAATCAGTATAAAAGCTATAATCTACTGCAGACATAATTACCTAGGATTCACTGAGGAACACAGTAAATGCCTTATCTGTAAAGGAACAGGAGTAGCTGTTTCTTGGTGTCCTGTGTTTTGTACAGGATTACTGAATTCAAGAGGGTTTCTGATTTTTTTTATGTGGCAGAAAAAAGCTCCATAATTATACAGTTGCATGAGTCTCTTCAGAATTTTGTCTTCCAGCTCCATTAAGAATTTCACTGGCATCGCAGCCCGGTAGAGCCAACTGGTGATTTTGACTATCAGAGTGATAGCATCCACCATACAAAGCATCAAAAAGCATTTTTCTTTGATTAGCTTGAATTTAAAAATTCGATTATACATGTGTTGTGTGGCATTGTGTTTTGCTGTTTATTTTTCTTGGTTCATGTCACTAACAGAAGGTATATTTAAAATGAACATTAAAAGTAGAATAGGAAGAACTCCTTTAGTCTATGCCCATTCAGTTTTCTCTGAATGGAAGATTAGCCTTTTCCAGGAGTCCCAGACAGATTTGTGGCTGCACTGAGCATAGGAACAATCTTGTACAGTTTACTGTACAGCAGCCCTTAACTCCTCCAGTTCGTTGGGGGTACACTTATGGGGGAGGTCATGAAGTTTCAGTATGCACTTTTTTTGTTGATGGCTCAAAGATAGGATCTTTATCTGTGCTCTGTTCTTTTTGTAGGTGTAGTTCTGTAATCACTTATGAGCATATCTGTCTGTTCAGTAGGACAGTAGATACAGGTTGGTCTTCTCTCTCCACCTTGTTTATGTATAGTGTGCAGCAAAGAGCACTGCTGAATGCACTTATCCTTTGGGATTGGATCACCTTAGTAGGCCAGAAGGAGGCTGTCCCACATATAGTAGCATAGAATCATTTTGGTTGGAAAAGACTTTTAAGATCAAGGCTAGCCATTAATCTAGCACTTGGCACTAGTGGTGCCAGTTCCACCACTAAACCATGTCCCTAAGCACAACATCTACACATCTTTTAGTCATAATTTTCAGTAAAACTATTTGGATCATCTTTTATTTTTTAAAAAACCCTCTACCTGTTAAGATTCTGTGTGGATTATGGTATAACAGTTTTCAGCCAGAACAGGAAGATTTTGGAATTGCCACAGGTCAATGAAAAAGACCTGCCAGGAACTTAGTAATTTCAGTTTGACCTTCTGCATGTTTGCATATATGTAGGTAGAATAGAGACTAGAGCAGCAAATTTGCTCTAAAACTGATGTCCTCAATATTTTAAAACCCTGGAGTCTTCTGCATAGAAATAGATTAAACGAAAAGAGCTCGTGTCCACTGCCTGCCTTCATCATTATGTAAGTTTAGTTTCAATAGGGCTTTTGTGAATAAAGTGGCTGAAGATGAGAATCAAGAGCACATTGTGAACATCCCTTTACATGTCTGTGACAGAGTAAAAAAGCTGCAGGGCAACTGCAGGGCATCTAGCAATCTGTAGGCAGGTGGTTGTGAGCACTGTGATTGGGCTCAGTTTTAAGTTGTCTTAGCAGTCTTATAACTGATGTCAGAAGATCTAATGGTCCAAATACTGCAAGGATTGTGTTAAAGAGAAAAAAATGTGTTTTTAATTAGGAGACTGAAGAAACTGGTGTTTTCTCATATTTGTTGAAGTTTCCCCCAATGTGAAAGTTTGGCATGACATCGGACACAGCATTGTGGTTTTGATTCCAATTTCATGTCCAAGAACAGCCTTGATTTCTGTGATTTGTGGTGGCAAATCATGGGATTAGCCAGGCAGGGTAAAAATGTCCCTGCAGAAGCATGTTACAATAGTTGGTACAAGAATACATAAGGCCAGAAAGATGAAATGATGGGAGTATCTCACATTGTCTGTTGTAGACTGTGTAAAAGCCAGTTAGCAGCTTGTTCTTTGGAGATCTACCGTGTGACTCTTTGAGGGACATTGAACTAAACTAGAGGCTTCTTAGTAGTTCACAAAACCACAAAGTGTAATGGGCCTTTTCCTGGGCTAGATTTCCAGTAGAATGCTGAAGATCTGTTTACACAGGTACTTGTGCATGGTAATAGCCCTTAGGCACTGAAATACGTACTTCTGCAAATAACGTCCTGGGTCTCAGCCATAGACGTAATAAAAGTACACAGCTGAAGACATAAATATGCAGTTCTAGTATCCCTTGTTATATATTTGTCCATGAAACTGGAGCCCGGCATGAAATGAGGTATTCTTGTGTACTTTGTGTAACTTTTTTGTTTTATCTGTGCACTTTTTGGAAAAGTTAAAGAATTAAAGCCAGGGTTTGCATAAATTAGCAGAGCCTGGACCCACAGCATTCATTTGTGTTTTGGCGGCCTAGCTGTTACTGGCTCAGGCTGGACCCCCAGGGCTCATAGCTAGCTGTGTTGCAAAGCCTGATCCCCATCATGCTCTCATCTTTTCTTTTGGGAGCAGTTCCAAGTATACCAGGACTGCTTAGCAGCCTCCCCATCGGATCACTCCAGTATGTACATGTACGCCTGCACTCTCTGTCCTCGGCTCAGGTAAATGCCTAGGTATTTAAATGGGATTAAGCTGCTGCATAAAAGGGACAAAAGTTGCATTTCAAGTTGTTTAATATTACATTTACAATAGTTTGCAAAGTCAAAACAAATTTTCTGCCAGGCTTCTCTCAATTTACTTCTCACAGACAAACCAGAGTTCCCCCTGTCCTGTAAGTCCGGTGTCCTTTTTTGAAACCCCTTTTTCTCTCTACCCTCCACATCTTACTCCTCTGTTCATTACGTTGCTAAATCTTCTCGTATTTTCTCTGTAGAATTTCCTTTTTGCCATCTTCTCTCTGCCTGATTCAGCTCCATCACCCCTTTTCCTTCAGTGCCTTCACTGATGCTCCAAGCTGTGAACAGTAGCATTAAAACTAATTTGTATTTGCCTTGATTCCATAATGACCTCACATTAGTCCATTTCCCTGTTAATACTCTGCCTGTAAAATGCCACTGAGATAACAAACCTCATTACAACACATTTTGTCCTAATGTAATAGCAGCAGTATTCCAGTTTGTGAAGTACAAGCTGGTTGAACCCTTAGCTGATGCTTAATTTAATTAATGGGAGGATGCGGAATGTGCTAGCAGGCTAGTATTTCTCTCAGAGAAAAAATTATAATTGCCAAACAGAAGACTGGTATTTTTCCTAAACTGACTAATCCAACACTTCAGTAATGTGATTATCTCTTATTACAGCCTTTTGTCCATTCCACCTCACAGTTCAAGATGAAATCTGATGTTTTTCCTTTAACATGCATATTAAAGATGATTCAGTTCTTTAAAATCACCATGCACCAGGGCTTTGTTACAGTATTTTCTACTTACTGTGCTGTGATGCCATTTACACTGCTATGGTGAGCAATGTTTTATTTGGATCACTTGAGAAACGGTGAGGAACTGGTTACAAATACGTGTTGCTTAAGCAGTTTATCTTCCTAGTACAGCTGGAGATTTTATTTCACACTTAAATGCAGCTACTTTTTTTTCTAGTCTGTGAAGCAGCTGAGTACAGCAGTAAGGGAACTGGAACCCTTTAGTAAGTATATTTCTTGAATAATATCCTGAACAGATAGACTTTTTTGGCTGTCTGCCTTCTTACCGGAGCTTCATATCATTGTATCAGAGCATTTCTTAGTCTTTCCAGTGCCCTTATACTCCAGTAACCCTGTGAAAACAGAAGATGGCCTTCTCTGCCCAGATGGAAAGCTGGGACACAGGGATGTGGGGGCTACCTGTACCTTGTCATGGAAGTGCATGAAGGAGGGCTTGCCATCACATTAGGACTGTCACATTAGGGCTTGCCCATGAGGGCTGGTGTGCTGCAGCAGCTGCCCAGCAGCTCTGGTGAGTGGGCTGCAGCTGTGGGAGGCAGTGGCACTCCTGGGAGTGTTTGACAGGAGCCCCCCCGGTCACTCACGGAGAGTTTGCGAGTGGTTCAGACCATTGTGTGCAGGGCACGTTACTGACCTGGGAGCAGGACTTGAACTGAGTGGAGGGTAAAAGCCTTCTGTATAAAGTGATTATTTTTTGTTAAATGTGGTGATGTATACTGTCCCCTACTACTGCCTGTAGTCTTCATAACCCTGTTTAGTGGTGACATGGCATCATCCTAAGGAAACAAGAATACTTAACCTTCTAGGAGTAACAACATTTTCTTCTAGGCACTGGATCTAGACTTGCAGTTAGTTCCTTGGTGAATGAGCAACAAGTGTTCTTCTTTTGCCTGCTCTCCAGCAGAAGCAATCAGTAGTGGACCTTACAGCTCTTCTGAAATGTGAAGGCCAGAGGCACACCTGTAAACCGTGCCAAGTAGGATGTTGATGAAAATGTTCCTGCTCTTATTTATTGTAGCTTAGAGCAATATAGCTGAGTTCTTTGTCCTTTAATGGTGTGATTAATTTTGAGACTGTTTCTGTTAGAGTTCACAAATGCATTGGAGTATTTGTAGAGTGCTGCTGTATGAGTAAGGCTGGCCAACTGTATTTTTTTTGTGACCAGATGGTTCTGCTTTTGTTCTGCCTTTTTTAACCCCTTGTTTCAATAGGTTTTTTATGAGCTCTTTCTACTCACCACTCCACATAAACTATTGCAGTTTGCACCAGAATTAACATAAAAATTAATTTGCCCTGGCTATGATTTGAGTCCAGAGTTGAAAGTTAGATCAAGAATTCTCATATCTCTCTACTTCATGTATATCTGCACTTTGAATAGGACGATGATTCTTCTCAAGCATCTTCACAGTCTTTGTTTTCTATATATTTGTCCTGTCTGTAAAGTCACTATAGTCATCAGATAAAGAGCACCAATCTTCAAGACCAAGATGTCTCAATCTGAGCTAAAGGAGAATTCGGTTGTAGGCCACCTGATATTGCATATATACTAGTTACATTTCAGATGATTTGTCTGTCCATTAATGCAGAATGAGATAATTTCACATTTTTTTCTGTGTTTATTCTCACAGTAGTTCCACAAGATAACAAAAAAGCAACTATCCCTATTTTTCAGGTTGGGAAGGAAGCAGAAATAATGCCTAATTTACCAGAACTGTAAAATCCTGATAATTGAATCACTCCCAACACCTAGTTTAAGTGCCTGGAAGTTTCAAGTAGCTAAGTTATTTTGAAAAAAAAAAAATTCAATAGAATTTCTGTTAAAAATTCTATGGCATGTATCTGGAAACATCTCTCTTGTAATGCCATTAAAATCTCTCCACTCTAAGTATTTTTCAGAATTTTACAGTAAACATGAATTCATTTCATGCAACTGAAGAAGCACCCATCTCAACAAGTTATCTTAGGCTTTCTTCATATTCAACAGAGAGAAATGTGCACTTTTAGGATGTGACTTCATCTGATCTCTTTTAATAATGAAGTGCCTGCTTCTCTCTATTGACTGCAAAGTAAGTCTAGGCAATTGGTTCAAAACATTGTCTCCTGCACTATAAATACTTGCATTTATTTAGCTGAATCCAGCCTGAGGTGATTCATCAAAGGTACACAGGAAGCTTGGTAGTGCAAAAAGTCGAACCCAAATGCTCAGACCTCCAACTCACAGAATTCACCAGTCTATCCAGCAGATTATATTTGCTGCCTTTACTCTCTGTGATTCCTCTGTTCACATTTAGTTTGTTATATTTCAGCTGGACTTCAACTGTAGAGACACATATTAGGGAGAAGAAGAAAAAAAAAAAGTAGAGCTGGAGAGGTGCTGAAGAGAGTGTAATAGCTATTCTCTTTGGAAAATGGTCTGCTGAATTTAACCATGACTTGATAGTGTTGCACTCCACAGAAATTGCTCTAAGGTTTTTGTTTTCCACTAAGTTTTGACCTGCTTGAATTCCACCTACTTGGTGGAATTCCATATGCAAGATAACACTTTATATTCGTATTTGTGAAAGGTCTGGGAAAGAAATCCCAACCTCTCTAAAAATTATTGTGTTATATTTGATTCTATATGGCTTTTTGAGAAGGTAGGTGACTTTATGCTTGAAAGCCAAGTACAGACCTGGCACAATGTCCAGTGAATTCACTGTGAGTTCCACATGCTTCTCTAAGGGCTCAATAAGTCCAATTCATTGTTTCTAAAGTAAATGTTAATTTGACAGTAGAGGACAAAACAACCAGACCCGTTTACAGTATTACTGCTCAGTTTACATCTTTCCAGACCACAACAGAAGCCAGAATTTGGATTAAAACCATTTAAAATGGAAAATTTACTTTTCAAATTTTACTCCAACAGCTGGAGACTGGCTTGGGAAGAGGCTAATGAAAATGCTCCTATACATTTATTTTTTTTAATGTGGATATTTGCCTTCGAACAACTGAACACAGGCCAGCAATTCATTTCCTGCACTAGGCAGCATTTGAATTAGCCTATTATGTCTTGACAAAAATGACTCTCCTATGGGTTGAGCCAGATTAGAACCTGTGAAACAGAGATGGAAATCTGGACTCCTCTTTATCAGACATATCCTGTCCTAACTATTCCCATAGCAGAGTTTTAAAAGTGCTTTCCTAATGAACTGTGTTATTTTGGAATGTTGTGTTGTCTGTGATACTTGGAAGTTAAATAGTTGTGATTTGGGTTTGTATTAGGTGATAACCTGCCAAATGGCAAGACTGGTAACAAAATAGTCTGTATCTTGAGCATATGCTATAGATGAATAATGATTCTCTCAAGCAATAAATTCTCTCCAGAGTTACCATTATTTCTTATTTTCTCTTGTCATTCATTTCTTCATTGACCTCAGGCCCTAAAGCATGCAAGCCCAACAGATCTGAAGACTGGAGAAACTGCATATATTTTTATTGGAAAATGAAGCTTCCCCTTTACAGCCATACATGCATGGCAGTCTTGATCCTGTGCAACTGGGGAGTTGTCCAGGCAAGGAATACAAATAAGATTACCATCTCACTGATTTTGCAAAACAATCTTAGATTAGCACCACAACTCTTTCCCATGTGATGTGGTTGCACAAAATTGTCTGTCACTAAAAGCAGCTGATTCTGGAATGACCCCCTCTCCAGGTCTTTCTGACCATTTCGGGAAGTCTTGGTGAGGAAAATTTTTGCATGTGGTTGAAATATATTGGGCACAATTAAGGTGGGATTCGTAGGTGATCTTGGGTCTGCTCCTTCATAAACCTGTTTGGCAGGAGCCAGACAAGATTCCAAAAGAGGCTTAACCTCTCATTTTTCTAAGAGATATTCTTTCCATAATGTTTGCTGAGAGGCTGTGGAGCAGGAAAGATGAGAGGCTGTACAGCTGAAAGGAGCTACTCTCCAGGAAGGCCTGCCCTTCTGCATGACTTTTTGTACCCTGTTCCCAGGTCTATACCCCTACGCTTCCCAATCCTACTCAGGCACATGACAATGACTCAGGAAGTATTGCTGCAGTTGGAAGAGTGTTCTGTGGTTGCTTTCCAGCAGCCACCGAGCATTAGCACCTCTCTTTCTCTAAGGTCTTCATGAGGAAATCTTAGAAGTGAGCTGAGACCAGTCTACAGGGAGCAGCTGCCTCGGGGAAGCACCAAAACAGATGTGTCTGTGCTATCCACAGTCACAGGACAAGAAAAGAGGCTCTCTTCTCCTGTGCCCCAAAGGAAAGGAGGTCAAAATGGCCTTTCCATTCAAATACTGGGTTACTTGTCTGTCCAAATTTCTATCAACTTCGGGGGAAGCCCTTAAGTGAATAATGCAATACAGAATCAGGCCTTGAATAGGTCTTTCTTATACTAGCACAGAGAAACACTCTGCCTTCTTCTATCATCATGTATTCTAGTTCATTGCCCTCCCTCCCCTCCTCTGTGCTACTTCATCATGTGCTTTCTTTAAGCCGCCAAGAACATCCATCTGACTTTTGTCACAGGATGATGCTTTTTGTGCAAACATAAACATTTAGAGAAGTTTACAAAAGATTAAGCTTCATCAAGTCAAGCCTTCCTGCTAATGCAGTGTCGGGACAAGTCAGCAGGGAGCAAGATCTTGGGCTGCTGTGCACAGCTGTTGCAAGACCAAACTGTGGAACATTCATTTTTGATTCCACCAACTTCACTGATCAAAACCATTTTGGAAGTTGGCTCGTGTTTTTTCCCAGAGGGAAATCCACTCCATCAAAAGAGCTTCTTCAGTGTAGAGACTTCATCTGTATTGCAAATTTCTCGCCTCAGCTTTATTGTTGTAATACAAATTCCTAATGCAGATATACTGCACTTCCTGGACCAGTAAAAAGAATCCATGTTAGACAAGTCCCTAAGATGCAATTCAGGGCAAAAATAGTCAAGAGATCTGTCCACAATGTTTGCGCTCTGGTACTTTGGGTTTCAATCTGGTCATCAGTATCTGAGAAAAATTACGCCACATTCCATATTGATTTAATACAGGGAGACGTCAAAAGACAAAAATGATAGGGGAAAATCCCAAGTAAGTAAGAGTATTAAAGAGGAACCATAAAAGTGTTGGGGTTTTGTTGTTTTTTGTTATGTTTTGTTTTCTCTAGTAAGGTAAAGCAAACAAACAGAAGTAATTCCATAATTCATACAGCAAAATAAGTAATAAGAATACAGAAATACATGTAAAGAAAATTGATGCATGTGTGCAAACACATCAGCATATATTTCTTTTAAGGGGCTGTGTCCATCTTCAGCCTCAAGTACTCACAGTTTGGCTTTTTGCTTCAGTGGGAAGTGGATTTGTCATATCAGCTAACATGCTATCTACCTCTTGGACACCTCACAAGTAACACCACTGTAGTGATGATCGGTGAAAAAAGAACTGTCTGGCATGTTTTCCTTCAGCACTGCTTTGCTGCCCGTTTCTAGTGAGGAGACCACAGGAAATCCACAGGAAATCCTACCTTCCTAGAAAAATATCCTGCTTCCTCATAAGGACTGGTGGATCAGGCAGCTCAACATGACTGTGGGCATTTCTGAACTAGGCAAATCAAAAGAAAATAATCTTTCATAGGAAGTGGCTCAAGCCTCATTGTTTTAGACACAGAACCACAGTGGGCAAAAAACAGTTGGTCTGATCAAGTGTCGATATTTTGGGCAGGAGTGTTGGACTAAATGACCCCCAGAAGCCCCTTCTAATTAATGTGTTTATATTTTTATGAAGTCACGTAATCTAACACGTAATCTTTACATCTTTAAAATCTGTGCTTCTCTGATAAACACTGCTAGGTCTTGTATTGGGTTCCATTCTTTTTTAATAATATTTTTCTGAGGTTTTAATTAAAGATGCATGTAATTAAAGTGTTGTTTTTATTTCAAGTTACAATTAATTATGCTATTCTCTGGGAATGCTAGAATTTTTTAAGCATTCTTCCAGCAAACTGAATTACCATCACTTTAATACTTCCAGTATATTCCTGTAACTGAATGCATTTAATGAACCTGAAGAAGTTATACTACATTTAATAATAAAATAAGAAATATGCTTAAGGTTGTAGGCCTGTGACTTTGATGACTAATATGAATGGACAAATTGAAACTTGCTCACCACTTAAACTTGCAAACATAGCGGAAGTGACTTCATGGTTCAGGCTGAAATACAATCTAACTGAATTAAAAAGGGTTTTGCTGTTTGTTGTAGATCTCATCCACAGTTTTTGAGATCAAAATGTCAGCTCAAAGGAGAAGTAAATCTGAGGAAATTATCTGGTGTACATAAAACTGGGATTAGTTTCCTTTTTTCAGAGCCTTGTCTCCTGGATTTATTTCATAATTCGGATCCACATCCTGCTTCATCTGGTTGCAGTGGATAGTCCTTGCTGTGCTGTGCTTCTGTGCTAAACAGAGAGACTAGGTGCCCTCAAGGTGCACTGACTTGAGAGAATGTCATGCTGTTTTAGGACATGTAGTGATAGGACAAGGGGGGATGGGTTGAAACTGAAGGAGGGTAGATTTAGATTGGGTATTAGGAGGAAATTCTTTAATGTGAGGCTGGTGGGACACTGGGACAGGTTGCCTGGAGAGGTGGTGACTCTCCCCTCTCTGTCAGTGTTCAAGGCCAGGTTGCATGGGGCTTTGAGCAACCTGCTGTAGTGGAAGGTGTCCCTGTCCATGGCAGGGGGTTGGAACTACATGGTCTTTAATGTCCCTTCCAACCCAAACCATTTTATGATTCTATGATAGTTGTCAGGGGGGTGTCCACACACAGAGACAGGCCTGCAGAAACCAGTCCTCCCATACTCTGCCTGTGCTCAATGGAGAACAAACTCCCAAGCATACAAGGTCTGGTGTAGAGGTGCCTGACTCTATGGGAAGTAATTTTTAGCCTTAGTGAGTAATCACTGAATAAGATGGGTGGTGAACCCTGCAGTCCAGATACTTTGCCTAAGCCGTAGTGTGGTAGGGTGAGCTAAGTTCAAAATAATGTTCTTACCAGTGTGAAGTGTCTCAGCTGCAGGCAGTTTACCTGAAGATGCACATCCCTCAATATGAAAGCTCATCACTTCAGAACTTGGTGGAGCCTTTGATAACAGCATGTAGGTAATTCCTGATTTCCTTAGAAAACATCTTAATACAGTGTATCAAATTTGTATCTGTTTACTATTGTTTTGCTTACCTAGAAAAAAATTTGAAAAAATTAGTATTTTTAATATTGGGAAGATACTGTGTCTCCCACAGCAATTAAAGCCAGAAAAACAAGAGGAGAGATCCTGGCAGTTATGTACTTAGGAAAACTTTAAGTCTCTCTGTGAAAACTGCACAGTGGTTACAAGCATTTCCTTTCAGGCAAACTTTAAACTAGAAGAATTAGGATCAGAAAAACGAGTTGCTGTCAGATGATGATTGTTTTCCATGCTTGTGGTAGCATGCACAAAGTAAAGGAAGCTTTCCAAACCAAGAAGAGGATATCATCCCTGTTCCAAAGCATGTGAGCGTAAAGAGACAGGGTAGGGAAGAGAAAGGATGAAGCTACAGTATAGAGAGCAAACTGTGTAATGCTAGCCATGCATCAGATGAATTACAGCTGGTAGAAAGTGACAGGAATTTTTCTGGAGGAGAAAGGAATCAAAATTGTTCTTGTTTAGTAAATGAATGTGTTTTGGCCACATGTTTTTGTGAATGCATTTTCATTTTAGGATGTTATTTCTATTTTCTTCACATTAATTTCTAAGAATGGGAAACAAATGCTATATTTCCAGGCTTTGTCAAGATATTTTCTTGGGGAAAAAGGACAATTGCAGGAAAATACTGTGTAAAAATAATGCTTATGAGATTGAAATTATTTCTGCTGGGTGCAGAAATATTCAAACCTATTCCTAGATGACTAATTCTTTTCAACCTGGGAGATGAAGCAAAAAGGTTTTGTACTCAAAATTCACGTTTTAGTTGTTGAGAAGTTAGAACAAGTAGTTTGAATATATAAAAAAAAAATACCTCAAATGTATGTGTACAAGACACTACAGAAATAAAAAGACGTATAAATATTATCTTTCCTCACCACTGTGTCCTTGAAGAGCAGGACCTTTCTTCCAGGTTTCTTTTCAGCTCAATGGCTTTCTGGGTTTCTGCAAACTCTATGTAGTCTCTCTGGGTCTCATATGACCCCAACGCTCTTTTTAGAGCAGCATGCAATAATGACATAAAACAAACAACTAAAATGCCATATATCACAGCTTGCAAGATAAAAGTTCTAGTGCATCTAGAGGAATGTGCATCTATTGACAGTGGAAATATTTTAACAAAAGAACCTGAAGATCCAAAACATTTAAAGCTAATTCGTGCAAGCAAGATAGTGTATGTCATTCTTCCTTCCACCACCACCCCATTTACACATCTAAATCTTTTATTTGTTTTCTGTTTAGACAGTTACCAGTAGTAACTTTCCATTTTTTAGCAATGGCTCTTCTTTATTGCCTATTCATAAGAATTACTGCTTAAGACTAAGAGAGCTTTTTTAAAATGAATTAAATGATGCTTTGAGGGAGATTGAGAAAGTATGTGGAGAGAAGTGTGCTGAAGCCTCTAGAGTACAGCTTTGAGTCCATAGCACTCTGCTAGCGAGTTCTGAGATAGGTTCACCAAGCTCTGCAGTTTGTTTTTTCTGTTTCAGCTTGCATATTCTATCTTTACCTAGTCATATCTTGAGGTTCAATAAACAGAAGTGCAGGCCTGAATGTCCTGACATTACCCTCCCCAGTCACTAACAGGCATGTGGAATATTTGGACAAGCATTTGTTTCTATTTTCAAAATTTCATACATGATTGTAGCATCACTGAAGATCAGATTTTTAAAACCAAGATGTTTCCTTCAGATAACAGGTCTGATTTGGGGATTTTGTTTTTTTGTTGTTTCCTTTACAGGAAGAAGGTATCGTGAAGGAAATAGACATCAGTCATCATGTGAAGGAAGGTTTTGAAAAAGCTGATCCTTCTCAGTTTGAGCTGCTGAAAGTATTAGGACAAGGTTCATATGGAAAGGTAATTTTTAATGCCATCTAATCACCTAGAGCAACATTGAAAATGTCATGTCCTTTCTCTGAGTTCATTTACACTAGTAACATTGTCCATATATAAATTACATTGTAAAGGCAGATGAGCAAACCCAAACACCTTCTATCTTCATTTTCATAACATTTTTTCTTTTATCTTTATTCCTGTATATAAAACAGTTTAGGAAATAGTGCTTATGGTTCTGGACCTGGACTTATGAGCACAGTTGAGCATTAGTGAGCATCACTGTCTATAAAATTAGCCATAAATGACCAGTTTTCAGATTCAGGCAGTAAAGAGTTTAGAAATGGTTCGCTGGCTATCTTAGATTGTACTGATGTATTTCGTTGTTAACTGAGTTGGCCTTCCAGCTTTAGGCATTTTATAAGCCAAACACCTAGTCTGTGCCACCACTTCCTAAAAGCAAACTGATTTCTAGGACATGTTCCACCCAGGTCACTGGGTGATCAGAGTGTGAGTGTGGACATCATGCCTGTTTGGAGCGGTGTGTAATTACAAATCACTTTCCGTATCTTACGTGAAAGAGCAAAGACAGAGCAGCAAAAACACAGGGGAGGGAAGTCTGCTCTGTGTTTCTTGAGCAGTCTCCAACTGCCTAAATTTTTATTGCCTTGGTATTTGAGCTACTGGTTCAAATCTATAAGTCTCTGGGGATGCAAACTGGTTGGTTTTCAAGTTGTTCACCTGAGTACTAAATTTCTTGCAGGATTAGAAAAGATGCCTTTGGTGTGAGAGGGAGTGCTCTCAACACTTGAAAGTCACAGCACTTGCTTAGCTTTCTAGATTGGGATTTGGGTGATATACCCATTGCTCTAGCTAAGGAAGTTTTGCTAGTTCAGGTATTATAAACCTGAGGTGTTTGCATGCACATCAAACTAGAAATTTGGAAGTCATGCTCAGCCACATGCCTGTGCTGTTCTGGCAAACTAGTATAGTATAGCTAATACAACCAGTCAGGTAAGCACTTCGGGACCTCTTGGTGGTTTCAAGAATTATATAACTTTACTTTTAGAAATAATCAGAAGGACAATGTAATTTTGAAATACAATGCATTTTCATTTGTTCTGTTTCCATTTTGCTTTGGTGATAATTTTGATGTCCTCTGAAACAGCACACAGTGTTCCTGACTCATCTGCTTTGGAGGGAATACAGACAAATGCCCTATCCCTTGCTACAAGGAACACCTGACTAGTGACTAATAATAGAAATTGATAATTTTGCTTATTACAGCAATATGGGTATTACAGGCTTTGCAAGATTACATGGCAGATAAGGTATTTCTAGAACTGAAGCCTAGTATTTCTATAGATGCATCGTGCTGTGCTGTTCTATGTGCAGTACAGCTTAAAATAACTGTCTTAAGGGTTTGGATTTTTGTTTTTTGGATAAGGATTCAATAAACATTTTTACAGAATAATAATACAACTGAAAATCTAGTGTTTGGGAAAGCTTCCTTTGGACTTTCTCCTCTTTTTCAGTGCAATGCAAAAAATAAATATTTTACTTGAGCTGGATAGAAAAATATCCCAACGTTTCTCTGTCTAGCAAAATTTCTAAAATTTATTATTAATGAAAACACTTCAGAAAGTTTTCTGTGTTCCTGTAGCATACAGATTTCATCATTTTCCCTGCAGTTGTGAGCACTAGAGGTATTTGTATGTTCATCAAGCTAGGAAAGAGGAGATGAGAACAAGCAATATGTGCTCAAGCTCAGCTAGTTAGCGTAGCTCAGTTGAGGAACTGCTCATATCTCATATGCACAGGAAACATCTGGAGAAGGAAAGTCTTACCAAAAATGTATCAGATCATATTGTAGAAGTGTTGTAGCTGTGATGCTGTACAGATGTAGGAGCCCTGGTTAAGGTGTTCAGAGAGAATTTAACCTTTTTTATGTTTTTAGCTTCTCTAGTTGGTTGTTAAGTATTGTTCTCTCTCACCACAAGCCTTTCCTCAAAGGTTGTTTGACAAAATCATAATCTGTTTACATTATTTTTTTTCAGGAGGAGGGAGAGTCTTTCAACTTGCAAATAGTGTGATAGAAACAGACTTCCTCCTTTCTTTTTTTTTTTTTTTGCTTTTTATATTTTGGGTGGAGGCAGTTTACAAAGCTGCATGGCTCCTGAAGGAGCAATGAATAGAATAATGTCACAGATTTTTGTAATTCAGCTAGACATTCATTAGTGTCATAATTTCACCTAGTCTTTGTTAATTTATGTATTTATAAGTATATGTTATGTATGTGGGCTTATATTTATTTCTGTATTCAGTTTTACTTCTGCTTCTGTCCAGTAGCACAAGTGCTGAAATAAAAAAAAAGAGACTGTTGTCTGATATTTCTGACTTCAGCAGACAGAGTGAGTCCTAGGAATCAGCTAAAAGATTTGTTTATTTTATTTTCAATTATTAAAACACATAAAGAGTAATAAAGACCAAACTAAATTACTAATTCCTTTGTTCACTACCCCTCTAGTGCTTGGATGCACTCAGGGGCAGATAAGAAATTGTTGCATGGAGTAAAACAAAAATATACAATTTAGGTACAATTCTGTTTTATTTAAATTACAAATTTACACTGTCAGAAGATGTCACATAAGAAACTATAACTGTCTACATTATAATAACTTATTTGTTAATAAAAGTAGTTCTACTTTTTGTTAAGTATACACAAACAGATTTTCAGCTCTATGAACTTTTTGCTTCAGCTACATTTTAAGCAAGTCTCCATTCATGACTTATGGCATAAATTACACCAAACTTTTTTCTCCTTAATTTAATTGATGGCAATAATTTTAAGACATTGCACATTCCTAAGCACAAATGAGACATAACTTTTTTTTATGTAAATCTGGTCAGAATATGAAGAGATGTGTGTACGCTGATTTTAACTATTCACCCATCTTTAATAAAATGTGTAAGGGCAATTAATAATAGTGAACATATTTTCTATGTGAGGCCGTAAAGGCTTAAAACTGAAGATTTCCAGAGCTAGCTCAACCAATTGCAGGTGAAATACATACCAAATACTTCTATGATTTTAATTTGATTTCCTGAACCATAATACCTGTTCCTCTGTCAAATGAAGCGATGCTTGAAACTGCAAGTTCAATGCTCATCTACACAAGATGTCTGCTTTTCACAGGTATTTCTAGTGAGGAAGATCAAGGGATCTGATGCGGGTCAGCTTTATGCCATGAAGGTACTCAAGAAGGCAACTCTGAAAGGTAAGGATTGGGACAATGACTGAAGTTTCTGTTTCTGTGCTACTTTGTAATTTACTTTTCTTGCAATTTTTTGCATTGCTGCTGTCTTATGGTATATAAGAGTGTACAAATATGTCTCTGCCACCCTCAAAATTCTGTCTCACTGTAGTGAATGTTCTAAAAAAACATACACAAAAAATGTTACCTATACACTGTGGGAGCAGGAAAACTGTGCTTTAGAGTTTTCCAGTCGCATGCTTTCTTCACTTTCTAGTTGTTATCTATAGGACTTGTACTGGGCATGTATCAATTTGTATCGTACTGGCAATGTCTTTCTGTTGCTGAAATAAACTGAAGTAAGTATTTTTAAATAAAGGTATTGATGAAGTAAAACATGGCTCCTACTGGGCAAAAAGGCCTTCCAGCTAGTGCTTCTCACTGTATGCCTGTAAATTAATGGGAGCATATTTCCAAGTATGAGGAGTCATTCTGAAGTTGTTGAGATCATGCTGTTTCCTAGTTCATGACCAGTCAGCACATTGACGGCTGGGACCAAATTACTGATATTTAAATCTGGTCATCCTCTTCTGAAGCCACAGGCTGCTACAGCCTCACTCAGAACAAAAAGAAATTTCTGGTAAAGCACAGGACTGAAAAGCAGAGTTTAGTCTTAGCTGAAGTCCTTACCGTTTGTTCCTCCATACGGTTAGGAATTGTAGAATCACAAAATCATTTTCACTGGAAAAGACCTTTAAGATCTTCAAGTCCAACTGTTAACCTATCACTGCCAAGCCCACCACTAAATACCACTTTTTCCATGTGAATATCAGGAAGAACTTTTTCACTGTGAGAGTGACAGAGCACTGGAACAGGCTGCCCAGAGAGGTTGTGGAGTCTCCTTCACTGGAGACATTCAAAACCCGCCTGGATGCGTTCCTGTGTGATGTACTCTAGGTGACCCTGCTCTGGCAGGGGGGTTGGACTAGATGATCCTTCGAGGTCCCTTCCAACCCTAGAATTCTGTGATTCTGTGATTCTGTAAACCCTAAGCACCACATCTACACGTCTTTTAAATACCTCTAGGAAGATCCAGTAGTCATCTGGTTTCCCTGACTTAACACTGTACTTTGTTTTCTCCCCTCAAAAGCCTGATGCTTTTTGCAGATAAGTTGTACAGCATTCATTTTACCCAGAGCATCACTTTTCCTCTTTCATGGACAATGTGGGTTTGCACAATTCAGTATAGTGCCTAAATTTCTATCCTAACGTGAAGAGAGATCATTTTGAGATAGTTCTGATGACTTAAAACCCCAAATTGCTTTATCATGCCTCAATTTGGGGAACCAAAAGAAGAATGAAGCTACTGGTAATTGCAGGGTAGAATTACAGCAAGTGGTGGCAGGCACACAGAGCACCTCTTCTGAGTACTAGTCAAAATGGGGAAGTGACAAACCAGTTATTTACACAGTCCTTTCCCCTCAGAAAGCCATTTCAGAGAAATGTTAGTTTGAAGCAATGCTGGTGTGATGATCTTTTTGTTTGGAATGTAGATGGGAAAGTTTGTTCTGGCAGGACAGCATGGTGTAAATAACCATTTGGATAGTACTGGGTGTAATACATAAAAAGTAGAAGGTCAGGCTTGTGTACACAAGATGTATAATAGAGTGTTTCTCTGACTTCTAACCAAAAGCAGGACTGTGAATTGACCAAACTGAAATGACCCCAACTCTGAAGAGCCTTCCCCACCAGGGAAAGCCATCTCCTGCCAGGCATGATGTCTGAGGAAGGACTGTGAAACCACTCTGATGTCAACACGTGCCAGAGACTTAATTCTATTTCTTTTAACAACCCAGAACTTTTCACCCAAGATGAAGATTGGGTATTCCTTCTTTTTCTGTATAACTCTGAGGTGTGTTGAGCAAAAAGAGCTTCGGAGGGGAGGGGGTTTCTTCTGCATCTCCTAACACATGATTGTTACTTAATATTTAATATCTAAATCTGTAATATTAGATTCACTGGGAAAAAAACAAAATCTGTATTATGGCAGTATTTTAGGAAATCTCAAAATTTAGTTGGCGATTTTAAACTACTCAACATGTTCCATCAAGTTTCTGTTCTATCAAGAACAGGCAGCTCTGTATTTATTGCTGTGTCAAGTAATGGGATCAAAGCCATAAGTACTTGTTAGCACTGTGTTCAGTATTTACTGACAAAAGATACGCTATGAGACAGATTTCTGAATGATTTTGCTTCCTAACCTGTACTGCACAGTACAGCATGGAGCAGGAGGATCACAGCTCTTAGTGCCAATGCCATTGATATGGCCACACAGCCCTAAGTATCATAGCAATTATTTTATTTAGAGAAATAAATTTGCCAAACACATAAAATGGAGAAATTAGAAAGGAAAGACAAAAGGATGGGGTAGCAAAACTGTTATTTCTTTTCTGAATTAGTCTGAAGATTAAAACCAGAGTCGATAAGAACATGGGGAAGTTAAATGCCTTCAGGAGTGATGGGTTAAAACTAGCTTTGTACCTTGCTCTGATGAGCAACCCTAGTGGGTTCTGCTTAAGGGTTTCCTTTCCCAGGAGCCTGACTCTGGCCATGGCTGGCCTGGTAATGTTTAGGAAGAAGCAGAAGTACAAAACGGATCTTCCTCCAGTGAGTCTACTGTCTCCTGCCTCTTTCCAAGGTCATTGTCCCTTGTTAGCATGACCTCAACTTCACCAACAGCAAAGGGTAGTATAAGAAGGGTACATCAACCAGCAGCAGCACTCTTCACACATTTACAGCTCAAAAAAAGTTGTGTGATACAAAAGAGGCTTTGTAGATCAATTGCATTTGTAGTCTTAAGCTTGAAAAGGTCTGCTAAACAGCAGAACTGCTCCTGCTGTGAGGGGAGAATTAGACTCCAAAGTATTCTAGTTTAGATTGTGAAAGTTGGCAGAGGCACATGCTGTACACACAAACATTTGTGAAAAATAAATTAATCATCACCTAATGAAGATTTATATTAAATGTAGGTTATATATGAATAAGGACCTATAGCAGCACAGATCCTTGAAAGTGAGAAAGCCACTGCTTCTCTCAGTTGTAAATGAGAGCATCACACCCAAGTTTCTTTTCTTCATGCCTCATTTCCTTTTGCAAGAGCTCATGGCTATCTGGCTTTTAAAGCAGAGAACTTCCTGAAGTAACTAGATTAGCATTTCATTCTGATTATTAATTTTAGGCAAACCTTGTCCAAAATATTTGAGAATATTATGTCTGTTAGGTGCCAGATGGCAAATACATCGGATTCAAGGGTGCATATATGTACAACTCTAACTCATCTGACTTTGAAACACTGTTTATTAAATTACAATACCTGCCTTTGCAAATATAAAATCTTTGGGGAGGGGGGATGGGTCCAGGTGCTCCAATACATTTAGGCACTTAAATACCTTCCAAGAGCAAGACTTTTGCCTTTTAGAATGACGTTAGAAAATACTAATAAATGCCATCTTAAAATGTTGCTTTCATGTTTTCATTAGGCTCTACTTATTTTCCTGAACATCAGATTTTTAGATAAAAAATTGAAAGAGAATAAAGCTGATCTATATGTTTTAAAACTTAAAAATGTATACCAGTGAGTCTTGACTGCCTAACCTGAACGCACTGTGAGACTGAGGAAACAGAAAGAAAACAGGGACTGTTTATTCTGTGCATATGTGTGCTTTGTATTCACCAGCAAAGCTGGGACAGAGGGAAAGGGCAGACTGATTACTTTGATACACTCAGTATTTTCTCAAGGTGTCTCAGGCACCATGAGCTTTACTGGATGTGCTTCAGGATTCCGCGAACAAGAGCTGTTAAGATTGCTTACACTGTAAGCCTCATTAAACACCCTTGAAGTGCCCATAAATCCCCAACAGGTTACAGTGCTGGAATGAAGGGCTACTTCTGGAGCTTGAAAATCAAAGATGATCCCTCCTGGAGACATGCAATCTTACAGAAAGTGTCATTAAGCCATAATTCAGTGATATAATGCTTATGAACTTTGTAAACATTTCAGTGATGATCTAGTGAAGGTTATGTGATGGGTCATGAGGAAGTAGTTTGCATCTCGCCATCTTGTTGGTAATGGATTGTGTAAGTCTTATCACTGGAAGTAATTTGACCCTGAGAACTGAGAGAGTCTAGCTTTTTCTGCTTATGAGGTCTAGAAATGATAAACTTCTTTGTCAAAAGCCCTGAAGTGCTTGCAGTTTATGATCCCTTCAGTCTAAGCCAGTAGGTTTATTGTTGAGGGTTTACCGTTGAGCTGAGTGCGTGTGATGGTTACAGATGCAGTAAGTGGTGAGAGCAGCTTTACTGACTCACAGAGAGCTTGTGGTATTCTCAAGGATGTTAGATTGTTGATATTCATTATAATTAATTATAAATTGAACAACTAAGATGTTAACAAATGGACTGTGATTTCCATCTAAACCACTGATAAAATTGTAGTAGTGGCTTCCCAGTTTGAACACCAACTGAAGCAACTTCTTTAATTTTCCTTAAATCTAAGACATTGAACTCCATTGAACAGAAATCTAACAACTCAAAAATCTAAGAACAGGTTAAGCTTATAAGGCAGGACTTAAAAAGAGCCTTCACTTCAGCTAAACTTAGTTCTTTGGTGCCCAGGTTTTCAAGGTGTCTTGTCCTATTCCTTTCAACCACTGTGTTTGATGAGAGGCCCTGTTATTCACCCAGGTACACCCCTTAGTTTTTGGTTTATCTTTTCTTAAAGTGTTCTCCAATCGTTTGAATATCCTCTTGGGCCTCTTATTATCTTTTCTAAGCAATTCACCAGGGAAGTCCAGACCACAAGTTGTTTCCTCCAAGTACAGACCCCACCGCAGAAATCCCCTTGCCCCGCTGTTCAGACGAAAGGCTACATGCTCCGCATCCATGGGAACTGCTGCCTTCATATGGCTTCTTTACTAAGAGAATTGTAACTGTCCAAATGACAGGGCTCTGAACTCAAAAACAACCCCATTGCTGGACCTGCAAGTGCTCTTAAAGATGCAGCTGAGACATTGACTCATCCCTCTCCACAAATAGCCATACACTGAATTTTCAATGGGGAGGGGAATATCTGGGAAGGAAATAGCAACTTCTGTGTGCACAAGCAAAATAACATTTGATTTTTCTGTGTATTTCACAAGTGGTTCTAAAATATAAAGATCAGCCTAGTCAATAGGTGCTCAGCCACACAGCAATGTTCTTGGGTCACCATCTGGACCTTGCTCATTTGCATGTAACTCTATGGGCCAGGAGTCAAGATGATCACAAGCTTTGTGCTGAGCTGCAGAATGTGGCAACCTTGCCCATCACAATTTAGGAGCAAGCTGGAATTGATAGCTGTCATCTGAGGAAGGAGAACTTACTTTCCTCCCATGGGAGGTTGAAAAATGAAACCTGGAATATCAGTGCTTAGAGGTCACCAGTGGGCTGTGGCTTTACAGTGCCTTCACAAGGTTTCTTGCATCAGACAGCCTCTTTCTTCCTCCCCTAAAATGTCAGCTTATCTAGGGCTTGCTTTCTGAAGGAGGAAAGGGTATGGTACATTTGAGAGTGCTCACTTAGGTTGTTTCTAGTGCGTATGTTTGTATGTTATGAGGAAAATCAACTGTAGTTAGGCAACTAATGCATTATGTGTCAGCAAATATTATAGATTTTTCCAGCCTGCATATAAAGCAGACTGTACAGGTCAAAAATGATAAAGAGAATTGCTGGGAGTTTATTTTCATAGCTGTTGCTAAAGAGCATTGACTTGTGTTCAGCGAGATTAGCTTTTGGGTTAGGTACTTAATACTCTTTAGTGATTCTGTACAGTGTCTGGATTCAAGTTTGGATGAGAAGGGAAAGCTTTTACCTATAAATATAAAATGAGCACGCGTCACTGAAAGATTTTATTACCTGTTTCTGTTCAAGCCATGTGGGACTTCTTATCATATGAAGTTCTGATAAAATTATAACCTCTTCAAAATGCCAAGTGCATTGTGAAGATCCTGTTATCAGGCAAAAATTCCCACTGTGAAGATATTCAGGAAATGAACTCTGGATATTAAAAATGCTCTCTGCTTTGTATCAAGGGAGCATTTTAGCTACTTTGGTTTTACACAAAAACCTGTTGTTCCTCGTGAAGCTTTTCCTAAGTGCCAAAGAAAATTCAACTTTCTCCTCATGAAAGTTTTGGCTGTTGAGTTCTGCAAAGAGTCCCCTTCTTAAAAGTGTTATTCAGATTGCTAGATAGCAAGTTCTTCCTATTGTCCTAAAAAAGAATTTTTAAGTCTTTGACTGAATACTGGTAAAAATTACAATCAATCTCCCTATCTTTCTCCCTGTCATTCAGCCAGACTGATTCACATAGGAGTGCACACTTCTGCACTTGTCATACATGCTGTAGGTAAATGCAGCAATATCACCCAGCTCTTTCCTGTCCACATATTTGTTCCGGTACAACTCTGCTATTACTGTAATATCAAAATATAGCTCACTGCATGGTTTTATGTTCGTTTGGAATGCAGCTTCAGCAGCTTAGTATGTTGCTGCCTGAAATAGCTTTGTTTTATTCTCTCAGAGAGCACAGGACAGGACTCACAAGCAAACCTCAGCTTTCTCCATGAGAAGTTCAGTGGTGTAGTAGTAGTCCTAGCATCCAACAGTATTGGTGCTTTGGCTTAGACTGGGCTTTTGAAACAGTTCTTCCAGTTACCCTCATTTGCTGCACCTTGGTTTGCCGGGCATAGCAGTTTCGGACCGCACAAGCTAGGTTCCCTCCTAGTGAAACTAAACCAGGAGCGCACCCAGTGCCCTCCAGCCTCTCGTGGGCATTCAGACCATGGGACCAAAGTGTGAGATCAACTGTGGGGCAATCTCAGGTCCTAGCACCCATTGTTACTTTCTATAGATTGTTGGCTGCACCACACTGCTTACTAGTGAATTCACAGGTTTAAGTCAAGGTTTCAGACTTCTCTATGAAGGCACTGGGTGCACCTGCGTTTGTGTTTTTCACTAGGTATAGCATGGAGCTGTCTTAATTTTTTCTATCTTTTTGCTAAATTAACATGCCTATGCCCTTCGTTTTTAATCCTTCAGCAGTTCCATGGGCCCAGTTAACAGCATCTGAAAGTGTTAGGTTATTCAGGTATTCACGTGGTGGTTCCCTAGAGAGCACAAAGGACATTCAAGCCTGAAGTCAGAGGGAGAGAGCACAAAAAAGTCTACTGATTTCTTTGGCAGAAAGAATATACTCTTCACCTGTGATCAAATTATGCAAGTTTGTTCTAAACTTTTCTTGAGTCACACTCTTCTGTCACTGAAATATGGAAAGAATAACTTCTATAAAGTTCCTAAAAAAGCAGCAGCTCTTGTAGGTTGCTTTTCAATGTGTCCCCTGCTATTCCAGCCAGTCAAGGAATGGTTGCTGGGGTTTTTTTTTTTCAGGAATGAGTAGTCCATTATGTCCATTTCATTTTTTTATAATAAAAAGCAATTTTCCAAATTGCTTTGTAATTTTCAGTCAATTTGCCATCTATCTCTTTGAAGTTTCAATTGATCCTGCTGTACTTGACACAGTGAATAAGTAGCAGTGGAGACACTTGAAACTGCAGATCCTGTAGGGACCATCAGTAAAAGGCTTTCAGACCCAAACTCATTCTTCAAGTCCCTGTAGCAGAGTTGATCAAGGGCTTTTACTACTGCTTGCTTTCCCCTGGATTATTCTTTCTGTTATATTCATTGCACTGTATATCTAATGACAGCTATTTGCAGTTATTCCCAAATTGGTTGTTGCTCTAAGGAGATGACTACCTTTGATGGTTTTTATTGTCAAGTAGCAGATTGCTGTTAGCTGCTTTTGGTGTATTTTCAGGAACTGAGAGACTACATGGACAGTTGTCCTGAGGCCATGAGTGAAATGTTTATCCAGTTTGACAAATGTGGCGCAATTTCATTTTATCTGTAGAAAACCCACTTTTACCAGGAAGGAAAGGACTGGGTGATGCAATGGCCTTTGTCAGCCCTCACACCCCTCATCAGCGATAGCTGGAAAGCACAGAGAGAGGAAAGAAAAGCACAGCTTAGTTTAATTGGAGCAGGTCTATGAGGAGTGAGGTGAAGCTCCAGCTGAATGAATGAGCCCGGAGCGAGACAGGCATGACTGACTGCTTGTGTGCAGTGCTCGGCCTGGACTGAGTACCTGGGAGTGAGAACTGGCCAATCCCCAGGACAACCCCAGGGGCTCAGTGGTTCTGCTCTGGGAGCCTAACTCATGCCCCTGCCCAAGTCTGCATCAGGTAAACCCACCAGTGTGGGACTCTCGGAGGGCACCCCGTACTAGAGGATCAGCTGAAGACACCTGAAGAAGTCCTGCATGCCACCTCTGACCTAGGGTGGCAAAGCGCTGCTTTTGTCATTCCTGACAGATGTTTGCCTAACTCGTTCTTAGACTGCCTCTATCCATACTATTACAAACTGCTTCCTAACATCTGTCCTGTATCTGCCTTGCCACAGCTGAGGTCATTAGTTCACATCCTCTCTGTTGAAAACAGTTTCCCCTCTGCAGTTTTCTTGCACGTCTTGAAGACTGTTATCATGTTTAGCCTCCATCTTCTGTAGGATGAGAATCTTTCATCTTCCTTTCCTTCCTTTGGGTTCATTTCTTCTAGATGTCGGGATTAGAAGAAGATGTAGTTTTGCTAGTGCTAGGTAAATTGGAGGTGACTGTTAAACAAAGGGTGGTCTGCTCTGGCTGTATGCTCCAGACCTCAGGTCCTCTGTGAATGCTTTGTTACTGAAGTAGTAGCATTGTCTCTGCTCTACCAAGTAGATTGTTGAAAATTCAGGAGTTTTTAACTGAACAGATAAAAATGTCCTACTGCAAAGATGGCAGAATGGTATATTGTTGAGATATTGAATATTTGTGCAAAGATGGCAGAATGGTTATATTGTTGAGATATTGAATATTTGTTCCTTTGGGGAGTTCCATTCAGAAAAAGTTCCATTCAGAAAAAGTTCCTAGGAAAAGCCAGCCCTTGGGTAAAGGATTTGTAATATGGCTTCTCTTTGCATTGCTGCTCAAGACATCTGCATTTCTAGAGGGTGTTTTCAGTTTCTCATGGTTGCCTGTAGCTGTCAACCTCCACGCCCCTTTTCTCATGTGTTAAGCTTCAGAATTAAGCATCACATCAGTGGGCAGAACATACTCAGGCCAGTCTGGCTTTACCAGTGTTAATGTAACACTGGTCACTGTTTTATTTTGCCTGATGCCCTTTTTCCTTTCTGCCTGGTGTCCTGTAGGCCAAATGGGAATCTTCAGGTCAAAATCTGCTTTTCTGGTTTTCTTTTGGCTTGGTCTTGGGGCTTGGATTTCTTTTGTGTCTTGTTTATCTTGCACCATCTTTAAGGAGCTTTTAAAGCTTTCTGTTTGCTTTTAATGCTACTAATTTTAAGAAAACCACTGCCGAAAAAGAGAAGCTATTGCTGGCAACCCATTGAGTTGCACAGCATGTGAATGAACCACTGGGAGCCTTTTAACCCTGCCTGACATCCAAGAGCTTGCTGTTGGTACCACGAGGCTGCATGAATTACAGGAAGAGAAAAATTACTCTTTTGTCAAACACAGGCTCAAATGCTTTTAGTCTTCATCTCCTTTGAATTTTTGTCATATAGTCTGTTCTTTTGTGGCAGGCTGTGTTTGGTATAGGAGCTGGTACCTCAGTTTAGGAGTTACAAGACTGGCTCTGCTTGCCTCTGTGCTGCCAGCCTGCTGCATGAACATAATCCAGATACTACTACTGCTGCTTCTCTTCTCAGTCTCCATATCTGTAATGTTAACCTAATTATGCCAGCCTCCTCTTCACATTGTTCAATGTCCTTATGAAAAGTAATAGTCAGATATTAATGGAGATGTTATTAACACTCCTCCTCACTTAAGTGCAATCTGCTGCATTATGGAATTTGATGGCTAAAGAATCCAAAACAAGAAATTGTTAGGAAATGTCTCTTCTGTATAATGCATTGACTATTTGAAATAATCAGAGCTATGAATCAACTCTACTTTTGCATAAATTTGTAGCTGTAATGAAAAGCTAGACTGAAAATACAATAGCTAAATATCACTGGGATTTTAAACCTCCCTGATGGACTCTGTGAGTCTTTGGCTGTGGTACCAATCCATTATCTATATGAAAAGCATTTTTTTGTTCTGTTCACAGAGTAAGTTGCAACAGTTGGAACATCCAACATAATTGCCATTTAACCAATTTCAGCTGCCTGGAACTGCAGTGCATTTATACTTGGTCAGAAACCAAATTCATAAGCATCTTCTGGGAGCGGTATCCCACTGCTTTTACTGGTTCCCATAATACCACAGAAAAATGTTATTTCCTTTCAAGCACGAAGACAAATTAACAGAGAGGTCAACACTGCCACTTGATGCCATTTTAAGTCAGAGTGACAGCAGAGGGTAGGGTGTCAGTTGCACTGGCAACGATTTGCCTTGCAGCATTGCAGTCAGATCGCTTGTAAACCTCCACCAAACAGCTGGCCAGCCATTCTGTTCACAACTGCTGCTGGAGGTGCGCTGCCTCTCAGCTGGCTCTCTGCAACAGTTGGATGGCACAGTGTGGGAGACTGCCATCTGGGATTTGTTTCAAAGGAAACAAAATTGTTTTCTGTGCATTTATACTCTTCATGTGGGTTACACATATCAGTTACAGCTTCCTCATGGCTGTGGCATTTGCTCCAAGTTGAAGGTTTTGATGATGTTCAAAGAGAGACCAGCAATCAGCATCAACAACAGACTATCCTTTCTGTTTTGTTTACAGCATTTTTTGTCTGCATGCGACTGTAATTGACACACTTGAGAGGTTTCCATGACGCAGTAATTTAACTGACATTTTCTCAGCAGCAGGAGATTATTTTTGTAAATTTGGGCAAAGCCTAAATTGCTCAGATAATTGTGCTTGTGCCCCTGGTCATCTTTCAGACTTTGTGCTATGACATAGTTGCCATTTAGTGGGCAATTGTCATTATCAACACTGTTAACTCAGAAGTGCCTTTCATGCTCAGAGGAAGTTTCAGGTTTATGGGATTGTACTGCTGTATAGGTTTTGTCAATGCTGATCAATTTTGTTTTCATTACGGATACAGTAAGCCATACAATGTAAAATATTAATCTCGCACATCTAGGTAGGATATAAGTAGATGCAGGTATTAACTTGGCCCTTGCATGTTATCATAAGAAAGAAATATTTTCAAATGTATGTTTAGAAAGATTATATTGTATTTTTGTTTTTACATAGTGTTCCCCACATTCAGGTCACCTTTACCACCTATATCTGTCTCCTAGAACACCGATTCCTCCATAAAGGGAAAAGGATGGTCCCCCAGCTTGTGCTCCCTCTCTCTTGATTTATTCAGGAAAATAGCCAGTGGTTTGCTCAGCAGATGCAGCGAGCTCCCAGGGAGCAGACTTTTACACAGAAGACTCTTTCTTAAGTGGCACATTTTGACTTTGGTACCAAGGAAGCCGAAAGGCTCTTCTTAGACCATCCCACTAAATGCACACTCTTTGTTTAGCTGACTGAAACTTACTGAAATCCAGACATTCCCATCTTCCAGAAAACCTTCAGCTGTCCCCAGGTGAGCTGATGCCCCCCTGATTTCCAAGGGCAGCTTTCTGTGACAGTGGAAAGCTGCCATCTGCCAAACCAAGCATCAGGGGTATAATGGTGGACTTGGAGATGTGATCTGGTGTGTGAAGCCAAGGGAAAGGCAATAGGAAGGGCAAAACCACAAGTGGAGCAGTGGAGGGCCAGGAAGAGAGAGGGTCACAGATTGTGGGCAGCATTTGCTCCAGGTGTCATTTTGAGGGAAAGACTGAGCTTTGTGGTGGGAGTGAGACAGGACCAGAGCTAGTCGTCTCTGCAACTTCAGGATGCAGGTGATAGCTGTTGCCCAGCTTCTCCAAAGCATCACCCCTCCTCTGACTCCTTTCTGCTTGGGACCCAAGAGGGGACAGCGAGGGAAGAGGGCTGCTCCAGTGCTGTCAGAGCAGGTGCCCTGTGGCTTTTCTTGGTAGAGAAGGGAAATGGGAGGAGCAAGGCTGTTCAGCTCTGCCACCGGGACAGGGAAGGAAGGGACTCGAGGAGTGGCTATGGGTGAGACTGATGAAGCAAAAGAGGCACTCGTGAGGTGTAAGACTTGACCTCACTACAGAAGGATTTGCCAGTGTCAGAGGACTCCATTAGAAGTATGCACAAACCCTGCCATGCTTTTATGACACACCTCTAGAGAGCTTTTCATAGGATAGGGTTTGAGAGCACTTTTTCACAACCAGAACAAAGCAAGTGACTTCTACAGCAAAGCTTTTGAGGAAGCCTGAAAGTTTGCACTGTGCGTGAGAGGAGTTATGGTTTGCTGAGCAGTCACTGGAAAGGCTGCCACAGGGCTGGTGGCCACTGTGCTGGGTAGCCCTGGAGGTGCTGCATTATCCCTCTGACCTACAGATGTCACCTACAGGGTAATAGCTATAGAGATCCAAGGCTCTTGGTAAGGCTATTTGAGATCTCAGATTTAAAAGCTTTGTGTGGAAGATAAACTGCTCATGGTTATTCTCCATAGGATTTTCAAGTCCATTCCCAATATGAATTTTTAGTTTCTGATTTATTTTACTTTGCTGGAATATTGTAACATAATGTTACAGGTATTAATCCTGGTGCAAATGACTGCTCTGTTTCAGTCAGCATCCTAAACACTTGTGCCTAGTAGTGAAATCTAGATTTTTATTTTTTTTAGAAAGAATGCTTTATTGAGGTGGAGTCACTGCAGCAAAGTAGCACATAGAGTGAAAGATGCAATCTCATTCCCCTGCAGCCAGGTCAGGCTGGTTTCTTACTAAATAATTGTTTAACTTTTCCTGTCCAGTTTTGTTTAAAATGTGTCAAGTGATGGGGCTCCAATCCCAACCCTTCACTCTGCTCCGTAGGGGTTCGTCCTGTTACAATTTGCCCAACACAGACTACATTTCCTCTTTTTCTGTTTCACTTGCCTCCTCCTATTTATATTGCTTTCTTTCCTTTTATTTTGATAAATAATTCTTCTCTGTCCTTCTTGTTTATGTCCTTTAAATATTTATCAGCTCTCCTCCTGTCTCCCTTTAGTCATTGCTTAGTACGGTTTATGTTTAGCTCTTGGCAGTTACCCAGTCACATAGGAAAAGGGAAGATTTCCTCTTCAGTAAGGTATTCTTTCAGAGTTCAAGCAGCTATGTATATTTTCAGAATTGTATACAAGGACTGAGATGTAGATGGTGAGATCCTATTAATGTCAGCAGCAGTTTTACTACTGACTGTTTTAGGGCCATGATTTCACCCAGAGACTCTCTGAACTTCGTCACATCTTCCACAAGGCTCCCTATACGGCAGTGGAGTCCAGGCTGAAAAATAATTTGTGATTGTTTGAGCACTGTGTTTCTCTCCTCATAGAAGAAAACACTGGATCAGCCTTTTGTTCATGTTGTTTGTGTAGCCAAGGCTTGCTGGTTGCAAAGCTTTAGTCAGTGTGTTGGTAATGACAGGAGACCAGGCTTTTCCTTGTGCTCTAATTTAGGAAATGACCTTCCCTTGACTTCACACCCGACTTGCAATGGCACTGGAGGCTTCTTCAGTGACAGACAGCCGTCTCACAGATGCTCCTTTATTTTTATGAGGCAAACGTATCAACAGAGCTATATTAAGCATGTCTGTGTAGCATGTCAGGGCCTCCACAAAGCAAAGGTTTGGTTTGCCTGGATGTTGACACTAAACGCCGCAATTTTCCTGAAATATTTGAGTCCTAAATTCCCATCTATTTTGTATGCAAGTAGCTCAGAGGGCTGGGTTGCAGGCAACCCGATAAACCTCATCCTGCATGGTTTACAAATAGAAGCTGCCTCAGGGCTTCCTATCTCCTAAATCAAGTGAGAGCTCTTGTTTTTAGATGATAAGCCACTATCCTAGCTTCCTCATTGATCCCTTAAGTGTACTAGTTACTCATTTCACAAACCAAAATATTTAGAATTTAGTAACTAAAATTCTCATCCAAAATATTTTGTTAGAGCAAGTCAGATTGGATTGGCTCCGTGTTTACCACATCCAAGCAGCCTAATGGAAGAACTGTTTAGAGTGAGAAGTCAGCCTAGAGCAGTTGTGGCCAGGGCTGCTGTGTAGCTGGGATGAATGTTAATATTTACCTCGTGCTCCATGACTGATCCGTCCAGACCCTCCCTTCTGAGTAATGCACCTCTCACTGTTCAGCCACAGCCTCGCATTACCCATATGAGAACTAAGCTGGCAAACTCTTCTCCAGTTAAATCAATCACAAAAACATTACTTCATACTTTTGTATGATTACCCTAGTCCTGAAAGACATGGGGTTGAGGGTTTTTTTTAAAAATTCCTGATGGGCTTGATGAATGTATTTTTCCTGAAGCAGCCATAAATCCTCTTTTTTATTATTCTGCTTTCTTACAAATGTGCATTATGATTGATAAAGAAAAGATTCAGTGTACCTTTTCTGGTAGAGTGTCTATCCACAGGAACAGGACTGTTGAGTGAAATTTCACTGGAGAAAAACATGGGTAGTAAGCATTTCAGCAGAATGCTCTGGTTTGGTTGTATATATTTTTAAAAATTATTTTATAGTTATACATTATAATTAGTGTTTAAGAAATAATAGATAAAAAATGAAGTTAAAACCCTTCACAAAACAGTACTTTGATGCACCCAAACCAATTTTTTGCAATTTAATTTTGGCAAAACTTGCTGATTTTAAGCTTTTTGTTCCAATTAAGAATGAAAGCCACAGCAAAAACATCTTTGAAAATGTCCAAAATTACAAGTTTCAAGCAGCTCTACAGCAAACATTTGCCAGAATTAGTTCAGCCTATGAGAAAAACTGCCCTGGTGGCAAATGACAGCATCTCAGAATATGCATTCTCAACAGAGGGATAATACCACATTTCCGCTCCTTCCAGGAATTCTCACTTAATATTATATAAAAGATTTTTGGTCTTGTCTATAAACATCTCAACTGGACCAGGCAGAAGGTTCCATACCATGCCATTACACACAATAGTAGGGGCTAGTATAACAAAATAGAAGAGGCTCAGGTGGGCTTTAACTCACTCACGCAGAGACACTTTGCCCTGAGTTAGTGTCCCAAGGAGCTCCCTGGGGAGCTCCAACACCAGCCTCAGCCCCTTCCAGCTCTGCCAGGTATTGCAAGTGAATTAGCAGTTGCTCAAAGATCCTGAAGGAGAAGCAACTTCCCTTTCAGTGCAACTGACTTTTTAGGCCCAGAGAGATTAAATAAAGAGAACAATATTTTTTCTGTAGAAGACTGGTGTAAGAGGGAATGTCTTCATGTTTTCACCGCTGCACCAGTGATCACTCCTAATACTTTCCAATCATAAAAGCTGTATTTTTGCCTTTGATGATACGCTGCAGGACATATTTGTGGTCAATACTAAAGCACAGACAGTTCTCACACTTACACAGTAAAGTAATCCTCAAATTTTAGTCAGCCCTGCCTGTAAAGCCACAAAGCAGGTGTGTTTTAAGAGCAAAGAGCAGCAACAGTTGATTAAAGCATGCTGGGCTTCAAGCTTAAAAGGCAAGTGGTGAAACTTGTTACCCTGAGAGACCCAGCAGTTCCTGGACGTCTGGATCATCTCCATCTCAAAAAGGACAAGAAAAAAACAATTTCTTTGTTGTGCCTGTTGGCTTTGCAACATCACAATAGCAAACACAAGGTGAACACTCATTTGGTACTGGAATGCCACACGGGTAGAAAACTTTAGGCTTGGTGCTGCCTCTCACGTGCAGCTGCATGCGAGTTAGCCAGCGCTACAGCACGGCGGTAGCTGCATGGCAGTTTGAGTCTGATAGGAGCACTGGTGATACCAGAGAAGTGTGATGGAGAAAATTCAGCCCTCCCTGGACTGTATTTGAGAGTAGGATTCAGGGCTATGGGTACCTGTATATCTTTTCTCTGTTGAATTCTTGTAAGTTGGAACTAATTTTTAAATACCTATTTTGTGACAAGAAAAAAGGCCAACTGTATAATAACTGTTTTAAGCACCTTTTCTTTATTGCAAAACTATATGAAACAGCCGTTTCTCTTTCAGGTTGTTACAATTTCCAGAGCTACTTATGAATGGTGTTTACTGGGACTTCTGAATTCTAAGGGCAGCCCTCTTATTCATTTATAATTTTTAAATTATGCCTATTCCTACAGCATAGGTAATTATTACCTGTCAGTAAGAGTTAATACTGAAATTGTTGCTATTGCCTGCAATGATAATAATTACAATTATAATAATAATTGTACATCTGTTGAACTGAAACAAATGGAATAAGAACTAGGAGCAGGCTACAGTAGAATTCAAGAAACAAATATATCAATTTGTCGATCATATCACATCCACTAAGGTAAATAAATTTAAATAAAACATATGCTTTACATAAAAAAAGATGACCCAGGTGCAGCTATGCAGAGGTGTTGAAGGCTTTCAGTTTTGCACAAGTCATGGACAGATGTATTTCCAGCTGTAGGTTTTGGCTTTTTGGAGGAAGTTTCATGCTAGCAACTGGCAGCTCTCTCTGCTGTTTATTCAGTTAGTTTTTATTTATGTTAATGGCTTTATGCAATTGTAAGGGGTGTAATTCTGACTTTGTTGGTGTCATATATCTCCACAGGATTTGGTTTATTGGATGTCATTGCACATCTGCAGCTCACAGACTTTGGAGGGGGGTGGGGGAGGCGGAATGGGTTCACCTGGGAACTGTGCACAAGCACATTGGTGTATGTTCAGTTGGTTCAGTTCTGTTTAAAAACACACAAAAATTGAAATTTCACCTCAGCATAAGGATATAGGGTTTATATGATCTCCTGGATGGTCTGTCGGGTCAGTACTCCCCGAATGACAGGGCTGAACCCACTGGCTAATTTCAGCCAAAAATTTAAAATGCACTTAAGCTCCGGCAGTGTCTGTGGGATTTTTTGGCCAGGGAGAGAGACCCAAGTTGGTGTCCCAGCAGGGAAGCGGTGAGAGGTCGCAGCTACTGGAGGCTCCACTGGGCAGGAAGGAACCCACTAGAGCAGCACCTGCAGAGCTCAGACCGGCCACAGCCTCTGCAGGTTGCTCCTTGCTGGGCAAGGGTGTTGGGAAAACACAGGGAGAACTCAGGTTATTGCTCTGAGGATTTGTTTTCAGCAGTTAGTATGTTGTAGAAACCCATGTTTGCTCCTGACAACTCACATATGATTTTTTTATTTTTTTTCAGTAGCATTAGACTTCATCGATCTGTCTTTTAAGTCTCCTCGTTGGAAATTTGAGCAGAGGTACTTCAGAGGGATATTGTGAGATTTAATTAACTTTTTCAAACATTTTGAGAGAATAATTACTGGGTAATAAATAATGTAAATGGAAGTTCAGTATTAAAAGTTTAGGATTAATTTAAAGACATCTGTCATTCCAAATCTCAACATTGAACCATCTAAGCTACTTTTTTAAAAGAAGAAAACCAACAAAAGTCTTTGATTTCTTTAAAGCCTAATGTGTTGTTTCATGGTAAAGGGAGGAAAAAATGAAGGAAGGAAGAGACAAAATGACCCCCTCCAGTCGCTGGATTCCTAAAAACCAGTCTACATTCGTATTGATTTTTCAGAGTGCCCTTCTACAAAGAAGTGTCTCCTCCTCTGTGAATTTTATTTGTTGGTTTGTTGTTGGTTTTTTTTTTCATTTTGCTGCAGCAGTGCTAAGGCTGGGTGGTAAAGCTCTGTTTTTAATGGCTCTTTCTCCATCTCTGAAAGGTTCCATATTTGGGGGCACGGAGCATCATTCTTTCAGAAAAATAACCTTAAATGAAATGTTATGGATTTCAAAAGAAATGCACATAAAACCCCTGTGTGATGCTATTGATATACTTCTACATTCAGGTGTCAACAGGACACTTTTCTGTTTTCCTTTGTGTTCTTATAATGCTCTGCTGATAAGGTACAACATGAAAGGCTGCTCTTTAGAAGATTTGAGTATACTACTGTGTGGAGAAGAAGCACAGTTAATGCAAGTAGTATTGCCAAGCAGAGCCACTGAAGGCAGATTCTGATCTTTTTTGGAAAGTATGCATTTCTCCATATCCCAGATAATTAGTCACCACACAGGTACTTTGTCTTCCAGACGTACACAGTGTGGATTTGAAATTAGAATCTAGCTCTCTGCTTTTGTCTACAACAGCCAGCATTAAAACCAGAAATAGAATTGAAGAGGACATTGCACATAGTTTTATGTATATAATCCATTTTCTATATCACTGGCATGTTCCAGTGCTACATGAAGAATCTGAAGTTGAGTTGCGTGTTCCTGAATCTGAGTTATATTTTACTTTTGTAAAACTCAGCACAGTGCTGAGTTTTAGGGAAGTGAAGAGGGTAATGGGTGAAATTTAAATCCATCCTTTTATTCACTGATTTATTTCTCTTGCTACCAATATTTTTCAATGGTTGTTTAATTAAGTTAACATAGTTAACATAACTCCCCCTGTTCTTGCTTCGTTAATTAGTGCTCTGCTCCTGGCTGAGCAGGGACATTTCTTACCAAAAGGTCATTTTGAAAGGTAGGGATGGGCAAATCATTTATAATCAATAATGGTTTTTGCCAAACATCTCTGAGCAGATATTTGACATTATTAGAGTATTTTCTGTGTGTATCTCCCTGTAAGCTCTCTGTAAGGGGCTGTTGCTGGTGTCAGACACACAGTGGGGTTTCTCTATCTGGTGTTGCAGGTCAGGGTATTTAAGCAGCACTTTGGGTAAAATTGTCAAAAAGGACAAAAGGCCATAAGGACAAGTCACCAAGGCACCAAACCCATCACCTGACTACCCATTTCCAGTTAAAAAACTAAATAAATCAAGCTTTCAAATGCCAATTTCACCAAGAAGGTTGGTCCTATAAAAGGATCTATGCACCTAACACCAATTAAGGAAAAATAAAGGTTTATCACTTTAGTGCTATTGAAAAGCGTAGAACCGTTTTCATCTTTAGATGCCTTGAAGAGCTCCCAAAATCTGTCTCTATCATTTTAAAACAGGATTTAGTCTAGAAATCATTTAATTATTTCTGTAAGTGTATTGGGACACCTAAGTGCTTTTCTTGCATTTGCAAGGCTGCATCAGTAAGTCAGAGTCCTTCACAGGGCTTGAACATGCAAATGACTGTGGTCATGAGCAAAGCAGAATTGTCCTGGGCCTTAGCTAACATGTAGAGAAAATATTTCACCTGTGAGGCTCTGGCTCCCTGTATTGTTGACTAACAGAAGTGAGAGCAACACCCAAGTTTGGCACCAATGGAGGAAGCCAGGACATATCACATACATCTCCACACCATCTGCAGGGGCAGCCAAATCCCAGCTTCCTATGCTGTTACTGATCTCCAGAACAGACAGAATGGAGGCTGATGTGCTCCCTTCCTCTGTGTTGGTTTTCCTAATAGACATATGCCTTGACTGCTGTCTCTTAGCACTGATGCACCACACCGTGGTTCCTCCCGTGGGTGAGCCCCAACGGGTTTCACTGCATTGAGGATTTTGCTGTTTATCTGCAGACCAGTGCCCTTAGCTAAGGCAGTCCATTAAGATGTCTGTAATGCGTGCTCCCTTGCTGGATCTTTCTCTAAAAAATACATTTTCAAGAGAAAAGCCATAAGTGGAAAATGGTATCAGTCATGGGAGCACTAACTTGAAGCACCCTGACAGGATCCAGCTGGCACCAAGGGAAGTGTGCTGTGGGACGCATGGGGCACCAGGTGGGTTTTAGCCCAGGGCGGAGAGCAGAGGAAAAGCTATTTCATTGTTATTTGTCACTTGAAAATTTAATTAATACCAATTGAAATTCAGTGCATGTGTTAGCTTGTACAAGGCTGTAGTTAAAACTCAGATGCTTTGTAACACCAAATTTCTATGCAAAAGCCAAAACTGCACTGCAAGTTATATTGAAAATTACTTGTCTTGAAGTAGAAACATCAACTTTTACTCCAGATAAGTCTGAAGACAGTGAAAAGACCAGCAAAGTACTGCACACAAGTTTAGAAAATAGCTTTGGGATAATTTTCTTCTGGTAGAACTAAGAATTACTTTGGGCAGCAGTGAGAAGGGTACTATTAAATAAAAATGTTTGGAAGTTATTCTTCAGCCAAAGAGATCACAGAAGCAGTGCTCAGGTTCCACTGAAACCAGTAGCTGAATGGCGTTTAACTTCATGGAGTCGTGACTTCAGCTCAGCTATCCAGTCACTAGATATATGACAAGTTACTTTCCCCTTATGGTGAATTAGACATAAATTTTAATCAGTATTACAGTGAATAAATTAGTATCTCTTCTATAAACTCCCCCTTTACAGCTCCTGTAGGCCATAGTTTCACTAATTAAAGTTCTCATTGTGTTGGCTCAACATCCTGCTGAACAGATACAGTGTCATTGCACGTACATCAAGGGATGTCCCTAGGTCATCGTTACTTGACAGTGTACGTAGCTAGAGATGCACTGACTCTTAGTGTTTTAAGTGAGACATGTGGACAAGAAGTTCATTGGCTCAAATTGAATTTATCTTTCGTTATTTAAATCTCAACCAAAGTTGATGTCATGAGAGCTTCAGAGAAGGAAGCAGGACTACAGTTTTTTTTCTTATTCAGAAAATATGCAGCTCATCTCCTGTTGAGAAGGAACTTTCTTCCTCTCCTTGGAAGATGCTCTGAATACACTTTTCCTTTTTCCCCTTTTCCTTCTGTGCTTCATGGTTATTAACATTAAAACAGCTCAAGAAGTAAAAATTCATACCTTATATAAAACGTTCAGTGTTACGTAAAGTAAGCAGTAGCATCCTCCTCTTTGATGATCAGAGCTAGACAGACAGAAGTGGATAAGCTCTATTTATTTGCATGTATCCTCAGCTGTCTCCACTTCTCTTTCATACCACATTAATACCTGGAAATGGGAACTTCCTCTGCTGTTACAGGCACCACCAGTCTAGTCTCTTCTGTCTCATGACACCAGGGGTTATTTCAGGGATAGCTAATTTGTCCATGATCATGCAAACAGCCTTCATGACTTTGACCTCATTGTTCCAGGTTATGTTCTCTGCTTCTGTCTGACGGATAATTTAAAGATAAGTGACAAACCTCACCTTTCAATCCAAATTTAATACTGGGTAGAAGGGGCAAGATTTTAACAGATGAGCACTATTTCCAATGAGCATTTTAGTCACATAGGTAAATATCTGGTGTAAGCATTACCTGCCCAAGCTCCCTGTGTGCTGCACTGAGGCCCTTGCAAGTGGTCAAAATGAGGATGGACAAGCTGAGTTTTTTTTGCTTTCCTCTGTGGCTTTGCTGTACATCCCCTGTCATTGCCAAGGGCTGGGCAGAAGAGGCTGTTCCACAGGACCAGGCAGGTAGCTGTGCGGGGAGAGCCCAGCCCTGTGCTGAGCAGTGCTGAACTGAGCCACTCAGTCATCTTCTGTGAGGCTACAGAGCTCCAGTGCTGTGGTTGAAGCTCTTTGATAAGACCATCAGAGAAAGGGAATTTACTCCAAAAGAAATCCATAGAAACAGGTCCTTGTCGGAGATCCAGCCATTTTGGAAATGAATAGAAAAATTTGTGTTGATACATGTTCACTGATCCCCAAACGAGACTAAGCAAAGACATGCATGTTTGCTTGATCACCTACATCAAAGTAAATATCTTTAATGTTCGGGCCTCATCATCCCTGGCACTGCAGCAGCTATTCAGACCCTGTCTGTATTTCCCCATGCTGCTGGAGTTCCTCTGTAGCCAGGATCTAGGAGGCTAAATAAGCAGCCAGATCTAATTCAGATCATGCTTGAGCAAATTAATCTAATTATCTAACTGCCAAGATATAAGAACTAGAAAGGAGGTTCCCTCAGTGGAGCAGACTGGAGCCACTGAGTACTAGGAAAAAATCTCCAAAGTGCAGAAGAGAGGCACTTTTCTGCTCACTGTACCTGAAAGATGACAGAGGAGTCAGACTGAGCCAGAGCCTCATGCTGTTAAAATGTTATGTCAAAGTGCCATCTCTTCTTAAAACCTTTCCTGATGATATCAGACTTACGTTGCCCCAGTTTCAAAAATACAAGAGGGCAGAAGAACAGGGGAATTCCTATTCTAGGCATATAAGGAATAATAGAAAATAAGTTTTCCCTCCTGCTATGACAGAATTAATAATAAAATATAAAGGTAAAGGGATTAAACCTTGCATGTTTATTAAATATCATGATAATGGATGTGCAGCATACAGTACAGGAACTAACTCTGACAGTGCCCTGTGGCATTGGAGACAGTTGGTCCAAGCAGGTAGATACCTTTAGGGAGACTACTTTGGAGGTTAAAATCAAGCACTGGTCAGGCATATGGAAGTAATAGAGTAAGAAAAGGACAGTGAGAAAAAGCAATTGGATTTACCTTTCTAGAGAATATGATTAATAGGTTTTTTGGTGGTAGGACTGCATAAAAATCTGAGCCTGCATAGCTTCTGCCCTCAGAGCATTTAAATCAGACAGTATTTGATGCTGGAAGATGGGCAGGGCAGATCACCAATTCACATGCCAAGCTGTAATCCTGATTACAGGTTCCAGTTATCTTCTTTGGCAGCCACTGTGAAGGTGGTGATTAGAGCAGCTTTGGAGGAGACTGTGTTCAGAGTGATTACGGGGCCATGACTCCGGAGAATGAGGTGTGTTCTGTGGTGACATAGCCTTTTCTTTAATGTCGTTGTGCCTCCTGTATGCATGTGGGGAGAAGCCTGATGAGTAATCCTGACAGGTCCACAGCCTGTAACACCACAACAGTGGCCACCGCAGTATCGAGCAGGGCACGAGGCAGGGGGTTTCAGCAAAGTGGCTGCACAGCTGTGCCAGGACTTGTGCAGAGGTTGAAATAATGGGGACAGGAGGGCGTGCTGCTGTTTTGCCAGCCTATTCTCACACCTGTGCAGTACAAGCACAGAAGAGGCACTTTGTTAGGCTATCTAACCAAGCCTGATGGGGAATGTCCCACGTAGGGTGTTCAGCAATGCCCACCTGTCCGACAAGAATTCCTGCCCAGGGGCATTGCTGATCTACAGCATGAGGAATGCTCTGCCTTCACGTAGGTTAAGCATTTAGTGAGTGTATGATGCGTGATTTTTACTCACAAGATAAGCTAAAGATTCTGAGATTCCCTTTGTTTTGATTTTTATCTGCAAGCTATCTTAGGTTGAACGAGCTAGTAAATCTTATGTCACTATTGACCTAAACAAAGCATCAAAATAGCAAGAAATCCAAGTATCCCTCCTCTCCTATTTAAGGTTTTCAGATCAGCTGTTTTGGACCTATTTCTGTGTATCAATTTTTGAATATGTGGTTTCATTACGATATGTTCATTACTTGGGTGCTGAGAGTACTCAGCTTCTCAGTAGCTCCACAGTACATGCAGGCAATGAGAGAATCTCATTGAGATCTCAAGCTGTACCACCTAAAATAGTTTCATAACGTTCCTTGTAGATGTTTTCAGCTGAAAAGCTTCTTGGCATTGTGTAACGCAGAGAAAGAAGAAGAAAATTTCAATGCATTCATTATGGAATTAGTAAAATTGTGATTGAATGAAAGATGAATTTGTAAGATCATAAGCTGATACTGTGGGGACTTGAATCCTCCTCAGTGTCTGAATATTCTGCTAAATGTATTTTCTATGAAATCTTCAACATCAGTTTTGATTAGTTTCAGCCCAGCTCACCTCTGTAACTATTTTTTCACTTACTCGCTATTCATCTCAACCACAAGAAGTATTTTTCTCACTGCTATCACACAATAATTTATCTCTACACATAAAAACAGTTTTTTACTATTTTTAATAGCCTTTTTTCTTTATTACTGATTGTTTGAGTGGTTTAATGAAAACTTAAAATATTTTATATAAATCACTTCCAGAGAGTGCTATTCAATGGTATCTCATAAATGCTGCTATCATCAGCACAATACAAAAAGTTTATTTGCACAAGGTTAAGCCAACAAGCTCTGGGACCAGTAGATTCTATTTAATCTTAAATGAGACAGTTATTCATTTTATGTAGTTTTCATTTTCACGTTAACTTTCTCTTCTGCAAAGCATAATCACCTTCCTGTTGTTTGTAATACTGTAGTTCTTTTAGTTAGGGCAGTTCTTTTCAGAGGAAGACACCGTGCCTTCTTGAAGAGCTTACTCTTTGCACAGACAAGACAGGCAGAAAAAAGGGTCACTAGAGAGTGGCATGATTTGCCAAAGGTCACACCACAAACCATCAGCAGGCTGAGAAGTTGAATCCAAATCACTTGGACCTCATTCCATTACTGTATCCAGTGACCATGATGCCTTTTGATATATCACTATTCTTATTGTTCTTTCTTTATAGTTCGGGATCGGGTACGATCAAAAATGGAGAGAGATATTTTGGCAGAAGTGAATCATCCTTTCATAGTCAAGCTTCATTATGGTAACTATAATAAAATATATTTCATGTTTGTTTTTAAACTGGTTGGGGAATTGTAACTTGATGTATTATAATTTCATAGAGATACCCCCTGCCTACTTATGACTCTGTCTCTAACAGAATCTTAGAGGCTACCTGTGTGAAATTCTTCATTTATGATAAAGAAGTGTTTCAGTATGAGTAAGTTTTAGCAGTTCCTCCATCAAAATACATTTGTCATAAAGTCTAACATGATAGATTGTGCTGGTGGGGTAGCTGATGAGTATACAATGGCCAACCCCTCACTTGCTGTCAGGTATCAATTAGAAAACCAGAGAATCTAAAATAAAATAATTTTTAATAATCAGCCCCATTATTACTGTAAAGGGTCTTCTGAGGGCACTGGATAGTGCGGACTCTCCTCTCACATCAACCTGGGAGCTTCTCTCTATGCCTAGCCCTCAGTGTTATCATGGAAAAGAATATATTAGTAATGTATCATTGTCTCTCAGCTGATACCATTTTTTCCCATAGTCTAAGCTCAATTGCTCAGTTCTATAAGGAAATTAAATTCTTCTCTTCTCAAAGTAATGGAATGGCATGAATGATACACTGCTAGTCAACAAGATTAATTCTTTGGAGACTTCATCTCATTTCAAACTTCCAACTTCTCCATCCTTTTCTAATGCAGCATTTCAAACAGAGGGAAAGTTGTATCTAATACTAGATTTCCTGCGGGGAGGGGACCTTTTCACACGACTCTCCAAAGAGGTAAGTTGATAGATTTGAACTTTAGAAATCAAAGACTGTCCTGATTTCCAGAACTCAGATGAAATTGGTGGGAAAGAAAAATGGTTTTGGGAATAGTCATGCTGTATATATATAATAAAGCTGTATCATCTTGCATCTGTAAGTGTGTTCTTAATAATTGTATTTGAATTAAGCATAGGTAACGCAGCAGATAGCACATAAGCATCACTGTCAGAGAAAACTACACCACTACTAAGCCATTCCCATAGCAAAATAGACCCAGGCTCATTGTTCGCAAGATGTATCTTGGATGTGATGAGAAACAATCTGAGAAATCAATACATTTTGCCCAGGGCCAGAGAACTGCTGGGAAGACAGAACTGCTGCCAGCAGAAAGAAAAGATGTCTGTAGGTCAGGGGTTGATCCCCACAGCAAGCGTGCAGACAGCGGGGCATCAGCCGGCGAGCACGGAGAGAGCCATCTCCTGCAGCAGCTGCTGGGAGCAGGTTGGAGGCCATGCACCACCCTGGGTCTTGGAGGTTGGCTGTCACAGCCCTCAGCAGCTCTCCTGCCTGCCTGGGGACAGCTGCTGCTTCTGTCATCTCCCTGGACTCCCATCACTTCTCTGTCCTCCACAGCCCCTGCCCTGTGAAGGTGCTGCTGCTGGAGAAAAAAGGAAGCCAGGAAACAGTCCAAACTTGAGTCTCACTAATGCCTGTAGGGGGTGGCAGCAGCAGGTTTTATAGGTTAATTTAGCACTTGCCTGCATCTCCAAATGCCTCAACAAGCCACCTGTCTGCATTGCTTGAAGCAGTGCATCCTCCTGTGTTTAGCCTCAGAGAGAGCCCTGCAGGCAGTATGGGAGGCTCTGGTGAGGCAACCCTGCTGCCCCCAGGGCTTCCCTGAACCCCGGCGTCCTCAGTCACCAACATGCTGTCCCCAACACTTGATCTCTGGGTTGTCGGGAAAGAGGTGCCAACATCCACCTGACACACAATCTTATAGATAAAATAGAGACCTTTGAAATGCCATCTCAAGGGGAAGCTCTGTTTGCTCTTCTTGGTTTGAGGACTAACTGATGGACTACAAAAGGCTGTGAAAACAGTACTTTCATTCAGAAGTTCCCTAGCTTTTTTTCTCTGCACCTGATTCCTAGTTCAGTGACATGCTGCAGCCTGCTATGTGCACCACAACTTGGGATCCCAAGTATTTGCTTTTAAGGCTTGTTTGCTAATGCAAGAAGATATTAGCAACAGGTTATTTATGCTGCTGAGTAACGATGCTTATGTGAGTACTTAGTACATGGCAGCAGTTATTTTCAATACAAGGAAAAAGATTAATGAAAATAAAGATTGCAGCTTGTCATGAAATCAGGCTTTGTTAGGGAGGCAGTGTGCTGCCTTAGAAAAGGCTTCTCCAGTTTTGTGAGAGGAGAGGGAAAAAATTATTCTTGCCTACAGAGGACAATTCCCCATGCTGCACAGTCAGGGACCTTGAAAGTGAGAGAGAACAGCTCAGATGTTGTACTCCTTTAAAACTTCACATTTTCCCCAAAGCTTTTCCAATACAATCTGCTGACTTCTCTGCTTCGTACTAGCAAGAATGAATCTTCTTAACTTGACAGTCCTTTTATGTACTTCTTTTTTTTAGTGCTTGCAGCTCATCTTGTCTACCTATATTTTGCAGCTGTTTAGTGGCAAGGTATCACAAGGGAAGATGTTAAGGGAAAACTTGTATTGCTTGCAATTTGTAAATTATGGATTTGGTACGACAATATTGATTTCAGTGGACTTTCAGTCATATCCCATATACTACAGCATGCATGCACGCAAAGCTTATCTCTCTCACTGTCTTTCTGAGACATCTGACTTTAACAAGGTAGATCTGTATAGATTAGGTTTTCCCTGATTCTATTGATTTAATTGCTTGCCTACATTATTTATGTTAAACCTTATAAATAATTAAAATTTATTTTGACAATTAATGCCATTTTTATGTTCAGACCAATTAAATTTTTAGTTAGTTTTTGTTGTATATCCTTTTGTCTTGCTACTCTTAATTAAATAATGTGACATCAGTTCTCTGAATCATTTCTTTTGCTCTCAGACTTTTGCAACTTCTCAGAGCATTCAAGTACCGTGACTGCCCCATTCCAAGATCAGAGGCATAATTTTAAAAATAAGCTCAGCAACTTCTACTGTAGATATTTGCATTTACATATGACATGTAAATTTGTATTGAGCTGACTCATTTTACTTCTATCATACATAGTGTTCACAGTTGTGTATCCAGTATATCAGCTTATTTTTTTGCATTATTACCACTGTACATATTGAAATTTAATTAAAGAGAAATTAATAACATCTGCAATATAATGAAAATTGAACCAAAGGCATTTATTGCCATCTGAGCTTTTCTGAGCTTAGTAGGGTGTTTTATTACAGAAGTTTCTGCCCACCTAAACCAGAGTTTCCAGTGTTAGCCATATCCACAGCAGCCGTAGGAAGGAAACAACCACCCTGAGTTCAGACTTCATCAGGTCATGGATGTTAGACATCACTGCTTAGGACATCTGCACTGAGATTCCTTGAATCTTTGATGTTCAGGGGTTTAAATCCATCTCCATGTCTCTTTGTGCTGTGTATTCTGCTCAGATTTGGAAGCATTTCACTTCCCCAAGAGGCTACTCCATATTATTTTGCGGGAATTTGGTAACCAAATGACAATATTTCAGCAAATTGAGAAATATGAAAGCAATAAGGCCTGCACTGAACATGTTGAATTTTGCCATTCATTTCCAAAGGCTAAGGAGTTAAAACCTTATTCATATTATTGCAACATGATGTCATCTAAACAGATCACTGATGAATGAGAGCAGCATGTTTTAAGAAACAGAAGTACTCAACAGATCAAGTTTTGTTTTGTGAGGAGAATCTGGTAAGAATTGTTGATGTGAGCTCAGACAAATTATGGAAAATTGAACCTGGTACGATAGTCCTTCCTGCATTCCTGAGTTAGGCAATTTCTTCCCCATGTCTGTTTAATGCAAGCGAATCCACCACTGTCCAGTAAATAGACATGTTCTTCTCTTTCTTCTCTCTAGGTGATGTTTACAGAAGAGGATGTCAAGTTCTACTTAGCTGAACTGGCCTTGGCATTAGACCACCTCCATGGTCTTGGAATTATTTATAGGGATCTAAAACCAGAAAAGTAAGTTAATGAAAAAGAGAGAACCAAAACATAAATATGTGAGCTTTTCGGTTGTTTCTGCTCCTTGTCATGCTAGTAAGTCAAAAGGTACCAAAGACTCTGCCTTCCTTCTTCTATATGAGACATTATACATGAGACCCTCGCCATCAGGAGTAGGGTCTTCCTATCATACCATTTTAGCATAAGGCCAAATACCTCAACTCTGTGCCAGTACGACGTGGCCTCTGTGTGCCTGGCCTTCAGATAGGGAACGATCTCAGCACAGGATTCGAGTCTCTGTGCCTTTGACTTCAGAAGCACTGTTCTCCATTTGCAGCATTTAATCTGGCCTTCCCCTTGGTGTGGCGTGAACTGCTCAAAGCAACTCGACTTCCAGCTCCTACAAAATGTGTTGTGGCATCATTCAGTTTTATTGTAGCCATTGTTTAAAGTAAATGAGCATCTCTGAAAACTACTGTGTATTTTAGCTCATAAGAGACGTAATAATCAGGATCTTAAAAACGCTTTCATTAATGATCCAAAATATTTTCCCAAAAATTATCTTTGTTTATACTTGGCAGTTATTTTCTGTTCCTAATGTGGTGCTATAGAGGATTTTCCTTTCTCTTTTGTCTTTGCAGTATATCAGTAAGCCAAATGACAGTGATAGTGCTGCCACTGGGAGTGATGTGATATTGTTTTTATTTCATTCGTCTTGCCTGGTGCTTTGCCTCCATCTTCTGTGCCAGCTCCAATAGAACAGGCTGCAACATTTCAAAGTCATCAGTCTTTTTAATGTCATGGTCACCATCATTTAAAAAAGATGACCACTGAGAGCAGTCTGCTTGGCTGTTTACACTTCCAAATGACATCAGAGCAGCTTTTTCCTTCTGTGACATGAAGTTCAAAAATGTACAGCTCTTTCTTTAAAATCGAATGCTATTGCTTTAACACTCATGAACTAAATAGGAGACTAAGAGTACAGGAAGGTGGACTTTGTAGGTGAGAAGTTGAAGGGAAAGAGACTATTTATCTACAACACTACTATGTGATTTAAACTATAAATTCAATGTTATGTTTTGCCTAGAACAGCAATAGTGGTAGTACTACATGAATTCATATAGATGTACTTAACCAGAGCTCTCAGTCATTTGGGCTAGAGACCCTCTCACAGGTGACTGAAATTTGCAGGATTCAGTGGCATCACTTGTGAAACAAGGTGCTGTTCAGTCACACTGAAACCCACAGAGTTACTTACATGGTGAGGCATGCTTCTGTTTAAGAACTGCAGGATCAAGATATTAAAATTTGCAACCAAAACTGAAGAACAGTCTTTGGTAAATACAGGAAGTCATCCTCCAAATTAAACCTCTGGAGGGATGAAGGTACCAATTTGTCACAGAGTATGAAATGCAAGTAGGCAGCATCACACCTTTGCTGCCACTAACATGTGCCGTTGCATCGTCTGCCAGTACTCTTCAGTTTCCACTTCATTCTGGATTGCTGTTTTATTCATTCAGCATCAACAACCATACACATTATAGAATAACTCCGATTATAGATTTTCAGTTTTAAACTTTGTTTCTAGTGTGCATTAGTATGAATCACGCGCTACTTTTCTTTCTGGTGTTAGATAAAGCTGTTATTCAAGCTAACACATAATAAATGAAGCTAGTACTAGAAGGTATCTAAATATGAGCCTCCAAGTTCAAATGTAAGTCACAGTGCTGTTATGTATATAGGCACACGCCGTGATTTTTTGCTTTAAGAGAAGGTAGAAATGGAGGAGAGAATTAAGTGCATGTCAAAACTATTCGTTGCATTTGAGATATTGAGAACCTGATTTTTCAGAGTTCTCAGTATTATGTGTCACTTTGCATTTCAAAGCACATCTCTCACTGACTTCAGTTGCAAGTGAGAGTACTTAAAACTTCTGGAGACCAGACTGCAGTGTCTCAAAGCAGGGATCAGTGAATTGAGAAATTAGAGCTCACCTGACAAAGGAAACTGTCACTGATTTGTCATTGTCACATAGAAACATGTGAAAAGGGCCAGCCATCCCCTTCACTGTACCAACCTGCTAAAATCCCCGAGTAGTATCCGTTCTGCCAGATGAGACAAGAGTTGTCTGGAAGAAAACAAAAAGTATCATTATTGTGTAATTAAACACCTTTATACAGTGAGATCACTGTGTAAAGTTAAGGTGGTAGCCCTTATTCTGGTATTTCCTAACTTCTGAATGTATGGTTTGTGGTCTTTGATGCATAGTTAAATAGATACAGTTCAATTTGGATACAATTGCCATATTGTAAAATCATGAATATAACTACTGTTGTGCAGGAAAGGGAATCATCCAGACAGGTATAACTCAAGTTCATAGCTGGGGATAAATCAAGGCATCTGTTTGATGGAAAACCATATTCTTTAAAAATAGCTTAATAAGTGAAGTGCAAAGCTTGTGTGTAGCCATGCCTAGGACAGCAGAACTTGACAGCCTATGATTTCACTGGAACCTTGGGTTTAGAGGGAAAAAAACAGGTACAGCAGAAAAAATATTTATTCTGAAGGAAAAAGTGACAAGTGAGAAAGGATAGCTCTCTAAATAAGATGATGAGAGAAGATTAGGACCATCCCAGGAGGTTCTCATCCTCCGCTTCCCCCTGGGCAGGGTCAAATATACGAAAGTCATCACAGGTGTGTTGCTAACCTATTCTTAAAATAGCTGATGGGGACACCATGGTCTCTGTAGGAGGCCTGTCAGCAGTGCTCTAGCAGTTGTACCTCTAGAAAGTTGCTCCTAATAACTAATTTGAAATTTCTTTGCTATAGTTGCACACCATTGCTCCTTGGCCTGTCCTAGACTCCTCAGAAAGCTGGTTCTGCCCTCAGCAGCAGCCTCGGGATTGCAAGCATGTCTGTGTACTCAGACCTCTCTCCTGTACCCTAAACAATCCAGCTACTGAACTCTTGTTCACCAGTCATTCTTCCTTGACATCTGGTGATTCTCATTCCTCCCCTTTGGTTTTTCTTGATCCATATCTACTTTGAAGTGCAATGTGCAGAATTACACTCACATCTTCAGGAAAAGCATTACCAGTCTGATTAGAGCACAAGATTTACTCTATCACATTTGCAGAACTGGAGATAAATTAATTGGTTCATAATTTCCCAGCTCTCTCTCTTCCTTTGTTAAAAAATAGGCACTGCATTTGACCTTTTATTGTTCAGTGCTTTTGCTGTCCTCCAGAAGCTCCCAAAAGTAACTGCTAATAGGTTTGAGATTGCTTCAGTCAGCTCTGCAAGTATCCTAAAATGAAGTTCATCAGAATTGTTTATGTCAAAGAAGACTAGTTAGAAAGTAGCATTGTTCAGACAACTGGGAAGAACCCTCAGTACATTAAAATTTAAAGTTCAACCTTTTTTTAAGATTTCCTGAGTAAAAATCCATGTTAATTCAAAACTATGAATTTATTTTAAGTGCAACCAGAATTTATACTCTGGGAGTTGTTAAAAAGTTAGCTGTGCTTACTTCAGAAATGCAAGCAATCAAGTTTGCTGGTTGAAGTCTTGCTTAGAACAAGCAGATGCTTCTTCCCTTAAATTGCTGCAGCCAAATTCTCCTCCGTGAGTTATCTTGGTGTTTTCAGTGGCATCCTTTGTGGAACAAGGTACTGTTCAATCGCACTGAAACCCATGGAGTTACTTACATGGTGAGGCATGCTTCTGTTTAAGAACTGCAGGATCAAGCTATTAAATACTCTAAATATACTAAACTAGAAAAATAGGAACTTATTATAAAGTTGTATATGATGCATATGTTACTTCTTGTGCTGTGGTTTAAGAGTATGAGTGACTTAGAAGTAACCCTACCTTCTCATAATGCGCAGACTTTTTAAATTTATTTTTGCTTTTTCTATCTCCAGCTACCAAGATGTACCTTGATATGGTTCTGTCGTAGGGGCTTTGGTTAACAAGGAGTGGTTTACATTGTAATGCCCTCAGCTGTCTGTACAAGGGACAGCTCATATAAGTCCTCATATAACAACTCCTCAACTGCTGAACTAGATTTTAAAAAACCAAACCACTGCTGCTTAATGCAGCATGTGGCAAACTGTGGCAATTAATTCATGAATGTAGCTGCCTTCTGTAGAGAGGGAAGAACTGAGAATCAGTAATGGGCAAAGACTTTTGGTGCAAAATCACCATCATCTTCCATTGAAGTAAGTCATCCCTTTTTTGGGACTTCATGGTGTGATTTAAGCTACACTGGAGATGGGTTCGACATAAAACTGTTCAGAATAGTGAGACAGTATGGGGTCATGCAAACACTGACATGTCACAAAAGGTGGACAGTTTGTGAGAATCTTCATCTATTTGGGAGATATTTGAATACTTTGCTCTATCTGGTACTTTCATAACAAAACCTGCAGGCAAATTAAACACTCTTTATGAAGTTTCAAGTTTTCTTTCCAACCTGAAATTTTGGCTACAATTTCCAAAAAAACATAAAGTGTGGGTTGAATTTTCTGTGCAACAGAACTGACTTGGAAAGATGCTTAAATATTTTTTTTAAAACCCCCAGAGTTCCAGCTCCAATAGATTTGGCAGAACGTCACAATTATTTGGGTATATAGGAGTTCAAAGTGAAGCCTAAAAGGCATGACTCAAAATTAAAAATAAAGAGAGAGAGAGAGAAAAATGGGAGAGAATTGTCATGGCCTTGATTTAAGAGTCACTGTAAAATAATCTCAACAACTAATTACAAAGGCTTTTTATCCCTGTACTAAAGTTGCAGCAAAAACCTGCTAAGGAGATTGAAGTCCTACCTCTACTATGACCTTCTCCTGTGACTTGGAGTATGTCATTCCCTGCTACTAGCTTAGTTTAGACTCTAATGTATAGATTTTCAGTCTTTATTTTCTCAAGGCATACTTTTAAACTGAGGTCAATGAAACCATTTGAATGTTTGTGGAACAATCTTTAGGCTAAAATGTTGTTATTGTTTTGAAGTAAAGAACAGGTTGACAATGATAGTGTCCTGTAAACACAGTCAAACCTTAAACTGAACAAAAATCTTATAGTGAAAGGTTATCACTCAATGGGATTATACCCTAGTTTAACATTTAAAAGTAGTCTACTTCTTATGTTTTTATAATTTCAAAACATTGATTTAGAATAGAGATTTTTCTGAAGCCTGAATCGCATTAACAACTTCTGATTCTTTTTTCTCCTTCTGCAAAATAATACTAGCTTATTTCAGATTACCTGATCCTGCAAACCATAGCTAAAATAATTGTGACTGTCACAACAGATTTTCTACTACTGACAATGTGGAATAAAAAGGAACTGTAAAGTAATAATGATAAAAGGAGAAGACAGAATGTATGATCATAGAGTAAATTTGCTTCCACAGTCAAAGGAAAACCGTTTGTCTGTTCCTGTAATCCAGATGCTTAGAAGCAGGTACATTGTTCTTTACTTCTTAATGTCACTCAAAGCTAATTGAGTGCAACAAGTATCACTGTTAGCATATCATTTTCTCTTTCAGTTGAATGTAATTTTTAGTTCATAGCCATAGTAGTGCATGTGTTACCAGATGGCAAATGTGGAAACTCCCAGCTGTTCAAAGGGTGCTGTCAGAGGCCACAGGGAAGCTGCAAGCAGCGGAGAGCATCATATAAGTGTGATTGGGGAACATGGGACAAAGGACGGAACTGTAGATCAAATTTTAGGGGATATAGGATGCACATCCATAGGAAACCAGATTCCCTTCATTTTTCTGCTCATACAAACATTCACTGTGAGAAAATCTGTTGTATGCTTTAGACTCACTTAAACTAAGACAATACTATTAATTTGATAGCTGTGTTGGTATTGCCTCCATCCCTTTAATGAAATATAAAATTGACGTTTCCAGGAAAAATACCACACCCTTTGAATTGCATTGTTATTCACAGGGGCTTCCTGGGTGTGGGGCAAAATGTTAGGTGATTTCTGTGAGCTGTACTCCCCATTACTGTTTTTCCAGAACCAGGTCTGTGGAGTTCATACATTCACCTCACTTCCACACTGGCAGGTGTTTTATTCTATTCTGTTCTGAAGCACAAGCCTCTTGTTTAGGGAGTAGTCACAAAAATACATTCAAACATGCCTGTTATAGGCTAGTACTTAAAAATTATGCCTCTCTGAAAAGTCTGGGGAGAATGAATAGAGGTAAATATGCTTTTATCGAGAAGAAAAAGCTTTAATTATAGAACACATAGTAGTGACTCAGCTGCTGGCCTTTATTTGATGAATTACACAATAACAGTCTGTTCTAAACACATAAATGAATGACAGATCATCATCTCTTTTCAATTATGTTTCAGTACAGAAACAACCTCTCACATAAGCATAGCCTAGTGTGTTTGTTTCACTTCTGTCTTATTTTCTTCCTGACTAACTGGATTAAAATTACTTTCTAAGAGAAGGAGAATATAAAAATAGCTGACGCCTTGCTAGACCAGTTTGAAAAGAGAAATATACTAAAGCTAGAACTAAAGAAACACCACCCTCATTACTGTGTGGGTATTTATAGGCAGAAAAGTTACCAAAAATCATTATATTTCTGTTTCAATGTTCCTTCTTGTTTCCATGAAAACTAGCAAAGCTTTCTGTGAACTGTAGCCATTTTTCTCACAGAAATGGTGGAATGCCTTTGTGACAATAAAATATGTTGGCAGGTGGCAAACATGACAACACTTGAACTTGGCTTCCAGGCTGAATTTTCATTTATGCTTCTGGACAGAATAAATTATCAGGGGCTGAGGTCCATGCAGTTAGGCTGTGACTAGCCACTATGCCCTACGATCACTTTTATTACTTCAGCATGAACATATCCACCTTTGGAGTTAATTTTAGGTCCAGTGCATCCAAGCCCTGATTATTTGTGTGCTTGCCTTTATTATTATGAGAAGAGCAGAAACTGTAGCTCCTTCTCCTGCTGGAAGCAGATACTCTGAAATTGTTTGCTTTGAACACCCTGTTCTTTCTGAGCACAGTTTGAATGCCCACCCTGAGCATGCTACAGAGAAAGGAGAAGGCTCACCATGCAACTGCTGCAGGCCATGAGTGCTTCAGACATGAGTTTAGACAGATGTTTGAGGACCATTTTTCTTTCTGGAGGCATATAATCCACTGAGGGTCTGTTTACACATTTATTTGAGTCTTACATATCTCCTTATCTATCTTAAACTTGTCTTAGTCATGTTTGTTAGCTGCACTCTGTGCCTGCCTAATGACTTAATGTTTGCTTTTTCGATTTCCAGCATTCTTCTTGATGAAGAGGGCCACATTAAGATAACAGGTATGTGAGGATTGGAAAACTTTATGTCTACAAGCTGATTTTTTTTTCTCCATTATGTTCCACTCATCTTGGTCTTTGCTTGGAAAGCAAAACCTCAGAAGCTGGAGAGTTTGAATGTTGGGCTCCACTTCTCTGGAAATTCATCAAGCACCCATGCTGTACAGCACATGGAACATAATGTTTTCTTGGTCAAATTGTTCTTCTGATTGATGTGAAATGTGCAGGCTTGGCTGCTTAGCACCATGGATGGAAGGATGCTTCCAGTATGATTACTTACTGCAGATTAAATTCACTGAATTATCTCTGTGCAGAGGACACCTGGAAATACTTTCCTTTGCCACCCTGGGGATGCTGCCTGGCATCCTTTCCACTGCTGTCCATCTGGGTTTATTATTTCTAATGCTTTGGTTATCTAATCAAGAATCCTTACCAGCATTGTCTTCAGCAAACCTGAACTGTGTATTTCTGTCTATTTAAACTCTTCTGCTTGGGGCCAGAACCTCTTTCTAAAGAGAGAAAATTATACACCTGCTTTCAGGATTGTTAACAAATGCCAAGCAGGCAGTCCATGTAGGCAGGGCTTCAGCACACATGTGCCTGTGGCCCTTCTGCATGCAGACAGAAGGTGCTTCATCAGCTGGTTGGTATGTTTTGTTTGAACAGTTTAAGTGACTGACAATGTAAATAAGACCTGACCAGTATTTGTTGTTTCAATTTCTTTAGATTTTGGTCTGAGTAAAGAAGCCATTGACCATGACAAGAGAGCATATTCATTCTGTGGGACAATAGAGTATATGGCCCCAGAGGTGGTCAACCGACGAGGACACACACAGAGTGCTGACTGGTGGTCTTTTGGCGTACTCATGGTAATGGAGAAGTTGTGTTTGTCAGAGGGGTGGCTGTAGGAGTGACCAGATCCCTCAGATAAAAAGTACTGCTTTCAGCAATTAAGGGTTGATAGAAAAGTAGAGGTGTGATGATTGCTTGATAATTTTCATTGCATCAGCAATAGGGGACCAGCTGGTCCTGGCAATATAGGAGGTAGCATTTGGTCCCACACTCTCCCTTTTCGCAGTCCTTTGCTGTCTCAGTTCATTACCATGAGCCATGAATATTTCTGCTGCACAGAAACAGGGCAGGGCAAGCTCAAAAGAGCACACACATTTCAGAAGAAACATCTGCCTAGTTACTAACATGGTTCCTGTTAGGAAATGATTCCCCAGGCATGAATTTTCAAATGTTAGGGACAACCTCTTAGAGAAACTCAGAAATTTATTCTTTTTTTTTCCTGCAAAGTATCGGTTCAGGAGGACCTATTTTAGAGGGCACTCTGAATGTTTCACAGGACCTCATTAGTTCTCTTGCCGTTCATCTGTCTTCTTCACATCAGCATTGCTGACTGTTGTTCCGTTAATGAGATTCAGGTAGCTTTTTTGCCTGGTAGTGGATTTCTTGTAGTCTTATTAGCTAGTAGGAAAGTGTCACTCAAATACCTCCCTTTCTCCTGGTGGGAAAACAAAACAAACACATATGGGCACTATGTCATCCTCCTTTCTTCTTCTTGCTGTGTCTTTATGATTACTAGTTTGCGATGTTTGCTTTGTCCTGAGTGCACGCTGAAGCAGGTTTTAAAATGATGTATGTGAAACAGTTTTTAAATGACTGCTCTTTACAGGGGAGAAATCACCAGAGACAGACACAAATGTATCAATTGGCACAGAAGAATAGTTAGGAATTTCTCTTTTTCTTACATGTCTTTGCATTGGATTAGCTATACAAAAGTTGCAATTTTTCCCTGCTGTTGCTTAACTTTTAAGAGGCCTGCAAGCTATTCTGGAGGTAGTTTAAATTCATTGAATATGAGAAACTGTACTAATTTATTTTTTATACATGGAAATCAATGAACAGTTAGTTAAAATGCAACATGAATTTACCAAAAATCAGTCATGCTAGACTAATCTGATATTTTACTTGATGAGATAAGCATCTTTTTGTAAACAAAGTAAATTAAGTGGATCTCAAGTGCATCCATTATAATAAAGTATTTGATATGGTGTTGCAGGGGAAATTAATTAACTCAAGATGCTTATTAGTCCATTAATGGTCCAATGATGGTATAGGACCTATACCATCTATCAATACATCACATGGAAAAACACCACAGAGAGAAATGAGCTATTTCAGCTAAAGAGTAATGTTGCCCCAAGAACAGGTAGGAATAAAAGTCATTGTGAAATGTAGCTCACCTGGAAAGTAGAAGAAAGCTCCCAACTGCTTAAGAAGTGAGGTCCTGGAGAACAATTTCCAATAATAGCACTGCAAAAGATATCTGATTACAGTGGAACTGCTTGGCTTATGAGAAGGACCCAATAACATCTTCCTGAGTGCTGCACTATTTGACACTGGGATGCAGTGTCAAGAAGGATTTTCAGAAGGGTATTAAACCTTCATCATGCCAGCCATCTAAGATTAGGTCTTCAGGTGCTAACCTGTTCCCTCCTGCACCTATCCAACCTCTTCAGTCTGTAGTACCAGTGTTGCTGAGGAGGACAAAGGGAACATCAAGGAGAAATTGGTTTGTGAAACTGTCATTTTTTGAGAGCTATATGAATGCTGTAGGTTTTTTGAAGCAGTTATTCCCACCATCGTTTTATCAAGCATCATGCTGTCCCTTGATCCCAGACACTGTGCATTTATTACTCTCACAGGGATATATTCAGATAATGAAGGTGATGCTGCTCTGAATGAAGTGTGCAGGCTGCAGGTCTACCTGAGTGCTCAGTGCGCAGCCACCAACAGACCACATAACACAGCACAGCACTGCAGCTGTGGCTCACGGTGCTCCTTACCGTGGTCATCATGGCTCCCCTGCAGAACTAGTGCAGAAGCATAAATTAATGTAGTAACCTCCTCTTCTAACACAGCTCCATCTCCTGTGGTATGGAAGCTATTTTAGGTAGTTATATTTTACACTACATACCACAATCCATAGAGTGTGTGTAAGTTTTGTTCACCCTAAGTAGACAACAGGTGCCACCAAAGGAAGTAAGGCTAGGAAGCAATGTGAAAACTAGTGAAAATTTGTTGTGGGGAGGGCCTACATCACTGATCTAACTGGTTGACAGCAGTTAATCTAAATAGATATTGTAATTTATTACCTGAATTTAAAAGGAGTGGAACATCATTATCTTCTATGGCCATGAATATATTTGTGAATGCTCAACACTTCTGAAACATATATGTTTATTCAGAAAAATCAGCAGGTTATGTCTCATATAATAAATATATCCCAGCCCTTTAAATTTTTTTAATAATATATCTCATTTTGGAGGATAGCTGTGCCTTCTCACTATCTGTCTCGTATTAAATGATGGTGTATTTGGTGTATAGATGTTTTTTCTTTCACCTGCTAATGAACTTGGCTTATTCCTCCTGTTTTTTGCTAGGCTTTCTTTTTTTTTTTTCTCTCCATCTCTCTTTTCATGGCCTCCACCAGGGATTCAATGTACTAGAATTAGAAAAGATAAGAATCCATATAAAAGGAGATGAGTTAAAGAAAGTAAAATCTTTTTAACTGAAAGCTAGTGCTTTAAGTCTTTGAGTGCTGCCAGATATCTTAGAGAAAAATAGCTCTAATCAGTTCAATCTTTTTTTCCTTTTTAACATTTAACTGGTTGGGGCAGAAAAAGGGTATTTCCATACACTAAAACTGCAGGAGGATTTTCTGATGCTGTCTCTTGCTCCACTGATTTCTCCTTGTTTTCCTTGGTCTGCCACTTGTATGTTCTATTAGGGGAGCTGGTTTTCTGCCAGTCTGAAAAACTGAAGAGAATTAAATGGTATCCAAATGATTTATTAGCATTTTTCTCAAAGTAATTTGCAGTATGATGTGAAATATACAAAGAAAATACATCATTTGGTGGAATATGCATAGATTGAAAGAGAGTGAATGTGATCGCGTAATTTTCATTCCTAAAATTTTGATCAAAATACAGAATGTATTAGGCAGATAGTGATAAAATGGTCTGTAATCTAGCCGCCAGAAGAGCAACCAGACAATCTCCTGTCTGTTCTGTTCTGTAAAGAGGGACTAATGCTACAGTATGAAGAGTCAGGTTGTGCTAGCAGCTCCATGCCAACCTTCATTGACCAGGGCACAGGCAAGAATCAAGCTGAATGATCCTTAAGCGCAACCTGAAATGTGGCATGTTGTGATTATTGGTATCAAAACAAACTTATGTGAAAAAGGCTAAATTCTGGTTTTGTCTTACTAATTATTTGTGTTATTAATTATTATTCAGTGGGAGTTTTACTACTAACAACAGTAAAACTTCATTTACCACCACCTAGGTCTTCGACACAGGCCACAGAACCCATGTTATCTGCCCTGTTCATTTGCTGCTCAGATTGTTTGAATTATTCCATGGTAGCTTAGTGTGTGTCAACGGATATAGTTACACAAATCTTGAAATTCACCCTTTGCAAGCATTCCAGAGGATAGTACATGATTCTCATTTAGTATGTGATGATGACTGCTGGGATCCAACTCAAATTTTGTGCTGGTGAATTTATGTGGTTTATCGTGACTGGACAGATTTTGTTTTCTGCCTTCCTGCATCTTACTCATTGCATTAGAGATTTTGAATAGGACATATTCCACAAAAAAAAGCTTTGCATCAAGAGGTCTGCATGAACAAGCAACTGACTTAAACTGTTAAAAAGTTGTGTAAATGACTAATACCTTTCCAGCTGCACTGCCAGAGCCTTGATGCCCACACTGCCATCTCTGAAGCCCAGATAAACTGGTCTGCACAATATAACATGCACAAGTCTCTTGGAAGACCTCTCAATGCAGCTGATTTACGAGGCCACAGACCTCATGGAAGTTTTATCTGTTTCAGTTTCTGAAAAAAATGCTGCACACCTTTGAGAGTCATGTGAGCGAAGAGGGGAATATAATTATAGAGAGAAGGGGTGTGATGTCTCAGTAGATAGTCCCGAATAAAAAGAAATGTGTTTATATTTGTCAGCAATGTAGTGAATGTGTAAGCAGTGAAGTCTTCACAAGAGAAGAAAATATCCTTTTGGTATCCAGACAAAGTAGTCAGCTCTCTGGTAATTTTGTAATAACTGTGCAGTGGCATTCGAAAAACCAATACAAGACATCAAAGCAATACAATCTTCTTTTACAAAATCCCATTTTACAAATGATAAAACTGAGTGGCTGACCAGCTCCCTGGAAAATGACTGGAAGTGTTGAGAGGGAAACCCAGCTGTTCTGAGTGTCTCTCTCTGCTCTCCAAAACTGTGTGATATCAAGTTTCTCTGTAACCCTGATTTTTATCCTAGGCTCACCATATTTTAGCAAACTTGGGCTGAAGTAATTTGCACAATCTGCTCTCCTTCCATCTGCTAGGAAGATTCATTTGGCAATTACCCCAGGCTGTGGATTTTTTCTCGTTCATTATCTTTCTCAATGACCTACCAGGGTCACTTTTTGAATCCATTTCCTCAGGAAATGTGGCCCACTTTCCCAGGGTCTCCCCACATGTGTGTCTTCTAGGGTCTTCAGTGCTGATGTTTTGCCTATTGCAATTGGAGATTTCCCTGAAAACTAGAGAGAGGAAGCACTGCAGACTATGTCAAGACCTAATCAGGAGCTGGACTAGATGACTCCAGGGGCCCCTTCCCATCGAGCTTTAATTCTGCGGTTCTCTTAATAGACAGCTGAATTGTAACAGGCAATATTTGCCTTTCATGCTGAATATTGGTACAGAAAGGAAGTCAAGGTTGGAGGGAGGCACAGACTTCTGAAGTACTGGCTAACAGAAGGTGGCCCTCTGGAATATCCAGGAAGCAAATCATTGGGAGGCAAGGAGCAAACAGGTGGTTTATACAAATGGGTAAGTGGGGAAAGTGGAAACTGAGTCTCCCAGCAAAACTATAGGGTCTACCTGTATTTAATTTAGGCAAATTTAATACCACAGAGTTTATTCACACCTAGGCTCAGCTCCTTGTCAACCTGCTGTGATCTATACAACTCTGTATTTATGTGCAAGGGTGTTAGCAGCAAGTGCTCGCTTCTGTTTGCATGTTTAGGTTTAGCAAGATTTTTTATTTTTTGAAAAAATAAGCAGGAAAACAGGTGGATGTGCAATACAGCAGTAGCTTTAACTGATGAGTTGAATTCCATTTTTTTTTCAGTCCTGTTACTTAATTTTTAACCTTCAACAGATTTAATCAGTACTGCAGTTGAAAAACCAGTGCTTTCTTCCAGATGCTGCTTAGATGAGTTCATTGAAGTAAAAAGCTCTGGTACATTTAACTCACGTAGCTGCCTTTCACTTTAAATATTAATGTTAAGGGCATTTCTTCAGAATCCGAATTAATTTCAACATTAGACCTACATAATTGGAGACGTGGTAACAAAGTGCTACCTCTTAGAGCAACACTGTAAATATTCCCTGCAGCCTTGAGGACGGTCATTTCCCCTGCTTCCTCCTGCAATCAAAATTCCTGTTTTCCTCTCCCCACCACCCCCCCTCCCCCTTTCCCTTCCCCTCCCCCCCCTTCCCCCCCCCCCCTTGGACAATGCATCTGAATTGCTTGGCCCCTTGTACCTACGATGTGTTTGCAGATCTTTCTGTGATATCGTGATGGGTGGGAGCTACAGTTGTCTTCTTCCCACGTAATCACTGACCAAGCAGTTGCTTATATCTGTATCATCTGCATCAGCAGTGTCAAACCCATTTCTACCACAATAAATGAGCTATAGCAGTCATTGTTAGTGCTGTTAAATTAGATTTATTATAATAACAAAGTAACATGAGCAAGTGTAAGTGAACATTAGGTACTTACCCTGAATATAAACTCTTTAGAACTCATGAGAAGGGTTGGGTACAACACATACCACTTCTTCTACTGCCCTGGGAAACAATGGTCTCTGCCCCTCATTCCCACTATATCTGAACTCTTTTATCAGTACTAAGACTCTAATGTAATTTAAGAAGTTTTAAAAATTCTCTCCCAACATCTCTAGATCTCATCTCTAGAAGATGAGCTGCTTTCCTCCAGCTCTACCAGGCAGCTCCTCTCTTGAGTCCCCTAGACCAAGCAGAAGTTAACACTTCTGTGTTTTCCAAATCTTGTTTATATTTGTCTGCCATACACACTTTTTAGAGTGTTTTTTCCTTGTTTCTACTATGTGTTTTATTGCCTTGAGGTAATTTGTTACTAATGCAGATTAATTCTTCACTTCATTGTAGCCAATTAGTCATCTGTATTCTAAACCTCTCCACTCCTCTGCCCTCCTCCCAAAACTAGCATAATAGTTTCACAGTTCTAGTTTTCATATGTTTTCTTATATTTTTCTTACAGTATGGCTATATTTAATCTGGGAAGAGTCAGGCTGTGGGGCAATGTGACACAGGTTTTGGTAATGAAAGGATTCCTTTTTGCACAAATGTGCTTCCTGAGAGCAGTGAAGCTACTAGTTTGATAAGGTACAAAATCTACGTAAGGGTGGCAGAGTTTGTCCTGCCTTAACAGGTATTTAATTATAGCAACAAATATTAATTTGTAGGTACTTATTATAGCAGAAAAGATCCAAAGCCTGAGTCACAGACATAAGCAAGTAACAGTTCTATTTGCCGTCAATGGACATTATCCTTCTTTGTGTCCCAGCTGAATTATGTTCTTGGTGTTTTAGTGTTTGGTGATGCATAGCTTTCATCATCACTTAGTCAGAGGAACCAGCTGCCACTCAAACCCCCATGAAACACTGTGATGAGCTGCATGAAAGACCTGGTATTGATTCCATATTAGGTCAGCTTCTTCGGCTGGTGTTTTTTGGGTTTCTTTTTTTTTTGTTACAAATGTGAAATTCTTGTCAAGTTTACTGAAAGCATCAATCTGTTTCAAAGGACCCATAACTGATTGATGGTTTCATGTGTGAGTTAGGCAAATAATTGATGATGATTGCCAAGTTTTGCCTTGAGATTTAAATGTGCCAGTTAAATATGACACTTGCAAAACTCATCACTGAATACAGCCGGGGGAAGCAAAGTGGGAGAGAAGAAAGCACACTCGTGTGCCTTGAGAATGTGGAGTTTGTGCATGTTTCTCCTGCAAAGTATAGCAGCAGTATCTCTAAGTGGTACAAATATGCAATGAAAACAGTGGTTCGGCTCAAGCTAAAAAGATGGGGAGTGACATATTGAACCAATTTTGCTTGCACCATAGTCCAGGCCAAACATCTAAGAATAGCCATACCCACTCAGACTAAGGGTCTCCCCAGCCAAATATCTCATCTCCCGCATTGGCCATAGAAGCGGTGCTGGAGGAAGCAGCATATATGACACTTCTTCCCAAACATACCAGAACTTGGCCCAAGTATCAGTGTGAACAGTTTGTAAAAAGGCTCTTGAACAAAACAGTCATGCTGGTCCTTCATGTTCTGCATAATCCAGACTTGCTGTGTCCTTTTTTTCTGAAGTACAGTTTGTTGGACCGTTTATTTTCCTCAAGTTTTCAGTTCTGTTGCAAATAGAAGGTGGGTGTGTTGTCTATTAGCTATGCAGACTGTCTCAGTGCTCATTTGATTTGCAATTTTGTTGTTACTCCACAGTTTGAGATGCTGACGGGATCGTTACCCTTCCAGGGAAAAGACAGAAAGGAGACAATGGCACTCATTCTGAAGTGAGTACCAAAACCGCTTTCATTCCTCTATGAATTAGCTATACCCTCTGGGTAGCATATAGGTCATAAGTATATGAAAGGTAGAGAATAATAATGTGCACAGTGCGTTTTTCAAAGCTATGTAAGGCACAAATTTCATAAGGCATGCACAGCTGATGCCTGCATGTTTCTATAATTGCCTTCAGAATACATAGTAGGAAGTGAATTACTGAGAGGACCTTACAAAAGAAATGTATCTTACTTTCTGTAATAAAGAATGTCATTATCCACACAGAAGTGGGAACAGTCTAATTTCTGCAGGACAGTTTATGTTTTGTGTTGCCAAGTTTCAAATCTTTTCCTTTGCAAATTTCCCATTAATTTAATATTAAGTGCAGGCATAAGTATTCAAAGTTATCTTTGCTGAGTATTACATTTTTTCTCTGTAGCAGTGAATCACCAAGGGAAAAGTTTTATTCTCTAACCAATATGTGGTTTAGTATAAATATTTTCATGAAGTTTTGTTTCTTTGTTTAAATTCCTCTTGATTCCCAGATTTATTCCAGCAAGCTAAAAAACTAAAAAAAAAAAAAAATCTGTAGGAAAATTACTTATCTAGGTTGCAAAAGGTGTTATGAAATTCATTAGATCTTCTGTATCTCTAGCAAAGCCAATGGTAAAACCTTCTTTAACTTCAAAAGAACAAGATTAGGTCCTTACTCTGTATTGCATTATGCTTAGGTAGCCTCTGGTCACCAAATTCATGTCTGCCCATCCCAACTACTACAGTTCCACTTTTTAAACCACAGTGGGGTGGAAAAATTCTTGAAAAATCTATTTTCTTTTCAAGTGTTGTGTTCTTTCAGAGCCAAGCTGGGAATGCCACAGTTCTTGAGCATAGAAGCCCAGAGCTTGCTGCGAGCCCTCTTCAAAAGGAACCCCTCCAACAGATTAGGTATGTGCACGCATTTGATCAGGACATTTGTTATGTGTGGTTGTCCTTGTCAGGTGGTGGTCTTTTCTCTCTGTGCATCTTCCCTGAGAGTTATCCTATTCATTATGTGGCATTTTGCATTCCTTCCCAGAGCACATTGAACTTTGAGCATTACTAGAGAAATTTGCAAAGACCACAGGCAAAACATTGGAGTTTAAAACATGGTATTAGCTTGTATTTTATTTTTTGGTGAAGAGGGAGAGTAAACCACCAGCATTTATGAAGGGTTTAAGATAACTGCTTCAGATGATAATATAGGAAACTAAGAGATATCTTTTTAATTCTGTATAATTTAGCTGCAAATCTGAGGTGGGAAGCAAAAGGGAGCAGAATTTCTCTCTCCTATTCTCAAATACATTTTGATGCTGTCTCATTCTGTTTGCTGGGAACATTTTCACAGTAGGCTTTCTTCTTTATTACCCTAAATATATTATCTCCTTTCTTACTAATGCATTTTCACCCTTTGTTAATAATCCTATTTGAATTGTGATAGACTAGAAGGATGTATTGGATCACGTATCTTATACCATCTGTACCTTTGTTTGGGAGTTTTATTAAGAAATTCATTGCATTTGGCGAGGTCATGGAGAATGCCTGGTGCATGATTTTCATTGCAAATTTGGACTTCATTTTTTATGTGGAAAAATAGGAACGGTCTTATCAATTGAATGATATGAAGTTAATATCACTGTATTTTTTGTTATTTTAAAATCCTGTCTAGTTCTGTGAAAAATTCTTGAGGTTTCTTTTTTGCCCACAGCTCTCATATTCTGCATTTTGGATGAACAAGGAAAGAATTTGCTTCTAATAGGAAAAGGACAAACTTTTCCTTTGTACCTCTGTTGGCTTTTTTTTGTGACCTTAGGAGCAGGAATTCAATTCTTCAGTTCTGTAAACTGTATCAGAAGAAGAGAGCTGATGAGTCATATTTAAATGTGGTTGACTGTTGTTGGCATCCATGGGAGTTTTGGCAGCTAATAAATGACTTGTCTCTTAGAGAACGGCATAGACTGGTTAAATATTAAGACTTGTGAAAGTCAATTTGCTGTTCTTTCTTGCAACTTGTAAGATTATTTCAGACTGTAAAGTTAGAAGCAAAAAGCTAAAGTAGGAAATTACTTGTTCTGAGATGTGGAAAGAGCAAGAGATGCAAGAGAGTTTTCTCCCTTTCCTTCTTGCAGTACCCACATTTACTTCTCAAATCCTGGAGGTGGTGCTGCAGAAGGTCTGCTGCAGAGTGCTGTTGCTCCTTTGCATAGCAGCCACAGCATTAGCAGCCAGACAGGTGGCAGAGTGTGAAATGCTTGACAGGCAGCTTCTGTCACCATCTGTCTGAGCAATGGGTCCTGTGGTTTCTAGTAGGCACATGTGGGTGTGCGCTCATACGTGTGGAAGAGGGATGCTCTGCTCTGTGCCCTTGAACTTCTGCTTGACCTAATCATGCTTTGGTAGCCCTGTCCCTTGCTTCAGGTGGGGCAGTTTGTGGGCTACTCCAGCCCTCTGCTTTATACTGAGCACCATCAAATTGTCACATTTTAGGTGAATGGATGTTTTCTGCCTGGCTGCAGCATCTCAGCTGGAGCCCCCACCTCACACAGAGGTCAGATGTGGTGACTCAGCTGCTTTCCAAGAAAGCCTGGCTCCTGCAGAGAAGAACAGTATGGAGCAGGCTGCCTCTTGCTGTGATAGCTGGGGACAGCAGGAGCTGAGAGCCCTTGCTCCACACAGGGACCAGGGGACAACCTGACCTCCCACAGGGCTGGGCAGGGATGGAGAGCCAATCCCTCAGCATTCTGCTGTGGCCCCTCTCCTCCTGGAGGGATGCCCACACAGCCTGTGGAGGGAATGCCCTCCCACAGGTTTTACCTCTTGACCTAGATGGTAGCTCTTGTAGTGTGATACACAATAATCATCTGATAGCGGAAAAACACATCTTATCAGCAGGTTTCAACTGCTTTCAAGCAATTTGCTTGACATTAGAGTCTTGGGATTTCTAGGTTTAAACTGTGTTCAGAAAAATAAAATGCTGCAGCAAATACAAACTTATCCCCACTGCACCCTTCTGTTCCTTTCTTCCATTTTCTCTCAGTCTCTTGGTTTTGTTCTGTTCTGCTCATTTTGTGGCTTCCCACAAGCTGCTATCCATCCAAAACAGGGCTCCAGTGGAGTCAGTGAAAGTTTCTGGATACTGATCCTTAAATAAAAAGCTACTCACTAAAATAAGATGCTTAGTTTTAGCCCTGTCCTCCCTTTTAATAATGAGGAATTGCTTAGGGTCACGGTCTGAAACCTGAGGTTTATTGAAATACTAGGAAGGCTGGGAGAAAGGAAGAGATTATTTATAACACAAACATACAGGGAAATAAAATCTAAAAGAGTAACAGAAAAATATATCTTAACATTTCAGGGATAGCAGTGGAAAGCTTCTGAAGGCTCTCTCTGTTTTAACTGATTGAGAATCAGCACAAAGGATGATGAAAACAGGCTTGTTGATAGTGAAAGAAGAAATACTTAAATGGTTGGCCTAAATACTGAACAGAAGTCAGTAGATAAAAGGAGTGCTTCAACTTTGTGGATTTTAGCTTTTTCTGGGAAAGGAATAATAGTCTGAAGTTAAAATAAAAGTAGGCTTAGACATCCTGTTTTGAAAAACCTTTGGAAAATTATGAAGCATGCTAAATAAATGAACCATATTATGGATCAAACACTTGTTTTCAGCCATTGTTTCAGAAATTTGCAAATCTGGAAAGTGTTTGTATTTAGTTCCAAAGTGTTTTTAACTTTGTCAGGAGCAAAGATGCTGAGCTTGGAAAATAATCTTGTTCTGACTACCGTCTTGCTTTTGCCATTTGATTTTGGTATCTTAACAAATAGAAGTAAAGATACAGATACATTCTGCTTTGGCATATAGAAAACTTTGTTTTTGCAGTTTTATATATGGTGAGGTTTCAAAAACAAGCTTCGCCTTGGTCAGAGCGACTGTACATCTTTCTTGTACACCCTAGGAATGTGTTTCAGAAAATCTAACCCACTGATAAGATTCTGAAGCTGTGGAGACCTTAAATTTATTATCTGAAACTAAGAATCTGGAAACTCTTTTTGCTAATTTTGAATATCCAAATAATCAACTTTCAAATTTCATAGGTCTCCATTTTTCCCCTTAATGTATTTCAAGGCTCACATTGTCCATAATGATTCAATAACCAAAACGAATTACAAATAAAACATTCTGCTGTTACTGCTTGCAGACACTTTTATTACAGGCATAAAACAATCTTAGATATCAAGTTCTTGCTTATTAACATGAGGCTGCTTTTATATAAATCCTTGCACTCTATAATGTGTTTAAACTCACAATTTGATCTGAAAGCATTATTTGTCTTCTTGGACCCTCATGGGACTGGATGGCATGTAGGAATATTTGCAGGCAGTGTTTTGATTGTGCTTATTCTTCTTCTTCTAAATTGAAGTAAAAGTTAAGTTAAAGAAACAACCATAAATGTAGAGGAAGGTGAAAGTTTTGCAGTAGTGTGCCATCGTGTGCTGCACATCAGCAGTCTGCTAAATACCTGTATCTACTGCCAAGAACTGTCTGTGCCCATGGAACACGACTTTCAGGTAACTCTTGTGATTCTCTTTTCTCCTTGAACGCAAATTTCTTTGCAGTACCAGTACAGATTTACAGATGGTAGACAAATTACTGAAACGTGCTGAGCAAATCCAGAGAGACTCCTCCATAAGCACCAGTGCCTAACCTCTCCCATGGACCTCTGCATCAGGGTCAGGGTTGCCTCTCCAGGCTCCCAGAGCTGTCCCCTGTTGAGGAGAGGACCAGGCCACACATCACTGCCTGCAGCCACAGCACATGGCCTGAGAGGGAGCCCTGGGCTACACCAGCAGGTCTCATGGCAGGGAAGAACAGGGAATAAAAACTGCAGGAAGTGCTGAACCTTCTCCATGGTGTAAAATCAACTCTTGGGGACTGGAAGTCCTTCACTCTTCGCAAAATTAATCTATTACTGTCCTAAATCTCTTTAATACGTTAAACTCACCAGAGATGGAGACAGACCCTGACACTCCTAACAACGTATTCTCCCTATGCCAGAACTCTGAGGTGGCCACAAGTGGGAAATGCTACTTTTTCAAATAAATGCCTGTGTCAACTGCATGCCACATTCCTTACTGCACGCTGCAGTCCTCCACTGATAGAAGTAGCTATGGGTGGGCTTTTTCCTTGGTTCTGATTTATGTGGTTTGTGGAAAAAAGAACAACAGTTGCAAAAAGTTTGGCTTTCAAATGGATCATCTGAAAAAGGCGGGTCATTCCCACCACACAGTGATGTTTTCTTCTTTTGTAGGCTTATGGATACAGTGGGGAAAGGACAGAGCAGAGAAGATGGAATGCATCAGCAATTATCCTCACTCTAGGGAATGCTACCAGTAGCTTACAATGTCTGTAGCATTTATTCCAGTCCTTCAAAAACCCCAGGCACTTAGGTTTCATTCTTGTGTAGTAAAGAGCAACTACTGCACATTACAAAGTTTCCAGTCACCGCCACTGAACGCAAGACATTTTTCATAGATATTTATTCTCTGAAGAGTTGCTTGATGTAATTCTCTTCAGAGTAACTGCATTGGTTCCATGTTTCTGTTGGCATTGCTCAAAACAAAATGAATCTGCCAAGGGTATCTATTGTAGACTGTGCATTAAAAAAACATGCTGAGGAAGACATAGAACAAGTCTTATTGCTATCTAAGTCTTAGTATTTTCTTGTCTAGTACACAGGGGCTGTAAGCAACTGCATAGGGAAGACTAAAAATAGGGTAAGCATATGTCATACTTCACCCAAATTCTCTCCCAGTCTACACCTTCTTTAAGCTCAAGCAAGGGATTTTCTGAACCTCTTGGGCTTTGTTGGTCTTCAGTAATCTTCAACAGATTTCATTTCAACATACTTTTCTGGTCTCCCCCTGAACCCATATGAATATTTTGTATCCACATCATCTTTTCCAAGGAATTCCATGTCACACAACTGTCTTTTGCCTGAGAAAACATCTCCAGGTAGTTCTGAACATGGTTCCTGCTATCATAATTTAATCTTGTACTGGAAAAGATATGGAAGGGTTAATCCCTATCCTCTTGTTCCAAATAATGATTACTTTTTAGATCTCTATTGTATACTCCCTCTGTCATCTGTTTCCAGGCGGAAAAGGCAATCATTCCACACCATTCTTGATACCTTTCTTTGATTTTTCCTACCTTTAATAAATACACTCTTTTATAAGTGAGGGTTTCAACTGCATTCCATACTCAAGTTGTAGGTATACAATAGACTTACACAGCAACAACACAGTCTTTTGTCTTCTTTTTGCTTTCTAAGATTCAATTTCATGTTGTGTTTCCCTAGAACTGTCCATCACAACCCAAAGACCTCACTCCTGAGGTGGGGTGATCACCTCTGAGCACATAATTTTGTATGGTGGGCTAGGATTGTTTATCCTCATGTGCGTCACTTACATTTGTCTATACTTTAAGATTACCAGGATGGGGAAGTAATCAGAAGAACATTCCTCTTGTGTTACTATCCAACAGGCCTGACAGACAATCCTGCATGTTATGTTCGCAAAGTGTTTGCTTTTTGTATCCGTTCATCAGTGAATGTTAAGCAGGCTGTAGGAAGCCATTCCTGATCAGCACATTTTGACAAATATTGGTAATGTCTTGTACACAAGGAGAGCAGATGTCACATTTTACAAAAGCTGGAGTTGACAAGACCTTTCTAAAGCTGCTTGTAATGTTGCTGTTCAGAAAGTAAAAATACTGCATATAAAAAGTTGAGTCCTCTGAGGTGCTGAGTTCCTTCTCCTAGGTGCTTATGAATCCTAAGTTCTTTTGGGAATCAAGGATGCCCAGCAGAAATGCTGGGTACCTTTGAGGAACTGATTCCAAAATTGCAATGTAAAGCCTTTGCTTACAGATGTTATTTCTCATACTGGAAAATGAAAGGTGCTCTTAATAAAGTAAAATTAACTCCAAAAAATGGCAGGCGAATCATCTCTGACAGTTGTTTAATTATTATATTACTGAGCATGTGTTGTTTTTTTTTGATGGCACTGAAGCAAACAAATTCAACTAAAGAAATAAAAAAGGAATCTTCAGTGAAGACATAAGGCAAAACTAATGAAGGAATTAGATCATTACCTGATCTCAGAAGAGTTTTCCTAAATTTACTATAGAATAATGTAACAGAAATGTAGTAGTGAAGGAAACATCACTGAGAGTGTTGATTTTGGTACTCCCACAAATTTGAAGATGGTATTTGAAAAGGGGGAACCTAAGACTGTGGCTTATCTGAAATCATTTGGAGCCTCTTGGTATTTTGAGTCTGAAGTTATTGGTAGTACAGCTTTCCCTGCCCATGTAGGTAATTAGACAAAATTTGAAAGTTGGTGCGGGTAGAAGAGCTACCTCTGGTAGCAGGGAGCAGCAGTAGCCTCGCTGTAGTATCAGGACATCTTGGGGCCTCTCTTGGCCTCACTGGTGAGTGGGCTCTTCGGCACCAGCTGCAGCAGTGTGTGCTCTGTGCTGCACATGAAATCCCACATCTTGTCTGAAGCCTGAAGAGAGCAGCTATACAGCCTTGGCACCAGTCTCAGAGAAAAGTAAAAAACCCTCAGCCATCAGATTTTCATTAATGAAGTGCCCTTTGTCTATATTTATGGTAGTTTGTTCTGTTATGGTAGTTGTACTGTTCAGGGTTTCTGACTAGAAGAAATGTTCAGATGGTGACTCTGACTTTGTCAGAAGAAAACAGGGAGTGGGGAGGAAGTTGAAGAAGAGATGTCATACAGAACTCTTCTAAGCATGACTTCATTTTGATTCTTTCATTCTCTTGTCAGGTGCTGGATTCGATGGAGTGGAAGAAATTAAACGTCACCCTTTCTTTGTTACTATAGACTGGAACGTAAGTGGAACAGCATTTTATCTATTTTATTTTTAATTATTTTTCTTAGCTAAATTTTTGAAGACAAACTGCCATGCTTAGATAAAAGATTAAGTGAACTCCAATTTAGAGAATCCAGGAGCTCGAGCCTTTTAAGTTGGTGCCTATGTCTCTTGTATATTTGGCAGCATTAGCTTTACGGTTCGACTTGTTGATCTTAAAGGTCTTTTCCAACCTAAATGATTTTATGATTCTATATATACATTTGTTCACATACCCACAAGTGAAAGAAATAGAAAGCTGCTTTCAGCATTGCCAGTTTTTTTCTAACTGCTTGTCTCTGTTTTGTCTGATGGTCTGGCTTATCACAGTACTACCTGGGGCTATTTGCAGTGTTCTGCAGAATAATTTCCACATTCAGCTCGAATAAACATGATGCATTGATTGTGGGCGCTGGGCTGGAGTGAAAATGAGCAGCTTTAAATGAAAGAATTCCTGTAGTGTTTCAATTGCAAAAGAAAATGAAGCCAAAGGGCTGGGCTTGAGATACTCCAGTGGGAAGTGGTCTGATTGTCTAGGTCCCTCTGTCTTTCTGCTTTTATGTTCCATATTGAAATATTTGTCCCTTCTCACTGGATCTGACAAGATGCACTAAATGCTAGTTTTATTCTTTCCAATATCAGGGACCTCCAGGAATCCTTTTCTCCCTTGGAACTATTCAGAGCAGCCCCAGATCTGCTCTGACAAGTCTGACAATAGTAGCTCCAAAGAGCTCCCAGGCCTCCAGGAGCACCCTTTTTCCAACACAGCGCAGTGCTACTGGGACCACCTGGGTATCCGCAGAGCCAGTACAGCAGGCTATGCAGCAGGTTGTGCTCATTTATGCTGGGGGAATCACAAATCTTTGATCAGGAAAGCTTTATTAACCCCTTCATGTCACTTTTGGCCTAAGTGACCATAGAACAGGATCTAGCCCTTCCACTGTGTTGCAATGGGGGCTACAGAAAAGTGTGACATAGATGGATTTTTTTGGAATAATGATTTTCCATCACTGAGTATACAAGTCAACCAGTCAGAACAGGAAACAGCAACTCCTCTTACAAGTGGTTGATGTTTTATTGAGGTGAGTCATTAATTTAACCTCAGCCCTCAAAATTGGAACAGCAAACATCAAATGTAACATGGTTCAAATAAGGCATGTCGGACATGATTCACAGAATGGTAAACAAGGATTTATTTTATTGCTCTCAGCTACAGTTCATAAAGCTGGCAGTAGGGATTAGCTAAGTAAGATTTAGACTTGCGACAGGTTAAACCTGCTCACATTTTCAGCATCATATTTGTTCAAATTAATTTATTTTTAGATAAACCTGGACACAAACACTTTTCGTTCTTGATCTGGACATCTGCCAGTGCATCAGAGCTCCTATTTGCCACATGTAGAATTTTCTGGTTTAATTCTATCTGACCTGTGTTATGGTATTGTTATGTCTCTTTAATGTTTCATCTGAATTCACTCATGAATGTTAGTCTAACAGGTCACTATAAATTCTGGTAAAACAGCATGAATGTTTGTGATAGAGCCATTCTCAAACTGCTTCCCAGGGCTTTAGGATAAAGCTATTTCCTCTTGGAAGCACATCTGGAGTGCCTAGGTGACCATTGGAAAGGCCCACAGAATCATTTATTTTGGAAAAACTCATTAATCTAATTTGAATTGCAGGTTGAAGAGTTGACATGACTTGTAAGCATGTTAAGAGATGATCAATGAAAGTGGAGTTTGAGATTTTCCTTTATGGACCAGCTGACTTTTAGTCCCATTACATATGTTTTGGAGTCTAGATTCTCCTTCCTTTTCTGCTTCTTACTAACCATTAGATTCTGTAGAAAGACTAGGCATTTATGAAAACATTAAATGAAGGGTTAGATTCCTTATTATTGTTATTTTCTGTATTCCTCTGATATCTCCACAATTCTCAGCTTTGCAATCAAAATACAGGTCAAGTGCATACATCTTAACACAATAAGAAGCACTGGAGCAGTGAGAGGGTTTCTACTTCTTCTGTGTTTGCTGGTAGAACAGCTCAGTAACTCATCACAGAGAAATGAGGCTCTGCATCTTGGAAAGGTTTTCAGCAAAGTAATTTCTGGACTATGATACTTCTCAAGACCACCTTCTGTCATGATGATTGGTGATTGCTTCAAGCTCAGTTCTTTAGGGAACAATTTCATGCCTGTCCTAAAGAAATGGTACAGTCCTCCATCATTTGAAAAAGTTCTTATAGACAGGGTAGGGAAATATCTACCACAAAGAGACTAGGTATGCTTGAACATGACTTGGAGCTAGAGAGGAAGGTGGATTTAATTGTCCTTTGATGTCTTACCTGGCTCTCCAACTTTGCAATAAATTGTAGCTATAAAGACCCATTTTAATCCAACATAATTAGTGCTTATTGCACTCTCTTGGAGACAGATGGATCATTACCAGACAGATCAGCTATCATCTTTGTAATATATTTGCTCATTTAGTCCTAAGTTTACTATCACTCATGGTGATCTTGGGAGGCTTATCCAGTTACCACAGCAGTATTACATGCATTTCAGACTGGTGTGAGCCAGCCTGGCCCTGAGCTGAAGCCAGGACTTTGCCTTATGATGATCATCCAACTGTTAACATGTTCTCTATGGAGAGAAACAGCAGGGTCAGAGAAAAGAAATGGATTGGGCACAGATGTTTAGTACCAATCTCTGTATTAGTTGCAGGAAAAAGAGTCCCGGATGCCCTCATTTTGGTTTTTTCCATCATGTGTACAGAATCTCTCACATCGATTTGCAGGCAGTCAGCAAGCAATATTGTAGAGACAGTACATGAAATTTGATTTATTTTATACCTTGGTAATATAAAGACCTCAGAGAGCAAGAGGCGAGCTCTCTTGGAGAGCTTCTGAGCTACCTTGGCAGCTGTGATAGACAGGATTGCTGCAACTGACAGTATAAAAACTTTCAGCGACTGCAGGAAAATGATCCTCCATCAAGAACTCCCTTATCACAAAGGGTCAGAATGGGCTAGTGTCTTCCAGAAACCCAGTGTGAAACAGGTCTTTTTTTAAGCAAGATTTTTCCTACAAGAATGACATGGTAACCAGGAACAAACAGCCAAGTTGCTTCAGCTCGGTTTATAAGAGATTCAAAGTAGAAATGAGAGTTAACTGCTTCCTTTCCAGTGTGTGTCAAGTCTAGATATTGCAGTGGTGAAGGCATTAGAATCACAGACAGGAATGTATAAATCAGGTCTTCACATCAGGGTACCATCAGAGCTGCTCCCTTGGGGTTTGGGTTGGGGCTTGGTTATTGTCTCTGACACTGAAGTGTTTACCTGTTGGAGCAGTCATTTCCTGCTTGTTTCCCATCTTTCATTGTCTTCAAATAGATACAACCAGACAGTGTCTGGTTTGGATGAAGGCAGCAAACACAGTGGAAGCATCATAAGCAAATGTGTAAAAGCCCCCTGTTAGGATGGTGGGGATGCTCATGCCAAGCACAGCAGTGCTGATATAGCATATGACTACTGCAATAGGCATGATCCTTGAAAACGTGAGTGTGGCCAGAGAATGACCATTCTCCTCCTGTCCTTTCCCACAGCTGCTTTACACCATTCCCATGTTCCAGGGTGCCATTCTTCAGTACACATCTCCAGCCACCCTCAGTTTAACTTTTGGTGTGTAAGTAGCACTAAATTAACTGTGTACGATCTGACACAGAGTTTTTATGCCCAAACTTGAATTGCGGCATGAGCTTATTTCTGCATGAGTCTCATCTTTACAGCTATTGCCACTCAGTAACAAAACCCCAAATTCCCACTTTCCAGGGTGAAAAATAGAATAATGTTTCTGCAAATATCACTCTTACTGTTCTAAGGCATTTACTAGGCACTGTGGTGTAAATTCAGTAGATCCTTTGTTAAATGAATGGACTGTCTTTCATGATCAAGGCTGGGATTCACAGGAAAGAGATCAGATGTTTTACCTGCTTACTACCCTTGCACCCCCTTTTCTCCCTAAGACAAGCAGACCCAAACCAAGTTGACCTCAGATAATTTCAGCCATTGGCTCTGGGAAAGCACAGTCTGGTTCCCGATTATTTTATTACTGTTTCTTTTTTCCAGGTCATGCATAAAGATTTTCTGGCTTTTCATTGAAAATGAAAAATTAAATCCCTTTTTGCAGACTGAAGTCGGAGGAGTGGGCTATAAACAGTAGTTTTTGTTTAGATGAAAGGCTAAATTGGAACTAGAGCACATGACGTGCTAGAAAATGAACTGTCAAATACAGCTGAGGGAAGGAGTGGAAAGAAAGTGACCTCGAATTCTATTTCCTTCAATATTAATTAGAGATCAAACTAAACTGAAAACGTGAATTATTTAATTGCAGATTTTAGCAACAGCAAAAATTGATCCCAAGGTCTGAATTCTGCTAGCTTTTCTATCATTTGCAGGCAATAACATTAAGCCATTACTCTAGGAGAAGACAAGCATTTTAGAAGGTAGTTCATTCTTTTGTCTGCTTATTGGATTTTTCATGACAGGTATATGTATCAAGGGAGTTTATTCTCACAACTACAGGTGCATCACTGTGGAGGGTACCGTCTTTCTATTTTTAGAAGGTGTCTAAGGAATAATTCAATTCTTCATCAAAGAAGCTCAGCTGAGAAATCGACTAAATAGTTTTTAATTAAATTAAACCATTTTCTTTATTTGACATTTGCCAGACACATGCACAAAGCATTTACATCTCTGGCTTTTTTTAGGAGTGCATTTTTTTAAGAATTATGAAAAATTAACTGCTTATAAATAACAAGAGAGCGATGCATGTCTCAGTATTTTGTTACTAGTCTCCTTAGTGTATTATTGGAGTCCCAGATGAGGAGGTGCTCAGATAAAGCTCCTATCAGGGATCTAGCAACATAAATTAAGAAAAGGTCATCAGGATCTTTATTAGTTATTTCCAAAAAAGGTCTTTGTGCCAAATCAGAAAGGAAGTTGATAGAAGCTCATAGTTTCTCAAACTGCTATAGAACTGTGTTCTGGTTGATTCATAGGTACCTTGGAGTGCATCCCCTTCATTTTCTGGATATGGACTCCCTCTGCACAGCCTCTGGGTCCAACAGCTTTGCATGATGCACAGTGATACCTGATACCTGTCAGTCACATTTTTCTGTGATAATTCAGTCATAGAATCATCATAGAATCATCAGATGGTTTGGATTGGAAGGGACCTTAAAGATCATCTCATTGGACCCCTGTCATAGACAGGGACACCTCCCACCAGACCAGGTTGCTCAAAGCCCTGTTCAACCTGACCTTGAACACTGCCAGGGAGGGGGCAGCCACAGCTTCCTTTTCCGGTGTCTCATCACCCTCATAGGAAAGAATTTCCTCCTAATATCCAGTCTAAATCTGCCCTCTTTTACTTTGAACCCACTTGCCCTTGTTCTATCCCTATAAGCTCTTGTAAAAAGTCCCTCTCCCAGCTTTCCTGTAGCCCCTTCAGGTACTGGAAGGCTGCTGTAAGGTCTCCCTGGAGCCTTCTCTTCTCCAGGCAGAACAACCTGAACTCTATCAGCCTTTCTTCATGGGAGAGGTGCTCCAGCCCCTTGATCATCTTCATGGCTCTCCTCTGGACTCGCTCCAACAGTTCCATGTCCTTCTTTTGCTGAGGGGCCCAGAACTGGACACAGTACTCCCAATGCTGTGGTCAGTTTTAAAAAATGGGGATGGGATGTGGGGGGTTATTCTTTACTGGGAAAGAGAGAGAAATTAATTTCTCAATAAAACACTAAGGAATACATTTCCCCTTTGTGAATATGAAAGCAATATGAAAGAAAAAAAAATCCTCAGCTTCTTATACCCATGCAAAATAACACACAATAATGATCTTAAGCAACCAACCTGAAATTTAAACACTTCAGTTAGCACTAACATATCCAAAGTATCTTTTAAGTTCCTAATAAGATGCCCCAAAATAATAATTTGGATATGAAAACTGGGATTTAAACAGGAATAACTGGGATCCTGTTCCCATTAAAATAGGTGGTGGAACTCTCAGTGACTTCTGCATACAGAACCAGGATTACCATGATGTGGGAGGTAGATAACTGTTGAAACTTTACCAACAGTTCCATGACAGACTGATGGAAGTGAACCTTAACTTGCTATGTCATTTGCCACTCATTTGGTTTCTGTTGAAAAAGATCAAAGTGATCTATCAGCCCCAAATAATTCTGGGACGACAGTAAGAGGTAATAGGTTAATACATTTCCCCTAAAATTAGAAGTAAGCTTGGAAAATCCAGAAGGATCTCAGATCCTCTGAGAGCTTTGTTCTGTGTGTGTATAGAAAACAATGGCTGTGATTCTTACTGTATTCTTAGATCAGCTTGTGTCACATTGTATTTTGCAGTCTACAGGTTGTGGGTTTTTCAAGAAAGAAGCATTCTGCCTGCATCAAGCCTTCACATTTAGTTGTGTTGGGCTGCCTTGTGGTTTAGTTAGCTTCAGTGAATTTTGGTTGTAATGGCTCACTCAGAGAACTGGACCCAGTGTGAGGTGAGAAGGTCCACAGGTGACACTGCTGTGCTTGGTTTTTGTCCTCAAAGATCACATTTAGTTACTCCATTGAAGAACTTGGGGGAAAGAAATGTTTTAGGCAGTTTACCTTTTGCTGTACCTAGTTGTCTGGTCAAAAACGCCAGAAATAGTTTTTATCATAAGTGGGAAAGGAAATGGAAAAGGGAGTCATCCAGGTTGCACTCAGAGGAGGTGCCTCACACTCACACAAGCAGATTCTTTGTTTCCATCCCCTCCCAGCAAGTGGATTTGTTATTACACATCTTTAGGTGGCGTGTGACTCATGATGAATCTTAAATCCCTCCCTAGTAGTGGAGGATGTGGGTTAGGGATTCTAAATACAAATGTAGCTCCAACAGCATTTAAGAAACTACAGATGGGGGGAGGAAGTAAGAGGCCAGGGAGAATATGGTTACGATAATCAAAAGAGAGTGCAGTTCCCGACTGATGGATGACTCTAAAACATTTTCCAGTTTTTGGACCTCACAGGATGAGGGGTGCTTTTAATTGAAGGAGAAAACATGTGCATGTGACCACATTGCTTTTTACAGTAGAACAACTGCAGTTGTGAATTATGAGAAATAAAAGGAAACTGAAAGCAAATATCTTTCTCAAGGTGAAATCCTAGCAACAGAAAAACCTTCGGTGGGTGCTGAGTTACCTTTTAAAGTTCTATGGAGACCGAAAAAGATATATGTTAATTATTAGGTTGATACTTTTCAGTTGATGAGTGGCACTTCCTGTTTAAGATTGCAATTGGCTTTTAATTATTTGGAAGACCGGCTTTCCATTATGGCTCACAGCAATTATTCATCTCTTTTTCTCTCAGAAGCTATGGAGAAGTTTTACGCAAGCAAGAACTTTTTATGGTGAAATGGCCATTAATTATTGCAGAGTCATTTCCAGCCTCACCATTCCACTTTTCCAAGGAATCATAATTCAACCACAAATATATGCTTTATGCTAATGCTAATACTATGCTACAGAATGTCCTGCCTCAAGAACCTTTATTTATCCGTGCAAAATCAAGTTCAAATTATGTTGATGTGCATATATCTTAGGTTTGACCACATGCTTTATATTACAGAAATTAATTCACCACAAAACCCACAGTTAAAAAGAATCTTCCTGCATGCAAAGAGCTGGACAAGCATGTATTAATATCCATTAAATATTTTGAAAAATCAGCTCATTATGTAGTTGTTTTAAGAGCTAACCCAAAAATAAATATTACAAATAGTCACAGAGTTGAACTCTCCAGCTCCTATTTATGACTTGAAAGTTAGGATGAAATGTTGTATTTATGTTCAGACATGTTAATTATTGGGCGCTGTCTGTGGCAACTAATTCAGCCCTTTGAAACCTGAGAACAAAAGTATTGCTAGAAAGGGAATGCAGTCTAGGGACGGAAACATGAGACAGGGAGTGAAACTGGAGCTCTTTTCCCCGTGCTGCCATCAGCATGATGTTCAGTTTTGGCCATTTCAAGCAGACATTATGCAAAGATCACTGAAATCAGTGGGACTCTTTCCGTTAACCTCTGTAGGCTTTGGATCAGATCCAGACATGCTGCATCTCAGTTTGTTCATCTTCTAGAGAAAGAGTGTGTGTGTGTGTGTGTGATGTGTATGAATGCTTGCAAAGGAGCACAGTAAAGCAATTTCTTAAAGATCACTAAGCATGAGTAAAGAGGCCACAAAGTCCCTGGCAATAAAGGCAGTGTATTAGCATGCATTTATGGTGACTGTTACTTATGTGATCCCTCATATGCTTCCTCACTCACCAGCACAAACTCACACACCTAGCAGTGCTTATCTGTTTTATACCTTCCTCTCTTCCTCATGTTTTTCCTTGGTTTTGCTCCTCTGCTCAAGCCATGTTTAGGCCTTCAATGTGATTCCCCACCCATCCACAGTGCTTTCTTCGTAACATCTTTTGATGGGAATTTAATCTCATCCTCAGCTGTGAGCCACTTCCCTTTTACCAGATATGCCAAAAGCACAAGTCTGTTGTTTAGGTTGTGAGCACCAGGCAGCCAGGCCTGTTGCTCAGCTCAGTCTGGCAGAATATCAAACATATTGCTAGTTCTTGACAAATAGTAAGTGCTAAACCAGCCACCGCTTCCTGGCAGTTCTTTGTGCTCATTGCCATTGCTGTGCTGCTGTACTCACCCATGCAGTTTCCTGATGTTACCATTGCACATTCCAGTCCTGCCCTGAAGACCAGCAAATTTCCGGGTGCCTCAGGTGGAATATTGTGCCAGTCTATGGGCTAAATTTTTACCAGAATCATCTATGTTTATATTCTGGATTCCAGTAACTAAGAAGTGCACGCACCATCCAGGGCACAGGTTTAAAGTCAACCAGTCGAGCAGGAGCCAGAGCTATGGATACATCATCCTTTTTTGTCAGTCTTGCAAGGATAGCACAGAGCTGAGAGAGGACACCCTAAACACAGCGGGGGAGCCTATCTGCAGATGCTGAAGGTGTACAGATTGTTGTTGATTGTGATCTGTTCTTCTCCTTGCAGAAGCTATACAGGAAAGAAATCAAGCCGCCTTTCAAGCCCGCAGTGGGACGGCCAGAAGATACCTTTCATTTTGACCCAGAGTTCACATCTCGAACCCCCACAGGTTAGTAAGGTGGCACATGGGTAGTGCATCTTTTCAGTGAGTAAATTCATTCTTCCTTCCCTTCCCCATTCCAACAAGGTCTAAAAGTCTGATCACTTGTGGGATTACTGGGTTTTGCACTATCCAGCAGGAAGCAAAGACTGTTTTGCATTTCCAGGAAAAGAAGCTCATAAACATTTCACCAGCTTCATATTAATTTGTCTTCAGGAAGGACAGATCTCACATCTTTAATAGGAATAATAACTATTGATTTGCTATGTTATTACTCTTATTGTTGCTTACATTAGTTGAATTTAAGTACTTCAGATTATCTCAGCTTCAAAGAAATTTGCATCTCTGCAAGTTACTATATAATTATATATTCCATAGCTGTTTAATTATGAAATCCCATAGACTGTGGACTGTTGGAAGTTAATACATGGTTAGCAGTAATGAAGAATCATCAAATTCTCAGATGAGTGGAGCTCTGCCAACAGGAAATTTGGCCCACAATATTTACAAAATCCTTGCAGTGAGAATGTTGTTCCTATAATTTCTATTTCCTAACAGGAATATCACATTCTGTGCACTGTATATAGAAGGTGACTGTTGCACAAAACACCATCTTTCCACTCTTTCAGTTGAAAGCAGGAATATCAGTAACCTCAGAGTGGGAATACCAATACAATGTTGCCTCTTGCTAGACACGGATAAGCTACATTACATTTCTGCCAGTCATATTCCTGTGTAAAGAAGTACCTATTTAGACGTACTAAAATTGAAACATTTAATTAGCTGTTGCTTGTAAAAGACTTTGAAAATGGCAAGTGCTATAAATATTACATAGTATTGTTGTAATAACCAAGTATAATGTCTCGAGCTTCAACCCTCAAATTGCCCCAGAACTGTTGCAGTGAGAGTAAAAGACCTGAGCTTTCATACGAAAACCCCTGCATAGTAGCCCAGGAATCAGAGCTGAGCGTTCTCCTGTGGTTTTCGTTCAAGCTCATCATGACCTTCAGCCTTTTTCTTAAAACTAGCCCAAACCTCTGTTCAAAGTCTGGCTCAAACCTCCTTTCACTGAGTATGAAATAGCAGTATCTACTCAAAATCTTCTCTCAGTCTTGGTTCCTAGTTTTTTGGCAAGGATGTGCAACTTTCACAAGCTATAAAAATACTACATTCTGGTTATTTGGGTCCAACTGGAACATCCACTTGTCTCAAGTTAGTCATATGTTCTGATATTCCTATCTCACTGCATGAAAACAAATGATCCTTGGATTTCACACCTTTGATTTTAGCTTTAATTCAGATTTCAGAGGAACTCCTTTCTCTGAAATATTGGAGACTGCATGCTTGTCTGATCTTGAGAGAAGTGTCGTCTGGTGCTGCTCTGGAAGTTTTCAGAGGAGCATTGAGAGTTTGGATTGCTTTGGAAGTTCCCATTTGATTGGTTGCATTGCCGTGAAAACCTTGGTACTTCATGCATGTGCTGATGTCTGGGGTTATATTTTACACTCTACATGTTACTACTATTGCCTAATTCAATTTGATATATCCTGCAAGACACTGACCTGGAAGGTTTGTTTTGGGGTGGTGGCTGGGGTGGGGAGATGGCCTGCCTCAATTCTGTTTCATGCTATTATGGAAAGTGGCCTGAGAATCAAACCCTGTCATTTCAAAATAGGTGCAGTTGAAAGTGTGAATCCATTTACACTTCCAGAGTGATTTAAAAGCCCTTGCAGACTGGCAGCATGTTTTTCAGCCCCTGACAATGACTGGTTGAGTCAAGCAGAAGGGGAGAGCATCACAAGAGTGTTTAATACTGGCTCATATTACCAGTGGAATCAAACAACAACCTTCTATATTTTGTGTTTTTTCTGTCATGACATAGGCCCCCATACAGATTTAGCCTGTTACTGAGAATGTACCCAGACAGAAAGCACTGCAGTAATTCCTGTTCCATTGTGATAATGCAGTCATTGTGTTTTAATGAAGTTGTCAGAAAGATATTACCAAGGAGGGGTCACAGATACATACAGTCATTTTACACTCTGTCTTTATGAATGAGTTCTCCTGCCTGGAAATAGGTTATGTCAAAGTTCTGAATCCAGTAACTTGCCAGTCCAGTAACTTGCTGTATCTCAGAAAGTTTCTTCAGCCTGGAGGTTGAAGCAGCTTTCTGTGGATTCCTAACCTCAGACCTGAGTGGGCCCAAGACGTGATTTCTGACATTGACAGTTCATCTTTAGGGGTATAGTTTCACATCACTTTTTCTCAGGGATTCATCTGAGTTGGAATCACTTTTTCTGGCCACTTGTTTCCTAAATCCACCACTGTGGACCCACATCTTATTTGTGCTGACTCGGCTCCTCAGAGGAGGCAGGAGACTGAAGCAATGCTGGTTATGAACGGTGATTTGAACACAGATCAAACCAAGATCATTCTGCTGATCCAACTTTGATTTCAGTCCACAAATGCTCATGTTGTTGTAAGTGATGGGGCAGCATGCTGTAACCATCAGGGATGTCAGGCTGGCCTCCTGCTGAGAAAAAATATGTAAAATTGCACCTGAAGTATCCAAATTTCCTCTCTGCAAATAAAATAATAGTTTGCTAACCCCAGTGAAGCATACTGAAATAAATTAATTAAGATCTATGAAGCCTTTTAAAATCCTGTAAAGTTAGATGCTCTACGGGGACAAAGCATTGTGACTTTCACAGGGAGAAAGATAACCATTATACAAGATTGGAGTTTGTAAGTGGGTCTAATTCGGATATATGAAATTATTCTAGATATATCAAGATTAGGTAGATTTTTTAAGTTTCATAGCTATCAATTAATTAACATGACTTAAACATAATTTTGCACTTAACACAGGTGTTTTAACATCTAATTCATATGATGGACTTATAAGTTGGTGGTGATGAACAGTTACTACTGAACACCAAATAATCAGTAGTTCTTCTGTGGTGTTTGATAAAGAGATTGGCAGTGAATTATGAAGGAACAGTTATTTTTAGAGATGACCTAGCATTTACGTTTTAGACCTGTATCACAGCTTTTCTGAAGTCCAGGAGTGTTCAGATTTGAATTATTGTCATTCCTTTTTAAAACAAACATTCTTTCGTCTTAATTAATCCCTCTTGAAAAATCACTGTTGTATATATCCCATTTTAAGAAGTACCCAGTGATGCAAGAGGTCGGGTGATTCATCCATGTATTTACAAAGAGAGTACCCATCAATACACTGAGATAAACAAATAGCCCATGTCATTTTACCATTTACAAGCTTCTCCACGTACTTTGCAGTGGGGTCAGAGTTGCTGTGTTTGTTTCTGACTTGTGTCAAAGCTAAGGTGACTCTGTAATGAAATACAGAATTAGCTGCAGTCTCAATTTTGTTTATCTCTGAGCAGATAATTTGTTTTTACCATATTCTGGCTTCAGATCCTCTGTTCAGTTGACCAGTAGATTTATACAGGGAATGGCTCCAGAAGGAAATATATTCTCACCTATTTTCAGGACCTCAAGGCAGAACTCAGTCTTCCACACCACTGCCCTTCACACTAATGATTGGTGCTGATGGTGTAGATAGGTGAGTCAGGTATAAGGTTCCAGTGAGGATGTATTTTCTTTACTTTAGTGAAAATGGGTATTTACACACTTACAGAAGGGCATAGCTTTCTAAAGGAAGTTTAGCTTCGTAAGCTAACATCACATGTTGCACTGCAAGAAATGTGAGGGGCACAGGGAGGGACAAAAAAAAAGGAACAAATAAAAGGTGAGCAAATTTGAGTACTATAGGTTCTGTAATACCCAACCAGCTACTTGTCTACCCAGAAATGGTTTGCAATGCAGTTCTTACTTGCTTATGAAAATACCTGGGACAAAACATAACTGGGAAGAAAAATCTCTTTAAAGCTTTAGAGAATTTAAAGTGAAGTGCAATTCTTTTATTCTCAGTTTGGCAGGCTGCTTTTCTCACTGAGCAATGGCATAGATACCAGGAACTGCTCTCTAGTAATTTAATTCCAAAAGCAGAATAATTCAGGGCTCTTTTATTTCCAACTGTTCCTTCTTTGGATTTGCCGTGTCATGGAGTAGGAGTAGGGAGAAAATCTCTGTGAGGTTTAGTTAAAATACTCCTAGCCATTTTGTCCACCTGAGGACAAGTCAACCAGCATCTTCACTGGAACAGGTCCCACCTCCTAAAGCTGCTGCAGAAAGATCTTTACGAGGCTGCAAACCACCACTACTTGGAGCATCGTGCCTGCTTCAGGTTCTGTCTTCTCTGCATTCTCCTGACCCACACAACATACCACATTACCCAGAAAGCACTTTAGTCTTTGTAATTTCTGTAGTCAAGGTGTGCTGTGAAGGGCAGATATAGCATCTTGCAGCTTTTTTCCACTCCCTGGAGAACCTCTGCTAAGCTCTGTCTTTCTCCTAGCCTTGCCATCCTGTGCCTTCTCTCTCTGTGCAAACTCCTGACACAGGCAGTGCTTTGCATAAGAATGAAGATGTACTGGGAACAAAAACCCTCTGTATCCAAGAGAAGAGATCCTGGCAAACAATCCTCCCTGCACTGTTCAGATCCAGAGAAAAGGGATGGAGAAGGCACACCAAAGCTTTCATGTGGAGGTGGATTATATTCACGTGTGTCTGCCAGTTTAGTGGGATCTGCTGCTGACTGGCAGGGCTCAGTTTGTCTGTTGCAGATGCTGTGCTATTACTTTTTGATCTTTTGTGCAGCTCATGAGACTATTTTCTTCCTTCTCCTACAGATTCCCCAGGTGTTCCTCCAAGTGCCAATGCTCATCATCTTTTCAGAGGGTTCAGCTTCATTGCCTCTAACTTGGTGCAGGAGCCTGCACAGCAAGATGTGCACAAAATCACCGTCCATCCAATTGTGCAGGTACTGATGCTGATGTTACACTTCACATCTAATGGGCAGATACATATGTGCATGTTGTATTTAAACTGCCTCAGCGTTCTCACTGGTATTTCACACCTGCTCAGTGTAGATAGGAGGTGTTTGCATGCAACATGTAGGAGGTGAAAACCGAGAATTTTTTCTCAAGGACTTTTATCTTTAAATTCACATTCTCCACAGCCTTTATGAAGGAAACAGGAATCATACCTTATCACAACTATAGTGAAAAGTACTTCTGAATACCTGAAACACAATTCCAGTTGTGCATACAAGGCAGGCGACAAAGTGTTGTCTCTTCAGTGAATGCATGTCATTCTCAACAGTTTTGTCTTGGATTATATGATACAGTTGGTGTTGGCAAAGGAGCTCAATGAACTACTGCTGTAAGCTTCCACAGACATGGAGCCCAAGCTCCTGGGTGTAAGAGGCCACCGTGTTCCTGTTGCTATTGTACAAGAGCCTGGGTGTATTCACATAACCCAGAGCAGCTTGACAGGGGAAGGACACTTGCCAGACACCTGGTTCTTTGCTGCCAATCCGCTACAACATGCTCTCGGTTATTGCACTTAAAACCAGAAATAAATTGCTACAAATGGTTCAGTACATCAGAGGAACAGTGAATCGGGAGAAAGAACTGGGCTGCTCAAAGATGCAGCAAATTTTCCCACAAGGAAAAAGTTTCTTTCCTACCTACAGCCAGAGGTATACATGACTCAAGGATAGAGCCCTGGCCTGTGGTGTTCATAGGTTTTCATAGTTTTCATCCCTATTTTAATAATTTGCAGTGGAACATACCATATTCTTAAAGATTCTCATATGCTACAGTAAGTGAAACATTACCCAAGCAATTACACCCCAGAAATCTGATATCTGTTCCTGTGATTTGCTTTATAAAAATGTATTGAATGTTAACATTTGCATGTCTTATAACTTAGAAGGTTCTGTGTGGACTTTTCTAGTGAGGTTACATTTTTAGACAGGGGATCCTAGAGTATCCTAGGGGACCAGCTGGTCATTTCTTGAGTCCTGGGATGGATTTGCATCAAGACCTCAGATTGGGGTTTCTCCCTCTAACCATCCACCTGCCCAGACATTTTCCAAAGGTTATATGTATTAATGATGTAGTTCATTCTATACCCTTCAATAAATAAAACCAGAAATTATAAAATATTTTCTTACTATTTTCACTAGTAATATATTTTCTTAAATTAGGTTGGCTTAAAATAGTAACTTTTCTTTCACACAGAAATTATAATTAAACATATCCTGGGCAAGATCTCCAGTGATCTGGAGGCACGCTTCATATGTGTGGTATTTGTGTTGAAGACTGTGAAGATTAGTAGTTTTTAAGTTATCTGGCCCCTCAGTAGTCAGAAATAAGTTTATATTGTCAAGCTATGTGGATTTATCAGGGGATTTGGCCCCACGGTTTCCTGTAAATTTCTAATAGGATGTGATTGCATTCCATAAATACTTTAGAAAATCATGCTTTTTTGCCATTATTTCTATATGGACAACTCTGTCTTACAGACTGGAAAAAGGTAAAAAGGGAGGGGACACACTTGTTTAAAGAGCTTTAGAATTTGTAACTGGACTTAGAAAAACTGCTAAGGACAAGAGATCTTTGTGAAGGAGATGAGAGCAAAAGCTTATTTTACTAAGGCGAGGCTAGTCCTTACTTTTACATATTCATGTCCTGATTACCTTGTTTCTTTTTTGTTTCCCTGTAGCAGTTACATGGGAACAACATTCACTTTACAGATGGATACGAGATCAAGGAGGACATAGGAATTGGCTCCTATTCGGTGTGCAAGAGATGTGTCCACAAATCTACAGAAACAGAGTTTGCAGTGAAGGTAAGAAAGTCTCCTGGTAGATGTCAGAAATGCGGTTGAGACTGTTCTGCCGACCTGGGCAGCAGTGCGGTCAGTGGATATTTTGTTGGCTTGTTTCTTGTTGGCAGGTGCTGCTTGTTTTGTTTTGTTCTGTTTTCTTTTGGAAGATGACTGGTTTCATCATAAGCCTTATATTATTTCTCACACTTCAATTTCCTCAAGAAAAATTCCTGAATGAAAAAAACCTTTAGAGCCTTGCATGGAAATCCTGCTAATCATTTCAGCCATGCTCCTTGTAAACTAAATAAGATTTTTAACAGATCCTACGTCATCATAAGTAAACAAAATAACATATAAGATGATTGCAAATTTTAAATAGCATTTTATTCTTCTTTCTCAAGTTATTTAGTTCTGACGTTTTTTATTGTAATTAGACAGATTCATCAGTGAAAACAATAATCACCTTCTTCAAAAACTGAGATTTCTTTTTTATCTCCTTGACGCTACACAAAGGAGCAAAAGGCAATCTTCAGCAGAGATTTAAAATATTAATTCATAGAAATTTAGTTGGATATTAAAAACAAGTCAGTGAACTTTAAACTTAGTCAAGCAACGCTACATAAAACAGAATCACTGCAGCCTCAGAGGCCAGGAAGCTGCTCGGATGTAGGTATGAGGGAACCTTTTCTGATAGGGAAGAACTTCAGTAGAACTGCTTTGGAAGGTCGTGCTCTAAGTCATAATAGTCACACTAAGTCACAATCTCAATTAAATGCTATTGAATAAACAGTATGCAGCTATTACAGTGGACTGAACAAATCACTGTATGTGGCAAGTGGTTGTGAGGTTACAGCTTAGAGGAAGAGTTCCAAACATTCAGTTTTAAGAAAAAGGTGTAGCAATAAAAAAACTCATATATTAGAAAAGTTTTTCATGTTCTTGTACCAAAAAGAGATGAGATTGGATTAAATGAGAAAATAGTATAGTGAATCTGAAGACACGGGCAGTTAAGTCAGTTCCTTTGACTCTGTATGACTGCATGGGAACAGATTTCTTAAGTGAGCCTATGACAAAAAGTAGCTTTCTGAAATCAGTACACAGAGAAATGATTTACCAAACTTGCAGTAAGTGAAGCATTCTAGTCAATCGCTGCTCTATTTTTCTTATTTTAAAATTTTAGAAAATATACATAGGCTTAGTTTACAAATCAGATTGTGTCTTTGCTGTTAAATAAGATGAGAGCTTAAAGAAGTGATTTGAACTGCAGTCCATGAGATAAATGAGCTGCAGGCACTCAATAGAATATTATTAAACCTTTTATTCGGTCTCATTTTCCATTACAAGACTGACGATAATGTAGTATCCATGAAAGTCCATGAAAGTTTTGGTGTTTCCTCATGGTGGCCACAAAAATCTGGAAACAACTAATGACTGACAATCTGTTGATGTCACTGTTCAAATAAAAGTTGATTTTTCTAGACTACACCATAATTAGGAGCATGGACGTACCAACAGGTCCATGGGCTTGTGCATGAACATGCTAGGATTTTCATTTCTAATGAATGGACAATTAGATTTTTCCAGTGACCAGGTATTCGTCAACAGGTGGCATTATGTTATAGTTGGTACGGGTTCTATGTAATTAAATTAACATCTGTGATGAACAAAAGGTATGTTAAAGTAATAACTTTAATATTTTATTTATATCAAGTATTGCTGACAGCTTTATCAGTGTAATACAACCAGCATGAAACCAAAATGAAAAGATCTGTCCTCAAAGATGCCCAAGTGCCTGAATCCAAGAGTGTCTAGCACCTACTCCGCAGCTGGGCATTTGGAATACTTCAGAGAATCTGGAGCATCTCAACACATTGGAACACTCAAAAACCCAAAAGAGTTTAATGCTTTAATTGCTACGTTTATGCTCTTCCCCATTTTTACTAATCCTTCCTCTTTTTATTCATTTCTTCCTCTATTTCTTACTACTCTTTCCTTGTTATCCTGGTATGTCTTGATTTTGACTACCAGTTTAGGCAAGGTATGCAGCATCTCAGTTTCAGACACAGTGTTGAGTCAAACATGTAGCACAGATTTGGGGTTGGAGACGGTTGGTGCGTTTTATTTGTATTGTATTTCCAGCACACTGAGTGCTGCCGCTTTGATTATTATTCCTACCAATATATTCATTTTACTTTCCCTTAAATTTTATTTTTATTTCATATTAAGATTGTATCATTTTGTTATCAAAGTAGCTTGCTTTCATAAAGATTCCACAATGCCACCCATTTCAAGTAATTAGATAGCACAGGAGTTGCAACTGATACTATCATAATTATATATCCGTCCCTTTTGACATGTATCCTTTAACTCTCTCTATAAAAATCACTGTAATTAGACTCTTCTGATTTTTCAGTAAGTATAATTTTCTCAGTGCTCCCTAATACATAACATTCACAGGAAAATATATCTGCAGTGATAGTTTGTATGATAGGCAGCAGCCCCATTTGCCTGGCACCACCTCATTAAAAGCTCTCTCTTTAAGATGAACTGCAAACACGTCAGAAAGCATCATCCTATCTCCCCAGGGAAAGGTGATGATAGTGAAGGAGGTAAGGAAATGACGTGGTGGCATCATCACAGGAAGACACACATCATATCACTGGGTAAATAATCCCACCATGGAGTCTGCCACTCACCAGGCCTTATTTACTATCACTGAGTAAGTAGTGCCATACTGAGACAGCAGAGTACAGAGCCAGTGTAACTTCAATCAGAGCTACAGCTGGAAAATCTACACAGAAAAACAAAACCTTTCCTAGCCCAGAAGCAGAATATACTTACTAAAACATTCCATCCCTTTTCCTTTTGCTGGCCATCTGCAAGTAATTTGGCCCATTTTACAGAGCTAACTAGATGTCTAGCAGTATAAAGAAGTTCTTCGCTGGTGTCATAAAAGTACTTGAAGAGATCTGGGATTTCATTTCAGAGTTCAGGGAGACTAGGCACGTCACACACTAAGGTGCTTTTGGAAGTCTCCCTAGACACATCTCTGCACCTGTAGGCATCTAACTGCCTTTATAAATCCAACTACTGAATCTGCAGAAGAAAAGAATTTTCTTGCAACCTATTCCCTCTTCTTCCATGTCATCTATAAAAATGAAATGCTAATAATAAACTTTAAATCTATTTTAGATGTGCTCTCCAGCTCCTAAATGCAATATTTAAGAATCCAGACATATCTCCAGTGCTGAGAGCATTTCAATACCATGCAAAAGAAAGTCTTGTGAACAGCCAGATTTCCTGCAAACTGAGTCTGCCCTGAAACTAGTAGTCACCTACTTGAGTCAGTGCAGTTAGATGTTGGTTTAGCAAGTCTTTATATCATATTCTACTACATGTACATACTCTGAGGTACTTTTAAAACTTTACTCTTAGACTTTCTTTCCATCTCATTCCCAAGTGAAAAAAAGTGTTAAAGTTACGAAATACAAGTACATTGTTCATTCTTCTGAATGCTTTATAAGATTCTGGTAGAAAGAATAGGCATGGGAAAAAAGGAGTCTTTTTTCCTCTGATGGACCTCTAACTTATTTCAGATTCTTCTGCTAGAATATTGATTATCCCGAGTGAGCAGGCATGATGATTTTTAATAGCAAAGGGAACCTGCATTGTCGATCACAGTTACAAGCCTCACGTGGGTATAATTGTAACAGCAAGGTCAGAAGCAAAGGAAAATCAGATCAAACTATTTCAGTCACATCAGTATCTAGAGAAAATAAGTCAGTTAAGTAAAAGAATGATGCAAAAGCAAATGGGAGGCATTTCTGTGGATGGGAGAAAGTGTGCAATGGAAGCCTAAAGAGATTAAGAGCTCTTGTTTGGGAAACAAAGGAAATGCTACAGTTCAGAGTTCTCGGTGAATCAGATTTTCAAAACCTGCCAGAGATTTGATGCAATTAGCGTATTCCAAGAGTTTTTCTTTACTTAAAACCATTGCACTTGTTTCAAGCTTGGATCCCTCCTTGTAGTGAAGCTTTCAAGCTGGATTTTCAGATGTGCTTCTTATTTATGCTAGATTAAGTAAATGTGCAAAGGACCTGATTGCATCCCCCTTTTTCTAAAGTTGTCTCTATTGAGATTGACTCCTTTCTACCTGGAGAGATTACTGGTGGATAATAGCCAAGTAGAAGCTGCTGCTGCTATGACCGGTTCTACTCCCAATACAGTAACTGTCCCAAAAGTTGCAGAAGTGGGTGGCGTAGGTGCCAGCTTCAACAGCTTGATGCCAACTGTTTTCTTCTGGATCAAAAGAATATCTAACTGGTTAAGTCTTACGGATTTTTAGTCCTTCCATGCTGTTAGAGCCAGGGCGAACAACTGGGTAAAAGGATAGGGTATACATTTCTCCCTCTCTTTAAGAAGAAAAACATACAGTAGAGATAGTCCCAAATGACAAGTCCAATTTTGCAGGTGCCAATATTACAATGGAATTTGGATCTTGAAACACATGTGAACTTCATGACTTTTTCCTATCTCTGTAATGTACTAACCAACTATTTGGCTCCAAATATTCCACAGCTGTGAGCAAAGCCAAATTTTGCAGTCTATGTCTGACTCTGGGATACAGGTTAGTTTATGCTAGATTCCTAGTAAATCCTGCAGTTCATATGTAATTCTGGTAATTGCAAAGCACTGGAAGTACATCTATCTCGGCATGTTTTGGTATGTGCAGACTGAGGACAAGGTGCATTTTAATTAGCTATAAAAATGCAATACCAGCGGAGAAGTAATGTCAACATGCTATCAATAAATAGAAGTCAGTAACTGGTGAGAGCTGTTTTTAGCACGACTGTGTAATCAGACTTGCTATATACCTCTATTTATTTGCTAATAACAGTGAGTGATGTAGTCACCAAAAGCTGCTTGAATTCCAGAGTTGTTTCATAATTTCTTTAAACTTCATTTTCCTCTTCCATTGATGTTCACGGTCTTGGTCTGGTTATTTTTAGGTGGTTGGTGTAAGTAAATATAGTATCATGCTAATCCTAAGACATGAGGTTACACAGTGGTGTTTAGCTGACTCTACAACATTTTCTCCATAACCTATATTATGGTTATGTGGAGTTTAGTGCTGAATGCAGAAGGAGTGAATAACAAAGAAAAGGTAGTCTTCTAAGATTGCAGCATGGTGCACTCTTTTGCAATTCTTTTAAAGAAAATAGGAATCCCAAATACATGTAACTTTATTTATTGTAACTGGAAAAGGGAAAAAAAAAAAAAAGAAAAAGAAGGAAAAAAATCTGGTCAAAGGTCATCAAATCCCTTTGACAGTTAAGGAGTTTGTAGATCTAGAGAGATGTACTTAGATTTGTTTCTCCATAACCATAGAAAGTCACTAAAGTGGCTTTCCTCTGAAGTGAAACAGACTGTGAAATTTTCAGGGGAGGTTTTGTGTTTATTTTTGTCTGTCTGGGGGGTACCTAGTGTCTTGTGGAACAAGGATAAATATATCAGTATTTTAATAGGCAAGTCAATGGACAGTTTGCTGGATAAACTCAGATTTCTTGGCCCTGAGCCTGCCAGCTTGTCAACACCAGCAGGTACCCGTCCACTACTTATCCAACCTTTCCTCCTTCTGCCTGTGCCAGAAAATGGTACAGGGGTCAGACTCCACAGTATGTGCGGAGATCTCCAGGTCAGAGCCACTGATAAATGCATTAAATTTAAATTTAGCTTTTAAATTTAGCGGAAGTTACCTGCTGCTGGAGCAGAGCAGTTAACAGAACTCTGCAAGGAAAGGGTGTGGATCAGATGCTGAGGTCCTGCCTCAGTTCTCATTTAATCCCTAGTCATGCAGACTCCTCTTGACTTTGCTGGGTCGCTGTCACAATAAGGTTTGTATGGGTGAGAGTATGGCTCCTCATGCTCAGGAGGAAAATGGCATCAGGATGAATATAATGTGATTTAAAAAGACCTCATTAAAAACCCTCTTACCCAACTTAAGGGAAATGGGAGTCACAACTGTGCTTCCATAAGCCTCTGTCCTTGCTCTTCCCCAAGAGAGCTTATAAAATTATCTATGGAGAGCATATCTCTTGCTTCTGCAAGATCATACTGATATTTCTGAAAGATACTTTCCAAATATTTTCTTTCCTACTTGCTTTCATTGCCTGAATGATATGTAATGAAGCTGTTCAATATACTCAACTAATTTGTATGAAGATTTGAATATCAGCATCAGGCAAGCATTGCATAAATGTGTTGCTAGTGTAGTTAGAGCTTTATTAATAACATTGAAAAAGAAATCTGTCTTACTAACATGCTTGCGTATAAGTGAGTTTTGCCTGTAGTACCTGGGTAGGACTACTAAACCCTGTGGGACCATGTACTATTTTGGTATCTGTGGTTTAAGATAGAATATAAACAAATTAGAGAAAATCTATAGCAGAAAATATGCAAGATTTACAGGACAAGCTCTATCAAAAGGACTACAAATATATATGATGTAAGACAGAAAAGAATCCAGTGGGATGCAATAAAAATCTATAAATATCTCTCAGGTGATATAAATGATGGATGACAACCATTTGGCTGCTAAAGACAGCAAGACAAGACAGAATGTCTTGAAGCTAAAAAAGGGAATTTTGGAAAAAAAAGTCTGATGATGAGACCAGTTGGTAAAACAAACTTTTCAAGGAGATGACCGAGACGTCCTTCCCCTCACACACAAAGGAGTTTGATCTGCCATATTAGTGGAAATGTAACCTTATAAAATGTGGGGTCAGAGGTGTAAAACCCCTTCTTACCTTGGTCAACTACAAAGAACACTTACCATTTTATCCCTTGAAATTTGGTATATAAAGCTGGGATTCAGGAAATCCTGATGTCCAGACACTTCAGTAGAAGATGTTTTTCACTGTCTGAAGGGTACTGAAGCTTGTAATGTGGCAGTAGATTCAGTAGGCTATAGGGTGGCATGGAGAAGATACAGGCTTCAGAGCAGATGTAGGCACAAATATTTGTGCTGCTTTGGATTTGCATAGGGAGGGCTGTTTTCTAGAGCACCCTGCAAAGAAACCAGCATGATGAGCCCCAGACTACAGCTGGGATCCATGAGTACAAACAGCATGGACAGGTGTCCTCTAGATGTGATGGAAAGAGAAAATTCTTTTCAGTAAAATAGATAAAGTAGCAAAGGAGTGGGGGAGAAAGTTGTCTATGAGGATCTTGTGTCTCACCTGTGAGAGTATTTTTGAAGGCTTTGTTGGTTTTCCTGTTTTGAAAAACTGTCAAAGGGCCTGAATTTCATGCTGGACCTGGGCCGCTGTGTATAATTTCACTCACCCCAGCAGGAGGTAATGTAGCATATTTTATATACTGTCCTCATTTTTTAAGATTTGGGTTTAGTCAAATACCTGCAAAACTGCAATGAGTCTTACTTTTCTGTTATTTTGATTTTAGTGTGTTCACATTTCTGCCAGATTCCCTCCCTGTAGAAATAGGTCAGTTCTGCAAGAAGGCACTACTCGAATAGGCAGGACCCTGCAGCTACAGCTTCAGAAAGGATGGCCCAGTACAGAGTGCTAGGCTCTGCTAGAAGGACTTGGGAGAAGGCGGCAGAGCAGAGATCCAGGAGTGCCTTGGGCACTCTGCAAGCAGCAAGCTTGTTTGTAGCAGCAGGAGCTGTCGCTGGATGGTGTCTTTTTCACTAAACGGGATCAAGGTGTTGCTTAAGACTTAACAAATAAGCAGAGGAGGCAGATAGAAATACAGAAATGTGTAAGGATTCCTGCAGCCTCCTTTCCGTTTGGTCAGGAAGCTAACGGTGCCTCTCTCCCTGGCATGGCTGAGCTCCTGAAGAGTGTGAGATGATGGTATTTCTCACTGCTAACTAGATCCTTTCTGAGGCTTAGCATCAGGCAGCAGTTTTCCTACAGCTTAGTAGCATCATGTTTCTCTTCTCTAGTGCGCTTGCCAAATACCTAAGTATTTTGGACAGATTTGGGCCTTTTGTGTCTCTGTTTCTCCTTTGGGGCCATTTAAACCATGTTTCTTGTATTTGTCTTCCATATTGATGTAATAATTTTCCCCTTTTATAAGATCTGAATACAATATACTAGTTTCCATCCCTGAAGCTTTTTGTAAAAGAAGGTGGGAGTAGCACTGCAGTCATTTTAGGGGCTGAAAACTCATCAGTCTGATACAAGGATATGTGCTAGGGCTGAGCAGAGCAGACTAAGAAACAGAGCCTTTCCCACCAAGCTATTCTGCCTTCAAAACTGCAGACTTCTCTCTAAAATGAGCTTTTCTGTTTCACAGGTACTATTAGAACAAATCTGTTATTGTTTCTGCATTGCTTAGAAAATGGGTTCTACTGTATAAATGCTAATTAATAAGTACTACAGTTCCAGTTGACAGCTAAGTTGGCAGACAGTGGCAGCAAGTGGACATGCTCTGTGTGCAGAAAGTTTAATGCCTCACCCAAACACCTTGATCTGATGGCCAGTGCTTATTTCAGAAAAGTATTGCTGTTTAGGTCTGTTTCTTTTAAAATTCATTTCACTATTTTTCTGAAATATTTAAGCATGGATGAGGGAAATGAATCTCTGGAGCTAATCAAAACTAATAGCACAGCAAATAGTCCCTCAGAAACTATTAGGCTTGGAATAGTTCTCCTTGGAGACATCTTAAATGTAAAATTATACCATGTCCTTTTAAATAACGTTAGCCTTTTCTGCAGTGATTTTAATCCAGTTTGAGTAATTTGACATCAAAAATGGAACCAAATTAAAACAGATGCTTGGCATGAATAGGGCTTATTTTTAGAAGGAAATATTACTGAAATGGAAACCTGTACATTTTCCAGTGGCACAGAACTGCAGGACTCTATCTCTGTGACACTTTCATTGGAATTAATATTGTAGATGAAACTGTCAGGTTAAAACCTCTGCATGCTGTTGCACCTCTTTTCTTTAGAAGGGACGCAAATCTCGTCTACAGTCAGTTCCACCAGTGGTGCCTTGAATTTTCAAATACATCATAGACACAGTGTAGACACAATGTGCAAAGAGACACAAAATTGATTCTCCCTTTGCTCATCTCTCCCCTCCCAAAAAAGGAAAGGATTTCTACAGGGAGTATAGCATCACACCATGTAATATGGATCTCTTCTTAAATGTGCTTAAACCATGCTTACACTCCAAACAGCCTTAGAAAAAACTTCAACGTATGTACTAGAAAATAAAGCAGCTTTAAAACCTGTGTACAGCTCTCTCCTCCATGCTTTTTCCACAAAGCCGTCATAAATTCCTTGGTGCTTTAGGTAGTCCTGCTGGCTAACACACTGGCAGCCTCACCTGTGGCTGGTTAAGGTATTGCAATGCCCAAGTGTCTGTCCTGACCTTCTGCTGGACTTTCAATTGCTGTAGCCAGAGCAGCAGATTAGGACTGTACCAGTGGTTCAGCTGCCTGCATTCACACCCTTGTATCTCAGTTTCAGCTGCCAGGAAAGGTCATCTGGGGCAGCTGAAGAAGAGGCAGACACTGGTCCCATTTGGGACTGGGGGCAAAAAGGACAGCTGAGGAGGGCTACGCCTTATGCCCCTGCTGCACAGACCACCACAGCTCCTCAGTCAAAGCCCCCCAGCCTACTTTCTACCTGTGCCTGTGCTGCAGGGTGTACCTTTAATGTTTTCAGGGTTTGTAGTTGATGTTGTGCAATAAAACCACCAAGATAAAATGGAGAATTTTTGCTGCAGTGACATACACCACAGTGCTAAGGGTTAAACCACAGTGCCAGTATTAGGTACATTTAGTTTTCCCAAGAAGGGATATGGCTACCATTGCCTGTTTTGACTGACATGATTAGACAGAGCTTTTGAGTCTCATTTCACTTAAGTGGCAAAAACAAGTTGGAGTCAAGCAAATGTTTTAACACAGTCTTGTTTGTCCATTAACGATGCACAAAGTCCTTTCTCCTCATTACAAGAAGACTCAGCAGCAAAGTGTTTCCTCTCTGCTACCTCCAGCTTATCCTGGCCAGAGCTCCATCCATTTCTCCTCAGGCCCATATCACTGCTCTTCTCATCACTGCATCTCATGTTTCTTTTCTGTCTTCTTTCCCACTCTGCTGCCTTTCTCTCACCCTTTCTTTTAGGCTGTTCATTTTCCAGATGGCAAAGGTAGTTAAATTATCACCTCCTACTTCTTGCCTTTTTCCAATTTCACAACTGTAGTGATGGAGAAATCCATGTGAAAAACACAGCCATCTTCCTTACGCAAGGTTGCCCAGGTTAATTTCAGCTGTTTGAAAAGGCAATTTGTATTAACAGGGCTAATTCTGCCCAAAGCAGATTAGGGAGTGCTCACACATACTGTTTCTTTGGCAGGGCTGTGAAGTCTGCAAGTCTCATCTGGTGGGTGGTATCAAACAGCTGAGGACTGTAACATCTGCTAATGGCACAACTAGATCCAGAAGGAGAAATTTATCTACACAGTTGGAGGCATGCAAATACCCTCACAAAACTGCAACAAGTGAATATAAAGATATACTGTCTATATACTTAATTTACCAATTTCAGCAAGGCTTTACCCACACAGAACTGTATTGATACTCTCTTCTATACTCATCAGCCCACTCTGGCAAGGCTGAAGACATGGAAAACCCATCAATAAGGGAGAATTGGGTGATTTTTTTCCATGCAAAAGGCTTGTAGGACTTGTAAAAACTGGCCAGATGCATTGATTAGGATTCTGAAAAAGTTCTCTCCTGATCCTTTCTTCCTTGATCGAGAAAGAGTTCAGTATTGTCCTTTGATGGAGCTCAACTTTTAAAATATCATTAGATTCTTACCCTAAATCCTGATGAAGACAACGCACCTTTTCTTTCAGCTAGTCAGTGAAATACACAAAGGATGTGATAGTCAAAGAACAAGTCCCCAGTTAGAACAAAGGACACTACTGCATGTGTTAAGCCCATTTTACTCTGGAATTGTTTCATCCACTGTTTAGCAGAGATGAGTTTCTAAGCAATCCCTGGGTGTCCAATAGATAGAGAAAAGTCTATTTGTTGTATGGCTCAGTTTCTTGTTTTTCTGAAGGACAATAGAAAACCCCTGTGCTTCATAGCTCTTCTCTGCCAAAGTACAATAAAGCTCTTGTTACATTTTCAGTTATTTATGATGGCTTTCTAAGTTGGTGTTCTTCACCACACACCTACAGAGAGAAACAGAAAAGTAGTATCATTACGTATTGCTCAAAACCTCAGGACTGATAGCAGAGAAAAATCTTTCCTTAATTTTGTAATAGAGGATGTTTATGTATACATTTTAGTTAAGTTCAAATCAGAATGAATTTCCTAAAGAAAAGACATAATTCCTGGCGCAGGAAGAGCTGCAGGAGGTTCATGGGCTATCACAGAGAGGAACAGAGAAGAGTCTGTCTTCATGCAGTGTCTCAGAGGAAACAAAGTGACCAGGGTGGCAAATGCTCTTTGTTACCACAAGAAATATTTAGAAGTTATGTAGTTTTGCTCAGCTTTTAATTGGGATTTAAGAATGTCATTGCCTACCGAAAATTCAGACAGACATATTTAGCTTGCCACCATCCAAGAGTAGAGTTTGAAATCCACTAGACAGCAAAAAAATTCACTGATTAGTAATAATATTAATTCTGAACAACAGCAGACACTGTGTCACATGCTGTGGCCATATGTGGTCTCATGTAGGAAGTCTCATGAAAGTACAGCAGTTCTTGTATCCATATCTGTAAAATTAAATGCTTTTTTTCTTTCTAGCATTGCAGCTTCCAGTACATAGGTAGGAAACAATCCCCAAAGTCTTTGGTCCTCATTAGAGCAGGGTAGCCAACAACAGGCTATCCTTGTGGGGTCTCTCTGGGCAGCCTGAAAGCATAGCTCTGGGAGATGTTGTATTAAAATTAGTTTGAGGACCATATCTAATTGCTACATTGATTGGGTGTGAAGTGACACATATGTTGTTTGGTCTATACAATTTGCACTGGTTGAATTCAGCGGGCAAAGCTAAAACCTCTTCATATGCAGAGGTGAACTGACAATAGAGCTGCTCTTTAAAAATCGGAGCAGGAAGAAGAAACAATAACAGAAATGGAAAGTCAAGTGCCTCCTATGGGTGTCTGTTGTGGTAGTGGTTCACCACTGATCAAAGCCCATTGGAAAGGACATCAATATCCTCACCCTGGGACAGCCCAGGGGGGCAGCAGAGCCCAGCCAGCAGATGCTCACCAGGTCCCCCTGGAGAGGACTAGAAAGCAGAGAGCCTTGGTTTGTTTCAGAATCTAATGATATTTTAAAATTAGTTTGTTTCCAAGAGGCAGAGTACAACCACAATTAGACTTTGTAATGCCTCCCTCACCTTCTCTGGCAATGGCTAAGTCTGACTTAGTGAACACTTTTCAAGTTACGGTCAAGGCTGCTTCACGTGTCTTGGCGCTGACCCACTCCAGGAAGGGGGATGTGTGTGTAGATAAGCATGTAGGATTGTAGACGAGGTTTTCACAGTGATTTTGGACTCTGTGCCAAGCAGCCCAGGTGTTGCTGTCTGGAGAAGAAAGTGGTTACTGCACAAGTATGGCAGAAGCCACGTGCTTTTACTGGGAGGCCAAGCAGCCTAGCAGATGGCTGGTGAGTGTGGGGAGAGTGTTCAGGGGGGCTGTGCCGGGGCTGCCTCCATCCTGCCTCTCTCCTGCTGCATCTGCACAAGGTGCCTCGAGCATGATTTTCCTGTTTTATATACAGCAGCACTCATAGTGAAAATCAGAAAGTACAGCTGCACAAAAAGTGCTTACTTTACACTTGTCTAGTGAAACCACTGCTTTTTCACATACATAATTTAATCTCATACCTTTTGAGAATCTCAGAGCTACTTACAAATATCACCAGAAGCCCATGATGGATCTTCCTTAGCCCCTGTGCTCAATAAGGAGCAATGGGACTGCATTTTACCACAGCTCATTTTGGCACTAAGTTAGGGCAAGATTTGCAGATGTTTTTGGGATGCAGCACCTCAAGTTGTGATGCAGACACCTCCAGGTGCAAAAGGAGGCAGCAACCACCACCTGAACCACCCTAACATGGCAGCTTCCCTCTTTGGAAAGTATGGCATGGGTTTAACAACATACAGAAGCACTTTCTGAAGAGGAAGACCAGGAGAATTGGGCATCATGGTAGAGCTATGGGGCGTATTTAAGGAGCTGCTGTGGCTACTGCAGCATGTGAATAAAGAAACTGTGTGTATTGCAGCCAGTCTGAACTGAAGGGAGATTTCTGCTAAAGCTGCAGCAGCCACATCCTTTGCTGCTTTATCAGTTGTGGGCCAAGTGTAAGTCACAGGCATGCTGAAGTGAGGCACCATCAGGGTGACAATCTCTCGCTGTGGACGAAAAAAATTGTTCTGGACTGTCCAACTGGACTGCCCGGGGACTGAGAGGTATTTGGCAGGTCCCTTCACGGCTCTGTCAGTGATTTGTTGTGTGGTTTGGGGCAGCTTGTCCATTTAATGACTGTATCACACTTTATGTGCACATTAAAGCAAAACGCATGCATATTTAGTGGGACTGTTTTGCGATTCATATTTATATAGCATATCGTGAATTAGAAGCATTGCACAACATCTACTGTTGTTGCTACTAAATCAATAGCAGGCTGCTTCAGGTTATGTTATTTTGAGTTTTGTGTCAATGGCTGAGATTATTTTTGGTTTGGATTTTTTTTAGGCCATATATACATTTATAGTCCTGCATTATTAATAGTTGCTTAAAATTTTCCACAGCTCTAGATATTTCCTTTCACAGGAAAATACAACAGAAAATAAGTCTGGAATATATTGCTTGCTGCAGTACTATAGTGATAGTAGTACTTCACACAGTGGTAGTAATATTTGGTTCAGTAAATTCTGCTGGTTTGTACAAGTCAGGCAGATCCTAACAGGTGCACGTATTTAACTCCATTGACTTGACAAGAGCTATATTACTTTAGCCAAGGAAGTGGCCCTGAGGATCTGTTTTTATATGTTAGAGTGAGACACATTCAGTCACTGTGGTGGTATTTATGAGGAGTCATTCAATCAGGGCTTCATTGGCTTTTTGAGAATGTCTCAACTAAACTGGGAGAACAATAATTCTAAGGAGAAATTGCTACTAGATTTTTTTTTCCACTCACCTATTTTTAACGTTTTTCCTTCATTTATTAAAATGTGGGCAACAGCCATCTATCTGCATCAGCTCTCTGTTGCACTTTCACTTGTCACACTGCTATTAATTCAGAATCAAATCATTGATATGGCTTCAAATGCATACTTCAACCATGAACAACTACTGACCATCACTATCACTGCAAATGCATGCCAGTCACAATGACTCTGATATATATTCAAGTATACACTATTATAAGTGATGCAGACAATTCTAGACACATACTTAAATGTGTATCACCATAGTTAAGCCATAAAAAATGCACACAAAAGCAGCCAGGCATTTATCCTCATTAACAAAAGAGATTTTTAAAAAGTTGTTTCCCTGCAAACACCATTGTTTAAAATCTGTGCTCTGTGCCTAGTTTTTAGGGAGAACTAACCACATTTAAGATTGGAAGCCTTGAAATCCAAGCCAATAACAGAATTATGATTTTCTGAAAATGCTGCCCATTCTTCTTCAGTAGACCTGTTATTCAAAAGTACTGCTGCTGTTTTCCAGCAATAAGGAATTGTGCCAAAGTATTGTACTCCTAATGAGTTTCTAGTAGAATGACTCTTTCACCATTCCCTGTGCAGTTGCATTTGAGATTCCAAAATACAAAGGTCTCCCTTGGATTATTTTATACCTGTATTTTGTTATATAAATGTATATAAATGATAAATTATTCATTATCATTTAAATCTGCAAAGTGAGAAACATTAATCCATGCTCTCAACTGGGCAAATGATCAAAGCTCTTTGACTGACACCCCAAATATAGGTATTGGTGAGAAGCTGGTGCCATTCTAACAGCAGGCTTCCCATGCAGTAATGCCCTCTAAGCACCAGGTGTCACATTTTTCTGAGACTTGATGCTATAAAACGAAAAAGTTTTCATGCTTTCTGATAAGTCAAAAGGTGGTGAATACAGAAAATTTTTATATATAGCACATTTCTTTCTAGCTTAGGAATGCGGAGTTTCATTACATGGCCAAATGCAATCTCTGGCCACTCTCTTGTTCGTTACAACATTGTGGCCCAAAAAGCCAAGTTATTACTAATAACTTCAACTCAGATCTCCCCCAACAGTAAATTTCTGTATGTTTTGATTTATGACAAACCTGTGTGATAATTAATTTCTATTAATTTATCAGCAGATATACAAACATATGACAATATTACAAACTTACCATTTTTTATGCCAAAGATAACATTTTAAAACTATTATTATTTTAAAACTATTTAGATTACTTGATTTCTAAATGCCACTTCTTGCAACTGCCATTATTTATGGGGAAACAAAACTACAGGCATCAAAAAGAGGACCTGCACCTTCAGAATCTAAACTAATTATTGCTCCATCTGGCTTTGGCATATAATCAGCATGGCTCTCACTTGCACAGTTTGATCTGTCCTCTCCTAGAATAAAGATTAATGGAAGAATTTTAAATATTAATTTGTTTAAACTGTAAAAATTGCTTATTTTGTGCTTAGTGCTGCTAGCCTGTATCTTACTACACTGTACTTCATTTATTCCAGATAATTGATAAGAGCAAGAGAGACCCCTCTGAAGAAATTGAGATCCTCTTGCGATATGGACAACATCCAAACATCATTACTCTTAAAGATGTGAGTAGTCTGAGCACTTTGGTATTAAATGATTTTCACTTTATGGTCACGATCACCTACTAGTCCATGTCTGGAAAATTCTTTAGTTGAAGGTCAGAACTAAAATCAGACCCATTGAAATCAAGGAAAAAACTGTGACTTCCCTGGATAGCAGTTGGAAAGACTGGTCAGGTTATACATTCTCCAATTACCATCTAACCAACTGTAAATAAAACCAAAGGGACATAGTGCGGGGGAACAATAAAATGTGTTTGTTTTGGTGCAATTTTCAGAAGAGAGATCTCCCTAGCTGGGTGTTGTGGAGCAAGTTGCTGAGCACGCACAGTGGTGCTGCTGGGCAGAGGATGCTCTTTCCTGAGCACTAGCCATTCCCATGCAGCCTGTAGCATCTGCTTTGTTGGGAAGAGAAAAGCTCAGAAAGTCGGTAGGGTTCCATAGAATCATGGAATGGTTTGGATTGGAAGAGACTGTAAAGATAATCCAGTTCCAACCCCCCTGCCATGGGCAGGGACACCTCCCACTAGACCAGGTTGCCCAAAGCCCCATCCAACCTGGCCTTGAACACTGCCAGGGAGGGGGCAGCCACAGCTTCTCTGGTCTGTATCAGTGTCTCACCACCCTCATAGTAAAGAATTTCTTCCTAATATCCAATCTAAATCTACCTTTCAGCTTGAAACCATTCCCCTTTGTCCTATCACTCCATGCCCTCGTAAAAAGTCCCTCTCCAGCTTTCCTGTAACCCCTTCAGGCACTGGAAGGCTGCTATGAGGTCTCCCCAGAGCCTTCTCTTCTCCAGGCTGAACAACCCCAACTTCCTCAGCCTGTCTTCATAGGAGAGGTGCTCTAGCCCTCTGATCATCAATCAGAGGGCTGATTCTCTTCCTCTGATAGAGTTTTAATGCCAGAGAATATTTACCTTCTACTTGAGCAGCCTGAGAAGATATGAAGGTATCTTTCTTCAGCATTTCATTGAAGAATAGCCTTCTCTATGCTTACATGCGTAATGACCTTTACTCAGAGACATTTTACTTATGCTGCCTGCAGTCTCACCTAGGATTGTCCACACTGTGTCAGATTCAGAGTTCAGAGAACAAAATGCTTCTGGTGTCAGTGAAGAGTATGTTATGGTTCAGACTTTGGAGAAGTATATAAAAAAATTTCTTATCACATGCCCTCAGGAAAGTATCACCTAATTCTTATCTGTTAAAGAGTACCTTAAAATCTGTGCAGAAAAGGTTTTATATTCCTTTCCAAAAACATTTAACACTGATGACTATAGCACCACCTATTACTGCAGTCCAGATAAAGGATTATGACATGAAAATGGCTGTCTTCCAATTTAGACAGAAAATGTCTTTTACCCCTCACAATTGACGTTGAAGGTAAATACATCTTGCAGCTGATATCAACAACGTATTCACCAGAATCGCAAATATAAACAATGTTATATCATTAGAAGCAGGTCTTGGCCAACAGTATAATACAGTTCATTTAGCTGATCATGAATCAAAGGGAAATATTGATATTTGAAATGGCAAATGTTACCCTGTAGAAATGGAAAGAGAGAACACTACTGAGAAAGAGGCTTGGGTGAGAGCCAGCAGACATTTCAGGCTGTGCAAAGTGGTGCTTGACATGATAGCAGAACAGGGAAGCTACGTTTCTGTGTGGACAAATCAGCAAGTTGCTAGAGACATGAGAAAAAAAGTGATGATTAAGTCATTTTATAAAGTTGCCTTTTCTGTTGTTAAGCACAATAAGCTCATTTCCCACCCATGAGCTGATATCTTCTTCTTGCAGCATCTCACACAAGCAAGCCAACGCTGTGATTAAAGGACCAACCTTTTCCCAGTTAGTGCATCCAAAACATATATTTATTCTATTATGCTTCCAGGTCTATGATGATGGGAAATACGTGTACCTGGTGATGGAGCTGATGCGAGGAGGCGAGCTCCTGGACCGCATTCTTCGACAGAAGTGTTTCTCGGAGCGAGAGGCCAGCGCTGTGCTATGCACCATCACCAGGACTGTGGACTACCTGCACTCTCAGGGTGTAAGCATGGCTTTTTTGGCTATCCTCATCATCCTTCTTAAAATCCAACTTTTTGAAAAAGCAAATACCTGTGATTTTGCATCTCTGAAATGTAAATATGTTTTTTCCTGAAAAAATATTTATAATTACATTTGGTTTCTGAAATAGGGTCATAAGCTTTTTAGACATTTCCCAGCTGAACTGAAGTATGTTGAAGTGGTATTTTCTTTCCCAAACTACACTGATTTACAAGTTCATGTACCTTGTTATTATTTTTTTACTTTTTATCAGTCATTATTGCAGTACCTGATCTTTTAATAGAATTTCAAATAGGGTAGCTGAATCAGCAGATAAGTAGAAAATCAAATGCTCAGCTTTCCAAATGAAGTGGCAGTTTGAGCAGCTGATGGGAAAGGCTTCTGACATGCTGTTAAAGAGATGGCTTTAAAAACCTAAGCTCTCTGTACGCAGCTGCTTTTCCTGCTTAATGGTTAAAACAAGTGCATTTGCATCATGTTTTCATGCAGTTTTTCACTCTTGCTGTAAGTAAAGGCTGCAAGTGAAGGCTGTTTTCCTAACACTGAAGTGCATCATGTCTGGTAAAACACACAGCCACCTGAAGTTGCATTCCTGAAGAAAGGATTTTTGTGAGTACATTTTGAATGAGGAAAAAAAATAATCCCTCCCTTCAGGTGTGAGTCACTCACCGGGACAGTCACAAGAAGACCCTTACACACTTCCCTCCTATGATGGGATTTCTTCTCCTTTCAGTTGAGTATTTAGGATCATCAGGCTCCAGGAGAGACTGACACTGAGGTGTTTTTACAGCAACCCAACCCTGCCCTCAGGAAAGGTGTCCCCCCTTAGAGCCACAGCCTCCATTTTAATATACCAGCAGAGGCTGCCGAACATGTTCATTCTGATTTTAACAGACTTTAACCTTTTTTTTTTTATTTTGTTTGCCCAAGGCTTTTAAGCAACTTTTCTCCAAAACTTACATTTTCAGCATGAGCTCTCGACCTACCTCAGCCACCAGACCAGAAACAGCAGCCAAGTCTGGATGCTCCCTGACCTCCTCTCCTCACTTGTTACTCACTGCTTTCTCGTTAAGGTTGTGCACCGAGATCTCAAGCCAAGTAATATCCTCTACATGGATGAGTCAGGAAACCCAGACTCCATCAGAATCTGTGACTTCGGGTTTGCCAAGCAACTGAGAGCAGAGAACGGGCTGCTCATGACTCCCTGCTACACGGCCAACTTTGTCGCCCCTGAGGTAGGATCACATTTCAAAGCCGTGAGTAATGAGCATGTCCTAGGAAGCCGCCCTTCTCCCTCTCTCTCTTTTCCTCACTGCCTTTACAAAGGGAGCAAGGCAGAAACCAGGCTACTGGCACTTGCACAGCCTCTATTACCATAACTTTCCTATTCCTGGTCTTGTCAGGGCAGTTGTTTGTCTCCTGACAGAAGTCAGTGTCTGTCTTGAACCGATGTACACGATGCTTTGGCTCATTACTAGGACATGCACCATTTTTTCTCTAGCTGCTTCTGCTCAGACTGCTTCCTCCCTAGTGCAATAGGCCAGAACAGGATAAGGCTTAAGATGGAAATCTTGATGTCAGGAGTAAGACTCAAAAGAAAAACCCATGCATGAAATCCTTACCCTGCTGAAGACAGTGGGAGCTTTATTGTTGACTTCATTGAGCTAAAGAAACATGTCTCCTCTTGGGCTTTCCTAGTACCAATCCTCTCTGTTACAGGGGATGTAGCAAAAGGCTGCTTTCCTGTTTTTATAGATGAGGAAATGGAGGAAGACCAAACAGCTTGCCCCAAGAGTAATGGCTCTGCATCACTGGCGAGTGCTGTTCCTTTCATGTAGCCCCACAGGAGCGGGTTTGTGTCCCCCAGCTGTTTGAATGGTTTGGGCTGTTTGCTGTATTTGACCCTTGAGATATTCATAGCTGCTTCTTTCCAATGAAGGAACAAGGGGTTAACTTCCTGGATAATTGTCCATTTCTTGGAGTGATGCTTATCAGCAATTTTCAGATTTAGAATACACAACTTCAAATGTGCGTCTTTGTCTGCTTGTTATGGTCCTTACAAGAAAAATACAAAACTATTACCTTTCAATACTTCATCTGTCCTCTACTGTCAAATACCACTGTCTCTCAGTTGGTATCAGTCAGGAACCTAGGAATCTTTTCTTCCCCATAATTCTCCTCCATCCAGTGTTCATCTGTGTGGTATGTAACTGGGAAGAGAAAAATGGGATGATCTTTCTGTACAAGGTCCTCTCATGATACCAAAAGTTACAGGAATTACAGCCTTCCAGCATCAGAAGGAGAATTTGTTAAATTGAGACCATTGCCAGTATAAATTCAAAGCAGTTTTTTTTTCAGCAAAAAGTCTCCCATTGCCAAGACAGATTGGTCTGTTATTTTATTGCTGTTTGGTTTGGTTTTCATTTTATAAACTGGAATGAGCTGTTTAAGATTTATCAAAATATGTAAAAAAAAGTTGTGTGACACCACAGCAGTTCAATTTCTAAACCAAAAAATAATGTTTGCAATATTTAAAGCACTGAGATTTTTCCAAGATACAATGCACTTAAAATTGGTGTAGCTATTTTTCATGAGGGGCTATTTTGTGTAGTGTCTCTAATCATAAATGTTGCCAGCACAATGCAGTTTCAGATCTGACTCTTCTGATTTGAACTGGGAGCAGAAATCACACTCCCAGACATTTGTGATGAGTAAGACAGGTCCTGCTAATGCAGGAAACGTTGGAGATTAACTGAAACATTACCAGAACTGGTAGAGAGCTTACATAAAGCCTTAAGTGCTTTTACATTTTATCTGTGATACAATGCTGCCCTCCAACCTAGACTTGACTTTCAGGTTCCTTACCTGAGCCCCGCTACGAGGTCTGCCCATGGAACTAGACAAGGTGGCAGAAAGTCAGCTGAGCTGATGAGACCAGAGGAGAGTGTCAGGGGAAGGGTGACATGTTTGCCTGCTTGAATGTCCCTTTATTTAATCTGGGGTTTAGATGCGGAGATGAAGCAAGATGAAGGCTACCCGAGAGGAAGAGGCAGGCTGCCACCTAGTGCGAGCTATGCTGTGTGCCAGGAGGGAAGAGCCTGGCTGGGTCCGGGGAGAAGGTAGCCCGCTCTCTCTCTGCGCAGGCAGTAGGCTCCTTTTGGATGAAGTAAAAGATTTTATTCTGCAGTTTCCCCCAAAAATCCGTGAAGAATTACTGTTTTGGCATTTGAAATTATGAGATTGTATATTAGCTTTTATACCCATATGCATCCCTGCTTGTGTCACAACTGAGAAAAGCCTATATTTGACATTGTTAATCTAATAAATCAAAGCCTATAGAAATAAAAGGGGTTTGGATAAACATCTGATAGATCAGCAGAACTGCATGAACGCGGAGGAAATTTATTACAACACCCTGCCATGTGTGGAGGTCAGAACCAGCTCATGCACGTGTTTCAGATCCCACCAAATTCTCTTTTAGGTGGACCTAGACCCCTTCATGGGTGATAAATTCTTCAGCATCCATTAGAGTAGGACACCAGTGCATCTTTTGCAAAGCTCTTTCCCTGACCATCTTGTTCCTAAGACAGATGCCTGTTCCTGTTTGATAATATCTGCCCCCTGGATCAAACACTAGTCTTTTTAGCCAAACTTTCCACCAGTTGCTCCTGTCAGCTCATCATTCTCGCGTTAACCACAGTTGCACAGACCTGCTGGAGACATTTTCAAGTAGCAGCTACGCTAACTGCTAAGTCTAACTAGATCCTGTTCTTATCCCTGCGGTAAATAAAAAGTAAAATATGTCAATAAAAAGTAATTCCCAGCAAAGCTTTCCCTAGACACTGGCCCAGAGTGAATGCCCCTGTTATCTAGCCACATTCTTCAAAACTGAATGACAGCACACAGCGACGCCTGCCCATCACTTGGGGGTTGTGTAACCATTTGCTTAACACCCTGATCCACTAAACATCGTCACTGCTCTATTTTTATGTCATTTGCCTTTGACTAGATTGTCCCTGGTTACTGGGGGAAGACAGTGATGGCAATGAAAACGTAACTCTTCAAGAAGGAACAAGAATGGCCACACTGAAGGATAAATGTTGGGTATTCAGTCTCACAGGTCAAGCATGAAGCAACTGAGTTTGTCAAATAGCAAGGAAGTGTTTCCCATAAAAACTAACATTAACAGAGGGGGAATGAATGCAGGAACTAAAGAAATAGAAACAATTAAACAGCCAGAGAGCATATATATGATGTGCAGGAGGGAAAAGCAGAAGCAGGATTTTGCCAGCCTTGTCAACAGTAGGAAATGCAGCTTTTTCTCCATTTTTTTTTCTGGGTAGCAAATGTTTGCTCAGCAGCATACCTGGCAGATGGTTGCTTTACCATTCATCATTTGTAAAATCTGTCAAGGCAACATTTTCTAAACTGTTTTTTCCTAGCAGTGCTTGATCTTTTCTGTGATAGACTTCAGGTAGCTGAAATCACTCCTGGGTAATAAGGCTGCAGGTCAGAGAAAGACTTGCTGAATTTGTACATTCCTTTTTCATGTGCTTTGCAAAAAAATTAATGTATCTACTGAGCCACCAGAAGGGGACAAAACTCTCCTTGTGTGTCAGAACTGAATAAACAGAAGAGCAGTTTTCTTTTACAAGCAACTGGGATACCTGGAGAGGTGGTTCTTGAGCTTTTTTGAGCCAAACAGAGACAAAGTTCTTCCCCTAATCTCAGCAATGCTGCCTCAGTTGGTGACTTCACTTTCACTTGAACCTGCACTTACTCAAATAGGCATTTTTTTCTGGTATGCTTTATCATAAATGAAATCCAAATTTTACCCTTACTGTTATAACTCACCATCCTGTACCAACATTGAATCTACGGGTCAGATCTCTGCTGAGTACCATGGGTCTTGTTTTCCTCATAGAGAAAAGGTATCAAGTTTTAGCCTATTATCTGTTAAGACCAGCCTAAATGTGGCCACTTTTCTTAATACAGAAGTAAGATATAATAAGCTTTTTACCTTTCTTTGCCACTGTCATGCTTCTTTACTAGTCTGACATTAGATATGCATTAGTGTGCATCCATTTGTTGTATCGAATCTAAACTGATCACAGACATGCTTATCACTGTCACTCAGTCCTACGCTTGTTGCATCCACAGTGTTCTTAGTAACCTTTATATTAGGAGGATATGTTTCAAAGTATTAATGAGCTTTTTTTAAGAAGCATTTTAAAACACTGAAATGTTGTTCTGCTTTGCTGTGTGTTAGATGGCCAGAGAGGCTCTCAGAGCCTCCAACAAACTGCACTCATCTCTCCCACTGTGGCGGTGACAGCTGTGCTGGACTTGAGCACTAGCCAGCTCACTCCAGCCTGGGCTTCACCTTGCTCCACACCACTACTAAACATTTTGCTCCTGAGGCAGCCACCTGTTCAAGCTAGATACGCGGTTAAGCCCTGGAAATATCAGCAGATATAACCACTTTTTGAAGACCAGAAGCTAAAAATTCAGGAATGCAGATTAACCTATTTTTGTCTTTCTCTTTCGTTCACATAGGTCCTTAAACGCCAAGGTTACGATGCAGCCTGTGACATCTGGAGTTTGGGTATCCTACTATATACCATGTTGGCAGGGTGAGTGAAAAAGTCTTCCAAGAGCAGCAGTCGTGAGTGAGCTCAGCACTTCAGCACTGATTAGGCCAGAAAGGAGTCACAGATAGAGACAGCAAACTGTCTGGCTTTCTTTGAGAAATATGCTCAGTTGCATAAGACAAGAAAATAGATGCCAAATCCTAGAATTAGAATAAGGTTTTCCAGAACACATAAATATCTGTGACATCTTACGAGTTGTTTAGGTTTTTAACAGCCTCTGCCTGTTAAATGTTCACTGAGACCTAGACTCCTAAAACGCTCACTCCCCACTTAGGCAGTGTAAAAGTTTTTACACTAGGAGAGGAGTGTAGGAGTATGAAGAGCCGTATCATGTTCACTTTATCCACAAGTGGATGTTAATTCATTTCTATTAATATATTTATTCTCTTCAGCTTCATTCTCCTACTGTTGTTGTTATCAAGGTATCTGAGCACATTTAAAGGCTAAAAAAAACCCAAACCCAAACATAGTTTTCAGGTGCTATTTGAAAAATATGCTGCAGAAAGGACAGAAAGTAAGTGAACAGACCAGGAAGAACAGCAACAGACAGCAGGAACTTATAGGAAGTATTTGGCAAAAAAACCCTCTACCAGTGTGTTGTCTAAAGTTAAATATTGACACAAGAAGATCCAGAAAAAGAGACAGATTGATATAAACCATGAAGGATAGATAGGAATAAGATGCACTGGGGTGAGTGGGAAACACAATGGGCAAACCCAATCTGGAGTTATCAGGCTCTTGAATTTCCTTGCTCTTGCTGGCTGCAGAGTATGCAAATGCACATTTATTATACCTAAATGCAGCTTGAAACTTTTCAGTGACTGCTCATGGCTCTTTAAACTGCTTCATGATCATTCAGCTGTGGCAAGAAGCTTGGATCCATTCCTAGATTTAAACATAAAACAAAGAGTTGGAACCTTCCTTTCTGTTTTTCATGCCTCTTGCTTCATGGATTATAGAAAAGGTGCCAGGATTTTATATCCCTTCTATTTTGTTCCTGAGTACAAATTTGTTCACCATTAGCTGAAATATATTGTGACTTTCTGGGGCAGTATCCCAGCCTGCTGGGATTTCCAAAAACCTGTTTCTGTTTGGCTAATGCTATAGATTTGCAATGATATACAACCAGGATCAGTAAACTAAATCAATACATTACCCACAGTCACATTTCTTTAGCTGATTATATTTGAAATGCTTCTTTTTTAAATATGAAAAAAAAATCCAAATATCTGAAATACAATTTGCACAAGTTAGTGGATATTAAATTTGCCAACAGGTGCTATCAACTTGTACCTCACTTTTTTCTGTGCTTACAAGAGAAAATAAGAGTAATGCAAACAGTTGAGAAGTGCTGACTTTTTATGTGCCACCACTGCACTTAGGGATGCATTCTTAGTGCAACCCTCTTGCAATAATATGTATCTCTTTGGGCTGAAGTTCTGTGAAATCTGACTTGTTTATGAAAATTAGAAAATACAGCATGAGGAATTGAATGTGCTATTAGAAACCAGGTGGGATAGGAAGCTGTGAGCAAACCAACTGTTTAACTATCTAAAATCCAATCTGGTGAGTTTTCAGAAGAGATTTCAGTTCAAGATTGCAGAGTAAAATTTGGCCTGGTAGATTTTTAGTCAGCTGCAAAAATCTGCTCACTTGCCACATGATGAAAGCAAGTGCACGTGACACTAAACCTGGGTGCACGTTACTAGTAAATTCTTACTGGCTAGATCAAGAAGATTTTAAATAAGCTATGGCAGATCATTTGTTTTGACCAACAGACTTGTACATTATGGTTAGTAAAGCACTGCATGTTAAATTATTAGTTCTTTTTTCTTTTCCTTTTTTCTGTTTCAGATCCTGATTTTTCTCCTTTATTATTTTTATCCTTTCTTGCCATTATCGAGGTACTTTTATTGGCAATAAAGCAGAGTTAAAGCAATTAACGAGCTTAAAGGCTGTCTAATTTTTAAAAAGAGTATTTCCTTCCTAAAAAATGAAGGCGATAAAAATTAAAAATAATAATAATAATAATAAATAATAATAATAAAACAATTAAAACAATCAGTTTTTCCTCTGCAAAACAACTTAAATCTGTCATGGTTTAATGCTGGGCCAGCAATTAAATGAATGACATAGGAGGAGCCATCAGACTGTATAGTCTGAGTAAAATGAAGCAGCAATGTCTGTGGTCCATTCTGGAACCAAATTCCTGTTGCAATCAGTGGCAATTAGCACTAGATCCTAGAAATCATATACTTGCAAATGACACTGTATTTTTTTCTCTTTTTTAAAATAGGTTTACTCCTTTTGCAAATGGACCAGATGACACCCCAGAGGAGATTCTGGCCAGGATTGGCAGTGGCAAATATGCACTTACAGGAGGAAACTGGGATTCAGTATCTGATACTGCAAAGGTCAGTGAACACTTTCTCAGACTTTTTTCTTGTTCTCTGAAATGAGCTTGCAGTCTGCAATTGTAACGAACTTAAGAGATAGTTAGAAGGGCTATTTCTCAGTGCCTCATGAAATAAAAGCTTGCTTCTTTATGTTTATTTCATTAAACTAAAGCATAATATAGCACCATCGATTGTGAGTGATCTTAAGACAGATAGCACAGAGCTCTTTCATGGTGCAATTGGACTTTGAAAAGAAGTGTAGGGTATTCAGTGCCACAAATTCATAGTCTATATGTGAATCACCCTTCTGGTTCTCAAAGTTAACTAGGAGCGGGCAGTTTACAAACTAACATTTTTATCTCCTGTATAGTTTACAGTTTAGGCTGCCCATCTATTACGAAGCATGGAAACCGCAGGAGACAAAATTAATCTGGTGCTCAGACTTTCGAGCATGAAGCTGTGCACTGGTCTTTCAGACAGGTAGATGGGCAGGGAAGCTGGCAAGCTTCCAGTTGCTTGGCATTGAACAGAAACTTTGACAGAAATTAGAGATTCCTGAAAGAGATTTCAGTTTTAACAACTGGTAGTATCCAATGGAAGAACGTTGATACATCCCACCACAAAACTGTCATCTTTCTACCAACACCTATGAGCCTAACAGTGGACTTTTTATCAAATGTCCAGTTTTGAAATGAAAACATTCAGACATGGTAGAACTGATCTCACTGGATTTTAGCTGCCTGAATGTTAGGTTTCTACTCTAAGCTTCTCTTGTAAGCATGCTTGGGAGTCAGTGAGGAGGTGCCTCCAGATGGCATCCTCTCTAGATGGAGTTTATCAACCCAGTGAGGTCACCAGTAATTAACACTCAATCAATAAACTAAATACCTTCCACATTATCTTTTGACTGGATTATCAACTGAAAGTTGAACATTACGCTTGAAAAAATTGAAGATCAGACTTTACACTTAAAAAATACAAAGCATGTCAAAAATGTGTCTCTCTCCATTGGACATCCTGGTGATGACACTGGCACTGACAAGATCTTAGTAAAACCTTCACTGCTATGTATTACTTTTTCCATTTTTCTGTTTTCTTCCTCTTAAACTCAGGACATTGTGTCAAAGATGCTTCATGTAGACCCTCATCAGCGCCTTACAGCAGTCCAAGTCCTAAGACATCCATGGATAGTGAACAGGGAGTATCTGTCTCAGAACCAACTCAGCAGACAGGATGTTCACCTGGTGAAGGTACATCCTACCCCATTGCCTCTTCCTTCCTTGCATAATGAGCTGTCATGTCTGTAAATATTCTGGAAACTGACAGAGAGGAATTGGGAAGATTATTTGCAACAGAGGCCAAATTTGCTATGGTATTGTGTTAACAGTAAAGATTTTTGACCTGTTACCTGCTTGATATTTTTAACCTCAAGCTGCATTGTAATGACCTGGTGGTACTCTCTGCATGTATTGCTACCCACCACTTTGAATTAGAGACACCCCAGCTGTCTATCAGCCTAAACGTTGTTGTCATTTCATAGAAATCACCCATGCATGTCCATTTTTTCAGGAGACTGAATAGGTGAAAAGCATCAAAGAACTGAATTTCAGCCCAGCATTTTCTCTTTCTCTATTTTACAGGGTGCAATGGCAGCCACTTACTTTGCTTTAAACCGAGCACCTCAGGCACCAAGGCTGGAGCCTGTATTGTCCTCCAATCTGGCTCAGCGGAGGGGCATGAAAAGACTTACCTCTACCAGGTTGTAGCAGTACCCTCAAAAGGCATCTCTGAAAACCCACAGTTTATTATTTGAGAGATTCATCTTTACTTCGCTAGCAGAAATTTTTGGACAACCTGCACATGAAATCACCAGATCTAGCAGAAGCTCAGCACAGGGCAAAGTTCTCCTTTGCTCCATCATTCCTTTTACATTCTGGCCAGGGTCCTGAGTTTGACAACTTCACAAAGATGTGCCAATTTTGCCAGTAGCTCTTTTTCCTTACTGAGATAAAGCCAAATAAAATAGGTGGGCTCCATCCTTCCCATCCTAGGAAATAATGTTAAGATGTTCCACAGGAACACTGTTTTCATTTTGTTTCTCAAGAAAAGCACTTTTTGCTATGAAAAGCGCAGTCGTGTTTTCAGCTGTTCCAGGAAGCATCATGATGAAGTGGCTCGGCTGGTCACCAGTAGACATCTACTGATCTCCATTCATCCTAGGAAGATGAAGGCTGCAAAGACACATGAATAATACCTTACTTGAAATGAGTGCTATACAGCATGAAGGAGAGAGGGCTGTCAGTGGTGGAAATACCTTCTGATTTCAAGAAATCTTTTGCACTTTGCACCTGCCCTCTCTGGAACAAAGCCAGCACCACTTGAGGAGCACGTGCCACCAGGCCTGACTCACTCAGTCTCTGAGAGCAGAAAACCTCTGAGAAACTCAGTTCTCTGAGGAAATTATTGGGCCTTACAAGACTGTGGGAAAGCATCCATGTTAAACAGTGTGAGTTAGAAGCCTGTGGATCAGGGGAGAAAAAGGTGTCTGGTCTCCTCCAGCAAGCAGGAGGTCTGGGAAGACTAAGTGAGAGGGAACCGATCAGAGGCAGGAAGCAGTGCAGGTGACTTTGAGGACAGTAGGCAAAAAGACCCATGGCAGCATGGTGGGGAGTACTGCCAAAGGGAACTAGCATGCATGTGCTTGGGGGGCAAGCTGGGGCTCCCTTTAAAAGCAAGGGATGGTCCCTTTCCAGCAGCTGGTACAAAAGAGGGTGGGTGTGTGGCTGGGCCAGGTGGGTTGGTGCAGCCGTTCTCCCACTCCATCACCAAGTCTGCTCACAGAAACCATCTCTGGCAGGCCAGAGTGCCACCCTGGAGCAAGCGAGGCCATTTCCAGTCATTGCTCCCTGCTCTTCCCTGGCTGCTCACCTGAATCCACCTCCATTGCCCAATATTTCATGTCCCTGCCTGGCTGTTCTGTTCTAGCAGAGCTAAACTCTCTGTGCCACGTGTGTGTGCAGAGAGTACCCACTTCTGAAGAGTCCAGCCAACTCTGTTACAAGCTTTAATAATAATCAATTATGAGGAGAAATGGGAGGATGCTCTGCATTTATATTTATCTAAATATGTACATGTGTGTTTATTTAAAGTTTTGTACCCTAATACCTGGGTTTTCCAGGTCCAGGGAAAGAAAACTTTGTTGAAACAGTCTCAGAAAAATGGACCTTTTTTTCATTCCCTGATTTAAAAGAAAGTGAGCAAGGTTTGTGGTGTGGGATGTGAACTATTTTTTTATTCTTTTTCCTACCTATCTTGGCTTACAGTGGTCACAAGCTGACCAGGATCCCTCTTTGTACTGCTTTTGTTAATTTTTGTTTTCCAAGTACATTTTGTCACCTCAGATGTTTTGTGGGAAAAGCTAATGTGCTATGTTGGCTTTTTTTCTGTTGTGAAGGGGAAAAAGGAAAATGTGAACATGGAGCTTCAAATGCTAGAGATGGTAGTTTTTACTTGCTGGATAGTATGTGCATCTTGGTGCTGAACTGGAATTACCAGATCATTGCCTCAGAGTGTCCCAAGGGAACAAGGAGTTGCATTTGCTATAGCAATATGCTTCCTAAAGCTATCTCTGTTCCACTGCTGACTGAACTTTGCTGTTTGCATTAGTCTGTTTTTAAATTTAAATTTATTCTTAATAATTTAAACCAATATTTAATGTTCAGGTTTATGTGCTGTGCACAGAGGACTGCTGCAAAGCAGCTCTCCTTGAAGCCCGTCTCTTTTCTAGAATAAACAATGCTGTGAAACTACACACAGTGGCTGAATTGGCTTGGACTGATGTGTGCAGACAAGTGTAGTGTGTGTCTATGGTTATATATGCAGCAGCCCTCATTCTCTCCCCTGGCTAAGCTGTGCTTAGTATCAGCTTTTTGCTGCCGTTACACTGTTCCTCTTGTTAGAAGTTAAGTCTGATATATTTCTGCTACAGCACACTGAGAGGCGAGTCCACAGGCAGGTGGATATCCTGGCTGAGGCAGAAATGCCCTGGTCAGGCCTCTTTTCCCTGGAAGTGACTTCTATCCTAGAAGAAGGCAAAATGGGCACAAGGATGCTACGGGCAACCTGGAGGGAGGGCTGGATTATTTGGAGTCCTAGCTGATTTGTGCTGTTTCAACAAAATGTATTTGTAATGGTCAATGTAATTATATTGTATATAGGCAGAAAGAGTATTGTAAATAGAATCACAGAATGGCAAGGGTTGGAAAGGACCTCTGGAGATCATCTGGTCCAAACCCCCTGCTAAAGCAGGTTCACCTAGAGCAGGTGGCACAGGATCGCATCCAGGCAGGTTTTGAATGTCTCCAGAGAAGGAGACTCCACAGCCTCTCTGGGCAGCCTGTTCCAGGGCTCTGTCACTCTCAAGGTAAAGAAGTTTTTCCTCATGTTTAGATGGAATTTCCTGTGTTCCAGTTTGTGTCCATTGTCCCTTGTCCTGTCACTGGGCACCACTGAGAAGAGTCTGGTCCCATCCTCTTGACACCCACCCTTTAGATATTTAATAAGAATTGATAAGATCCCCTCTCAGTTTCCTATTCTCCAGGCTAAACAGACCCAGGTCTGACAGCCTTTATATATTTAAATATTATGTACAGTTTTTGCCTCCCCCTGAGATTTCCTGGTCATCTTTCATTGCTTCAGTTTGCTTGCTCTTCACAACCATTGGAAACAGTCTAATCCCTTCTTGATATACTCAGTCTTATTTCCTTGAGCATTCTGAGCATTTTTTTCATCTGAATATTATTGCAGGCCAAGCTTAAAGAATGCTGCTCTTCCTGAAGTTTAATGGTTTGAATCTCTTCCTGATTTAGCTCTTTCTAACCCACCAGCTATCACCCTATTAACTATACAGGGTTTGAGCCATGGAATGACACATGTTGATGCTCATTAATTACTTAATAAGCCTATAAATTACATATAATGGGGTTTGCTTATTAAGATTTTGTTGCTAGTGCATCCAGATGTATGCACGTGTGTGCACATGTAAATACATACACAAAAAACACGCTGTCCCAGCTTGTCCTAATGAGAATATAAGTGTAGTCAGTGCTTGAGGTGATGCACAGAAGAGATTTGTCTGTGGTGTTTTTGAAAATCTGTCATTGAAAACTGCAATGGTTATTCTGGGTGTGGATGAGCAGCTGTACCCATCAGTGGAAGAAGCTGCCCCATCCAGCCTCCCCTCTCTCACAGCTGTGTGCCTGCAGACCCCCCATGGCAGACCAGCCCCTTCTCCCCAGGCTTGCCATGGGAGGTGCTCTTCTGAGGGTTTTCTGACCTGTTTTAGTAAAGATGAACCCAAGTAAACCATTTCCACTGTCAGTCTTGCTGATGCAGCTCTCTTAGACTGAAATACAAGAGCCTTCATCAGCAAATTGAAGGGACAGTCACGCCTGGCGGAGGGGGAGGAACACGCCATTGGCACTCATTATTTCAGACTGATAGCACCCCCAGCTTTCCCCAGCCCAGCTGGATCCAGGCAAAGATGCATGGCCATACCCTAATTACTGCTACAGCTGCTTTTGTACCAGTACCTCCTTGCTACAGTATAGTTCAGCAATAAGCATTTATTCTTCGTATGAGAAAACTTAACTGAAAAATGCTTAGTCTCTCTCTTTCATTCCCTCTATATATATATATTTTACTAAATGTTACGTTTAACTCCTGAAAGTCTAAAAATCACATTGAATTAGATCATATCATCTTGCAGGTTGGTAGTTCACAAAGTGACCTAGTGCCTTAGGCTATCACAAATAGTATAGTTACATTTCTGAACCATCAAGTTGTGCTAAGCAATGACCTTCCAAGACATGCTAACGTGTATCTGTCACAGACATAGTCAGCTCACTTGGAGAGACACTTCAAAAGCTGCCATTCAGCTCAGTAGAGAGCAGTCTGCCCAGCAAGAAGGAGGCATCTCCCCACACTTGGCAGAGCTGGACCCCACCTCTGCAGCTCCAGGACTTTGAAGAAGCTGAATGGTTCTGATGCAAGAGTTACCCAAGTTTTACACAACACCACAGCCTGTGTATATGGCAAAGGTGTGGGAGATGCTGCTCAGAGGAAGAGCTGACCCCTGTCCCCCATTAATTTGTACTTGTTTAAAGTATGTTCATTTTTTTCAAGCAAGTTTTAACAGCAGATATCATTCATAAAGCCTGACTTTCTCAGCAAACCACAAGTGACCCTCACAGACACTTTGTAATCAATCCCTACATCCAAAAAAAATGGCCATCTGACAACAGATTTCAGATCATCTTGAGCAATTCCCTGAGACTGCCCCTGGATACTGGGGATGACCCAAGCAGAGAGAGCTGGGAGAAGAACATCTTGGGTGACATGACGTGGTGACACAACATTGCATGTCATGCGCTCACAAAGTACAGATTGTGTGTGACTGTGCTTCACCTAACCCTGGATGTAATAGTGAGACTCTTCTCAGCAAGACTTAAGGTTGAACAGGTTTTGGACTGAGTTTGAAGGGGAGAATAAACCTGTTGGCTTACAGGATAGATCAGGCTCTATTAGAAATCAATATGCAGATCTTTAAGGGACAGGCTGGTTTTGCCTGTGTAGTGCACTGCTCTCTCTAACAACTTGTACTCAGTTCTGGTACATCTGAATACATTTGGACCTTGGTCAAGTATGGCACTTGCTGTGTGTTACGCAGAGCTGTGTGTTACGCCAGAGCTCGCATCACGGCCTAAGCCATGAGTGCCACAAGGATTTCTTATGCTGCTGGTCCACAGTGCTTATGCCAGCATATGTGAGTGCTGATGCTAAAAAAGGCAAGCAGTCACTTTCTCTTGACCTCAGCTGCTCATCTGTCCTTTCACACCTCCCTTATCCAGGTCACCACAGGGCAAAGCAAATGTTTGTGAATCAGAACAAGTGGCTGGAGACAGCAGGAAGGCAACAGCATCTTTTCTGCCAGCAGTGCTGTCAACACATCAGTGTGGCTACAACTTCAGTGTTGCCTCTTTCCCTCTGTTTCTGAGTTATGCTGAGCTAAGCGCAGGCGTGGCTCAGAGCCAGGGCGATAACTGATGGGATGTTTGCACAGCAGCAGGTTACCGCTGCCAAGCTGTGCGCACAGAGGGGCAGGACAAGTCCAGGCATCTGAAAACCCTTCAGAGTTCGCATACACTCCCTGTAACCAGAGGATGTAGAGCCACAGATGACATACCTTAGGGAAATAAAGTTGATTTTGTGTACTTTTGCCACCACCAACTTTTATAAAGAGGACAGGAAAAATCCTGGGGTTTGTTTTCAAATCAGCCATTCTACAGAGGAAATTGCTGATTTTGTAGAGTGCTACAGCTTTCTAGATCCCTAGTAGAAGTAAAGAAGACAAACATGGAAGGTAACACAGATTACTACAGCAGAAAAGGAGGTATCTTAGCTTTCACCAGAAATTTATTTTCATTCAGGTGTTTTGAAGCCGTGTATTAAGATGTGTAGCAAAAACACCAAAGCAAATATTTAGAAGCAAAGGTCTGTTGTTGAACATCTACAGACAGAACCTTTAAACAAGCCAAGCAAGCTCCAGAACCTGAATCCTAAAAGACAGGCAAGCAGCACAATTGGGCCAACCACCTCAGATATTCTTTACATTAAAATAAAAAGGCCAAAAATAATGTTAATAAGCTGCTTTAATACAGTTCATTTTTTTAAAAAAAAGAAAATATGCAAGCCTGTTTTCTTTTTCCCTTTTGAAGTATACATCATAGTCCTACAGAAGTGTGGATTCTTACCTCCTAGCTGACTCTGCTCCTGAAACACTGTATTGCCCCAAGGCATTGCAGCTAAGCTGCATCTGGTACCTCAGTTCCTGTGGGAACAGACCCACACTCCCCCACCCATGTCTGCCCACAACAGGCACAAGCAACAAATGTGCATCCTCTCGTATTAGGAAAGTCAACAAAAATTTGAGTGTTTAAACTCAAGAGGTAAAGTGAAGTTAAAAGTAAGAATCTCACTGTGTACAGAAATAAATCCTCAATATTCAGTGAAGGATGGGTAGGAGCCTATGTAGAACAAGAACATTACAGAGCAAATGCACTCACATTAGTACTTACAGCCAAATTATAGCCAAAATCTAGTCACAAGTTTTGTGAGCCTTGACCTTGCATTTCCGTGTGCAGGTGGATAACAACATCTGCAAGTCAGCTGGCTCACCAAGCATCTGATAATGCATGTCAATACAGGCTTGCACATGTAAATGTTTTGCAGCCCAAGGTTTTGAGTCTAAAATTAAGAATTTGACCCTTTGCATCAGCCTCTGTTGTGTAAACCATGATGTTCAATGTTGAACCATACAACCACTACTTCTTGCTTGGGTTTACATAGCTACTGATTCAATTTGTGCTCCATTATGTCTCCTAAATGGATGATGGTTGTCATAGTTTTGAGAGACAGCATAGCCTAAAAGGAAAATGAGGCAAACACATGCCCTCTTTCATAAAGGAGAATTTTGAAAGGAGAGGCTGGAAATAAGCACTTTGAAGTGCAGGAAATGTAAACCAGTTGCTAAAAGATTGTTTCTGGTTTGCTACTCAGAGCCAAGTCTTGCCTCCCTCACCCTTGTTGTATTAGGACCTTAATCCTATGCACCTTCAGTGACAGAAGGGGACAGCTCAGAGCAGGGTCCTCTTTCCTGTCGCAGTGCTGGAGTCTGACCATTAGGTGATGATGTGTGCAAGGGGTTTACTTGGGTAGTATTCAATGAATTTGACAAAATATGAATCATGCTCTAGCACTTTGTTTACAGGCTCCATATTCATGTTTACAAATGATGATTTCTGAGGCTCACGCTTTTTATGTTTCCTGTATGAAAAGTGCAGCTGGTGTACAGATACTTATTATGTTTACCAGCGTTTCTGAATAGATTTTTTTAATAGTACATGGTTTTATGAAGTGTAATATTTTTATAGCAGAATGATGATCTTTGGACTTTCTATATTGTTACCTAAAACTGTTTGCAAATAAGCTCTTTGCTCCCTTTTTTCTGTGCACTGTATCCAGTGTTGCTGCTGCTACTGTCGCTGGCATCAGCTGCTGCTGCCCCACTGTGACGTGGGCTGATGGAATTGTGAAACTGTGCAAACTGACTTCAAAGAGCTGTGAGTGTGCTGAAGGGCTAGCTGTGTGCTGGGTCCCTCCCAGCAGGAGGGATGGGAACCTGTACTCCTCCAGGACAAGAGTTTACTGTGGATGGCCCCTGAGGAGAAGCCTCAGTGCTCACCTCTGTCTGTACTCCGCCGTTTTGGCTTGGCATGCCCATCCTTTCCTTTCTTTATAAAGAAATAAAAAAGAAAAAAAAGGATCCTGATCATTTTTGCTTAATTCCTTTCCAATTCCCAGGCACTGGTTGTGTTTGAATGCCACGTGTTGGTCACAGCAAAAGCACAGTTACCTTTTTAAATTATACCTGGAGCTGTTACCTCTGTGCAGCCTGAACACTCAAACCTCTGCTTTGGGAAGCAACAAGTAAGCCTTTAACCCTCATCAGTCAGACAGTTCACCCACCAGACAAATTTGGGATTTCACTGCCAGACAACTGAGCGCTTTCACCCAATCTGCCTGGCATGGATTCCCCTTGCCCCTTCAGAGGTATGGTTCTTCTGGAAACTGCTGGTCAACTGCCAAGCAGGCTGCACAGCCTTTTTTTGCTTGTTGAACTTACTAGTGACCACAAAAGCAAAATCAGCCTCTCCCACTTCAAGGGATTGGTTCTGCTTGCCTGGCATTGCTGTGTCTGAACCTGAGCACCATTACACTGGTGCTCACATCTGTGGATTGCCATCAGCCCCAGCAGCATCACAGCAATGATGAATCCAACTCAGTATCCCCACAGGAACAGCATGTGGTACCAGATACGGAGAAACTACATGTGATTCAGGTTGAAAAAGCATAACCAAGCAAACCTGGGCTTCAAATGGGGTTGTTCAGTCTAGAGAAGAGGAGGGGGGGACATCGCTTTCTATAACTACCTAAAAGGAGGTTGTAGTGAGGCGGGGGGGGTTTGCCTCTTCTGCCGTGCCCATAGTGAAAGGATGAGAGAAAATGGCTTTAAATTGCAGCAGGGAAGATTCAGATTGGACATTAGGAAAAATTTTTTCTCTGTAAGAGTGATTAGGTATTGAAATAGATTGCTCAGGGAGGTGATGGAGTCACCCTCCCTTGTAGGGGTAGGTCAATGGCATGCAATGAACCAGCTACGTGATAGCCTTATGTTAACCACGCAGCTATACATTAGGAGCCATCTTGAGGGATAGAACAAGAATATCTGCTTCCAGCCGGACACCGGCAGTGATATAGAGCAATACCGGAGGTCACCTGGGTATGCTTCTGGTCACGAGACCGGTACCCTACCGGAAGGGGCAAGGACCGATGAGAAGTGATGATACATGGACCAATGGCAATGAGTCGGACACTATGCCTGCCTCACGTACGTGGGGGGCGACCAATCCCTGTGTACACTCCCAGCGCCTGGTACGAATGTATAAATAGAGATAAAAAGTAAATAAAGTTGTCTTTACTGGCTTCATACTGGAGTAGTGAAGTCCTGACTTACCCCGCAGTCCCTGGCAGTGTTCAAGAGGTGTCTGGATGTGGCACTGGGTGATGTGGTTTAGTGGTGATGTAGGTAGGCGGTTGGACTGGATGATCTTGAAGGTCTCTTCCAACCTTAGTGATTCTATGATTCTAAATATGTTACTTAAAGGATTTCTGTTCTGACCATAGGTAGTCTCATGCCTCTCTTCTCCTGCCAGCTGCTCTCGTTCTCCTCCTGCTTCTGTCCTTCCTTTCTTATCTCTGTCCCTAAAAGAAACAACCCTTCCTGTTCCTTCCATGATCCTTCATCACTAGGATACACATATGTCCCTCCCCATCCTCTTCTTCTGCACCTCAGTCCCCACCATGAATTATATCCCCTTTCCCTGACCAAGCTTCTGTTCCATAGGTATCTTACAGCTTTTATAGCCTCGCCTGGCAGGCCAATGACTCCTGTACACCTGTCTTTATAGGCTTAGTGGTTAAAAAAGGAGGCTTTTCTGAAGAACCTTAATCATATGCAAGAACATCCAAGTGGGTAAACTGAGAGAGGAAAAATAAAAAAGCTTTCTCTTCTCTCCCCTCTTCTGATTCCTCCTTTAACATGACCATGATCAGGAATGAGCCAAGTTCAGCCAGTGTTTGACTGTATACGGAGTTTTGCAGAGGACCTGGTTAGAAAGCCCTGTGACATGCCAGTCCCTGGGCAGGCAGATGTGAGTCTCCCCCTCCAACCACAGAAAACAAATAAATGAGATGTCTGGAGGCTTTACCTCTCCTGTGGTGTGCAGTCACTTGCTGACGCTGATATTACTCCCTAAAAGAGGAGGGCTTTCCAGAATACGTTTAAGTGCCTGATAGAAGAGATAGCCCTGTTCAGCAATCTGCATCAGCAACCATCTTATATCTCTACAGTTATTGGTAAATAACCATGCTTTCTTTTTCCCCTGAATAATGCATTTGTTGGTTTTTTTTAAAAAAAAGGTAGCAAACAATTCCCCTCCCCTTTGTAATCCTGCCCTTTGGTTAACATTTATTTCCTGCTTATGTCTTCCTTCTGCTTTATCCCATTCCAGTTTACCTTTGGCTCCTTCACCCCCTTTTTGTATCCCACTTGTTGCATTCCATGCAAATTGTCCTGAGGCTCAGAAAGTCTTGTTACATGTCTGAATAGTATCTTGCTCAAGGGTAGTGTAACTGCTGGTTGAGAATCCCAGACACCAAAGCAAAGAAAATAACAGGTAGTTACAATAACAGATAATGTCTGAAGAACACAAGAAGCAGAGATTTTTCATTGAAAGCTATGAAGAAGAGCTGAAGAAAAGGATTTTTGGCTATGCCCAGCTATTTAGAGTAACCATAGATAATTTTGCAATGCACTGACTGTAAAGATGTCGTACTCCCACTATCTGAATGCATGATGGAAGGAATTTCTGTCCATTCATCCAGGTGGACTGGAGAGCTGTTCGTGATGCTCTTACTGTTTTCTAAACAACCAAAGCTGGCCTGAGCTCAACTCCATTCTTTATTGAGGAAATTAGTTTACTGGCTGGTGAGTCACTCCGTGGTGAGGCTGCACCTTGTTTTGGCTTGGCACGCTCCTGCTTAATTGATTCTTCCAGTCCTTCAGGTTCCATAGTCACTGATAAAAATAGCCACACAGCAAAGCCTCACACTTTCCCTACTGTAGAAAGCAGGCTTCAATTTTTATTACAGTCTCCTTGCTGAGACATGCAAATCACTGACTCTTCAGTCAGTGATTTCCAGTGCATTTACCCAGATTTTCCAATTGCCCTATTATTGTCCAGGCTCTTCTTTCTATTGTAAACTCATTATAATCAGTTACTTGCTTATCCATTCAGGCTAGGTGCTTCTCCCATGGGATAGTCAGTGTGAAGCATGAAGGTGTGTTTTTCCTTGGCTTTTTCTTCGGTAAGTGGGTTTCACACATGCATCTCTACTAACTGCTATATTCCCCAGTGATCCAGCGACAGTGGAAGAAGGTGCTTCTTCAGGGAAAACACTACTCCATTCCCTTCCCCCCCAGCTCCAAGTCTGTAAATGTTAGCATATTATTTTTCGTAAATCCTAAATACTAAAGATCACACCTAGTGAGAGCTGTTCCACCTCTGTGACAAACATTGCTGAAGCAGCCTCCCTGAGGTATGATGTGGCAGAGATTTGTGCTGAGTAGCCACTCAGTATGGAAGTGCCTCTTAGCCACCCACATCAGCGTGACCTGCTGCAGAGCAACAGTTCCTCTTTTTAGTCCAAAGAGCATTTAATAAGCCTACAAAGTTGGAAGTTTGTATCATGCTCCCAAGAGGTGGGATGTGTGGGTCTGGCCAATACGAGCCTGAGGAAGGAGCTGATGGGGTTCCCTGCTTTGATCTGCAGCACCCTTGGCAAGTACTGGAACCACACAGTTTTCACATGATGCAGAGATGATGCTCATGCTGCCTCCTCAGCTTTCCACAGAAAAGAAGGAGCTGGTCTCAGCAGGTTGAAAAAACATACCTCTGCACAGCCTCCAGGAGAGGCACCCTGAGCAGAATGAAGAACCGAAGTCACAGGTGGTGTCACAATACGGGCATTCCTCTACCCCGTATTTCCTCTTGGTCAGGTTTGTTGAGCTTCCTGCTCAGTGTGAAAGGTTTGGCTCCTGCTCTGGCAGGGCTAACCCTCCCCTCTTCACCCACATGGTGAAGCTGGGTGTGCAGGGCAGACACTGCAGTCCGCTCCAGATGCCAAGGATCAGTCACTAGGTTTTTCACAGCTTTTGAATGTAGGGTTTTGGATTTAATTTATAAGGTGCTCAGTGTAAAAAACAAGATCACTCTTTATAGTCCTTGTGAACTGAAGCTGTAGCATCGCTACCTAATATTAATGTTTACTATTAATGTTTAATATTAATGTTTACTGGGAAGATCAATACCCATACAAAAGATGGCCTCAGATGTCTGTTGGACACAAGACTTAAAACTTTTCTGATAAGAAAAGGACACACGCTATAGAGTTTAGAGGTTCTCTACAACCACCCATCCCACTTTTGCACATGCACATTTGAGTACATGTCTTTTTTTTTTTTAAGTATACACACATGAATCAGTACTTTTTTTCTGTTAGACATGGTATAAACCGAAATGACTCCCTACTGAGTCCTGAATGGCCTTGTAGAAGTCCACCAGGACCTATTGTTTATTCCACTTTGATCCCAGTAGCTTTGGAAAGGACTTTGGCATGTTTACCTTCAAGTTACTCATCTTGTATACCCACAGTCTGTTTATCCACTGTAGTCTACCAACATTTCCCACCCCCTCCTTTTAGTTTAAGAAATAGGCCAAAGGTGATTTCAGGGTCCTGATCTGGATTTGCATCACCAATTTGATCAAAGACAACCTTTGGCTTCCTCTAGTAAGTCAGGGGCATCCTAGATACCATCTTATTCTCACAGTTCTCCAGAGAGTGGAAGAAATCTCAGTCCATCAAGTAAAAAAATGACCCTAATTTAGGATTTAACACTACTGAAGATACTGTAATTAGACCAGAGTGAGCCTGGTGCAATCATGCTTTTCTGGTTCAAGTATGCTAATCTGTTTTTTTTTCCCTAAATCAAGCCTACCAATACTTATGTCTAGTGGCAGTAGTTGGGGTACTTGTTCTTCCATAGGGGAAGAGCTGGAACTGGGGAGAAGCACAGAACTGTACTCTTGTAGCAGGAATGATCCCACTGCTGGCCAACCTCCAGCCTCACTTGGGTTACTTAGTCTGGGGAGAGCCAAGGTACTGGGAAACAGCATATTTCAATATGGTAAGTGAATTTATTAGTAGTGAAACATTCCAGGAGCCTATATTTGAGGAGGTGGTTAGTGGCAACCAACATGGCTTCACTACAGGCAAATCATTCCTGACACATTTGATGGCTTTCTATGATGGGGTTACAGAGATGGTGGGTAAGTCAAGAGCAATTCATGTCATCTACCTGGACCTGTGCAAAGCATTCAACACCGTCCCACATGACATCCTGGTCTCTAAACTGGAAAGACATGGATTCAATGGATGGACCGCTCGGTGGATAAGGAACTGGCTGGCTGGTCACACTCAATGAGTTACGGTCAACAGCTCAATGTCCAAGTGGAAACCAGTGATGAGTAGCATTTCTTAGGGGTCAGTATTGGGACCGGCACTGTTTAACAACTTTGTCGGTGACATGGGGGGGGGGATCAGGTGCACCCTCAGCAAGTTTGCTGATGACACCAAGCTGAGTGGTGTGGTCAACACGCTGGAGGGAAGAGATGCCATCCACAGGCATCTTGACAGGCTTGAGAAGTGGGCCCATGCAAACTGCATGAAGTTCAACAGGGCCAGGTGCAAGGTCCTGCACCTGGGAAAGGTGGGTAGAGAATGAACTGATAGCACCCCTGAGGAGAAGGACTCGGGGGTGCTGCTTGATAAGAAGCTCAACATGAGCCAGCAATGTGCACTTGCAGCCCGGAAAGCCAATGGTATTATGCTGCATCAAAACAAGTGTGACCAGCAGGTAGGGGGAGGTGATTCCCCCCTCTACTCTGCTCTCACGAGACCCCCACCTGGAGTACTGTGTCCAGTTCTGGAGTTCCCATCATAAGAAGGACATGGAGCTATTGGAGAGAGTCCAGAGGAGGGCCACAAAGATGATCAGAGGGCTTCAGCACCTCAACAGGCTGAGATTTGGGGTTGTCCAGCCTGGAGAAGAGAAGGCTCTGGGGAGACCTTAGGGCAGCCTTCCAGCACATGAAGGGGGCTTACAGGAAAGCTGGAGAGGGACTTCTTGTGAGGGCATGGAGTGATAGGACAAGGGGAAATGGCTTTAAACTGAAAGATGGTAGATTTAGATTAGACATTAGAAAGAAATTCTTCACTATGAGGGTGATGAGACACTGGCACAGGTTGGCCACGGAGGTTGTGGCTGCCCCCTCCCTGGCAGTGTTCAAGGCCAGGTTGGATGGGACTTGGAACAACTTGATCTAGTAGGGGGTGTCCCTGTCCATGGCAGGGGGTTGGAACTGGATGATCTTTAAGGTCCCTTCCAACCCAAACCATTCTATGATTCTATAACGATTTTGTCATGTTCTACTAAATTTATATTTATTCAGCTCAACAAGGACCCATGAGTCCAGATGAAAGGATTACACAACTAAAATGACTGTCATCAATTAACACTGTTGACCCCTTCACTTTCTGCCATCAGTCAGAATCCTGATTTTAGGCTCCTCCTTACAACCTTTGCAACATTTTTATTGAATAAAACATTTTAAGAGGGACAAAGAAAGCTCAGGAGAAAAGGCGTGATTAGTTCTCCTCATGAAATACAAGTGTTTCAGCAGACACTTTGTAAGGCAGTTATGGAAGAAGTAAACCTCCTTACAACCTTACTTGAGATGTTCATGCCACATCATTGATACTCCTTCCTCAGAAAAAGGAAATAGTTTTCTGAAATAGAATAGAAAACTATTTCTACTTTTTTTTAATCCAGTCTGATTCATTGCCAAGGCAGGTTTTCCACAATGAGGAAACCAACTCTGATTTGCAGTCCACTTTAACACCTTCCAGGACGTGCAGCCCGCCAAGTGAGCACTACCAGCCCTCCTGCTCTGCTCCTCTGGAGACAATAATTATAGTGAAGTGACTATACATCATTTAACTGTAAAAGAAGATTTCCCTAGCTGAGCAAAGAAGAATTTTGCAAGCCGGTGTTACAAGAAGAGGTTCTCTTACCCCAGCTGACCCAATTTAGCAATATAAAGTACAGAGTGCACCTAACTAAACAAGCAGCCCTCATCCCTTCCTTCCCAAACACAAGATAATCATCAACAAATTGCTTCAAGGATACCAGCAATGCAGTGGTGCGATTCTAGAAAAAGGAAGTTTGGTGCTTCTTCTCACGTGGATGTGGGGGCATTATTTAAAAAAAAAATTACCATTTATTATGGTAATTACTTTACTTACTAAAAGAGAAATTTGCAAGTTAAAAAAATACTGTTATAAAGATCCATTCTACATAGTATCACTATACCCTTGTATCCCAGCACCTGTATCTATATTAAGTGTAAATAAACTATGAATAAACCCATTAATTGGATTTTTCCCTATGTTGTAAAAAATTATTTATTCTAAATAGCCTTAGCAATAAACAGCCCTAGCAATATAGCTTTATATTTGAAAATAGAATGTAAAAGTATCTAATTTGAAGCATTATTATAGAAGTAAACTGTAGAGATGAGCTTCAGCCCAGAAAAATATATTAAAACATGGAAAATCAATTCAGTGTTATGACAGTAAAAATACAGATGGATATAGCCATCACCGCTACACAAATTTCAGTATGAGGTTGGCTTAAGTAATTTTAGCTTCAATTTTGGCTGTCTGTTTTATCATGTGTGACTAACTGAGGACTCAGAGCAGTCTCACCACAGCAAACCCATATCCTCCAGCTGCCCCAAGGCTCCTCTGCACTGCACACATGAAGTGCTACTCGTGCAGGGCACATCCTCCACCTACAGTCATTTGGCTTTAAGGAAAAAAAAAACCTCCGAGGTGTAAACTTGCTCTCAAGAACAGTTGTACTGTAAGCTTAAGTAGGTGAAGATAGTTTGGGGGTTTTTGATTTGTTTGTTTTGGGTTGGTTTTGGTTTTTTCCCATCACTCAAACAGGGTTTGAAGCTGGCAGTCAGCCCAGCATGGAGGTGATGCTCCCACCCTTGAACAGTGGCCACTGGCTCATCCAGGCTGCTTCCCAAGCATAAAGAAAAAGCACCTGCACAGCCTCACTGCACACCCAGACGCTGCTCTGCCAGAGTGTTGTGCTCTGCTTCCCCTTGTCTACACAACTCTGGACATTATCTGCTTTCCACAGCACAGGACTGGCTGTTTTCTATGTGCATATGATAATGACCATGTCAGCACCAGAGCTTGTGTGATTCCTATGTATATAGTTCAGAATAACAGGATTAACTACACTAATAGAAGCTTCAAGTGTTCAGACCCACCTGACCGTAACCTAATCATGACAGACAGGTCTTTATTTTTCTTGCATGTAAGGCAGGGAAAAGCAGTGATAATTGCAACAATTGCCTGGAATGCTTGTCTTCTACACTGATAAATTACCTTCTTTTTTCTTTGCTATAGGTAGCACCTCTCGCTTCTGTTCCTGCTGCCCAGCTGTTGCTTGGCTTGCCAACAATAGTTAATCACAGTAGCTGCTCATTTTTCCAATATTATCTCATCAATCCAGATTTTTTTCCAGATCCATTTTGCGTCTATTTTACTTTTCACTTCACTTTCACTTTTAGACTAACAATAAATTTGTATTTCTACTGGGATGTCTTCACCAAAGTGTTAGGGCTGACCATGCAGTTCACAGAGATTGTTCATTATTTACGTAAGGCAGCCTCCCAAGTTAGCATTCTCAGGTGTTCAATCTACTTAGTTACTGCTGTATGCGCCACAGAGAATAAAACTCCACAAGCATCCTGCCAGCACCTAGGGATAATGTATCTGTAATCAAAGATGCAAAGATAAATGCAAGTGTCAGATCAAGCTGTGCTCTTGCTTGGCTCCATTTGTTATTGCAGGCTGATTAAATGTCACAGTCAATGGCTCCAGTCAATCTTCTCATTCACTTACCAGATTATTTCTGTCCACTTTAATGAACAGGTATTTCACTGCAAGGTCTAAAATGACTGTCACAGCAATACATCTTTTCCTCGTATTTTTCTGCAACTTTGGAGCTACCACAGCAGGAAAATAATAACTACTTCAGTCCAGAAATCACAGTTTCTTGAATAGCTTGTTTGATTGTTGTTCCCTTGTCCGCTATGCCACACTCTAGATAATGTTTTCCTGCAATTTCTTTCACAGCTGGGAAAAGGCACCACCATTTTTCCCTGCAGCTGTTTGTTAACAGTTGTATCAGATGAATCCTTTAGGACCGACTTCATGCTTTATGCCAGAAGCATAACTACTGCATAGCACTAGTAGATTGTTCTTCAATGTCCGTAACATGTTTTTCTTCTCTGGTTTTATTGCCAGACAGGTAGTACATTCCTTTTTCCCTGACAGGGACATGCCACTATGTAGATGCCTGCAAAGGCATGTCAAGAGGAAGATGTCCTAAAACGAGAAAAATTGCAGGTTGCTTTACTCAGCAGCTGGATCTGCATCTGTGGAGGTCAAGAAGTGCTGGTTTCTGAGCCACAGTTCTGGGATGAGAACTGGCAGGGCCATACATCCCCCACAGCTGGACACATAAGTGGGGAATTAGGAAGACTCTCTTCTGAGGGAGACACATTATTCACAGAATCACAGAATCACAGAATCTAAGGGGATGGAAGGGACCTCGAAAGATCATCTAGTCCACCCCCCCTGCCAGAGCAGGGTCA
>VZRW01011145.1:193843-214159 GCA_013398125.1 Aegotheles bennettii
CTGCAGCCGGGGCGGGGAGAGCCGGCGCGGTAACGGGTGCGGTCCTCAGACCGCTTATTTGTACACCCTGAGAGGGTCCAATAGGTGCTTCTCTCGGAGGCTGGACAGAGCCCCGTTCTCACGGGGATGTGGCTCACGTCCCTGCCAGGCAGCTCGGTGCTTCTGCCAAGCCCCAGCCCGCACGCTGTGGTACGGGGCACGGCACTGCCGGCTGAAGTCGCTGAACCGCCGCACAGGAGCGGGCTCGGGTGGGCAGGCCGAAGCTTCCTTGGCTGACAAGCAGTTTGACAAAACTAAACAAATAAAAACGGGCCCTTCCAATAAAGGCGGTGGAGCAACCTCTCCCTATCGCTGTTGCTTGCTATTCTACCTCCATGTATTGCAACTGGTGTCTGATGTTGAGCAAGCACGTAGGAGGACATCTGAGAAACTTAGTCTTGGTTAAAGTAGCAGGAGATGGTGTAAGTCTGCATGGAGCAGGGATTGTAATGCAAAGGCTCATAAGCAGAGGGGTTGGTTTGGCGCTTGCCAAGTCACGTTCCAGAGAAATGGTGGGGCAAAAAGATGCGTAAATCTGACAAGGAAGAGAACATCCTTGAAGCAAAACAAAGAAAGGTCACAGCAGGCTTCTACGTGGATTCCTTTTGAAAGGCTTTGGAGATACTTGGTAGTTGCACTTTAATGTTAAGATTTAGTTAATTGTACTGGAATTCACGTGAAGCATGTAAATGGCCAGTAAAACAGAAGTCTGCTTCTTAATTAGAAAAACAGACAAAAATCCGGAAGAGGTAACAGCTGCTTCCTAACACCACCACAGTTACTTGCTGGAAGTTTCGCTCTCCTTACCAAAGACTGAAAAGATAGCTGAAATCAGCCTGCTACATCCTAATTCTAGTCTTGAAACAAGCTACCTAAATAAGATTGTATTGCAAAAAAAGAGCATTCTACAGGATCCTACCTTTTGTGTGATGGGTTCTGCCTTGTCATGTGTGAAGACATCTGCTTCATTTGTACTTCTGTTACTGGGTGTGTCACGAAGGGCTGAAGCCGGTTGCTCCATCTAGTATGGCCTTTCAGCACTGTTTCTTGCTTACTGGGAGACGAGTGTCTTAAGTTGTTAGCTTTGTGTTGAGTTTACAACTTAGGTAACAGTCAACAAAAGGCTGTGGTCCATCTTCTCCATAGAAAAAATGGAGTGTGTACAATTCAGAGATCTATCTTTTTACATTCCTACCTGAGGGTTGTTGCTTCCCCAGACTTCAGGGGAAGTCTATCCTGAAGAAAATTCCCTTCTTGCCTTGCTCATAGAGCAAGAGTTTCCTCGGAGCTCTGAGACCATAGTGTCTGTTCTAGAAATCAGCATCTAATTACGGCAGTGAAGCAAAGCTTTTTAAATATGAAACTTCTTTGTGGGAAAAGATGAATTGAGATATTCTTTGTAATACCAGTGTTGTGCTTTAAATTGCCTGACCCTAAATAGAATAACTGAAGTTACCCGAAGTGGTGGAATTGAGTGTTCCATTATTATGGCTTGGGGCAATCACAGCTTCTAGACATCTATCAGAATAAGTAGCTTCAGTTTCAGCTTCATAACTTAAACATGAAAGCAAGCATAATGAATGCATGCTTTCTTTTCTCAGGTGGATATATCTGGCAGTAGCATTGAATTACATCATGGGTTAGCTTTTGGATTGTGCACAAAGAAACAAGATAAATTGCTTTTAAAACTGTCATAATAATGAAATGTTCTGCCAGTTACACATCTGGCTTCTCTAAAGTGGTGATTAATAGGGATATGAATGACTGTAAATCATGTAAACATAAATTTACCCTAACCATGTCTTAATGCTTTAAAGTAAGCATAGTAAGAATGGAAGCTGTAGGTACTGCTGCGTTTTACAAGAAGCAGGGAAAGTCTAATGTTAATTTAAAACTAGATGATTAGCTTATGAAAGTTTGGCAGCTCTATATATTGTGAACTTGAAGTTGCATTTTTTCTATAGATCCTAGAGGTGTTGGCTGTTACTGAAGCTGTATTATCTAAGATACTGATAGTAGGCAATTGAGTCCTCTGATTCCCTACCATAATGATTTAAAGCAGTATCTTCTGAAAAACATCCAGCAAAACAGCTTTCCTCCTCTTTTGAGAGAGAAGATCTATTTGGCCAGTGTAGACAAGATTTGGCATCTTCTTGTGGTAGAAGCCTTAATTACTTCAGTACATAATGAATATCGAGGAGTCCCAAAATCATCTAATGGTAGAAAAATAAGCATGGAGGTTGCCATCTTCTGGGGCACTTCTGAAATGTCTCTTCCCAATGACTCAGCAGCAACGCAAACACAGTGACTGTTAATGAGATGGCCTTGAAATAGATAGTTCATTCCTTGTAAAGCTTGAACACTTACACTGACGCAAATGGTCTAGGACCTTTCTTTTAATTGAAATGAACTTTAGAAGAGTTAGTGTTAGTAATATAACTAGAATTGTTGATCTTCAGTTAATCTCACTAGTAAATCTTTAAACACAAGGACATAAGAACTTAAAAAAAAAAAGTCCTCTGCTGGTCTGTGCCAGAAATTGAAGGACACAGTGCCTGCTGTCATTGTCTTGTGTGCTTGGAGAACTGAACATTCTACCTCTTACAGAAGGGTAACACTCTTTCCGCCTAGGGGATGGCAGTGTGGGGGAAACAGGTGCTGACAGTTCATCCATGTTTGCAGAATGGTCTCTGGCCTGTTGATGCCCTCATTGCCAGTATGAGGAACACGTAAAAATTTTGGAAAAATAATTCCTCCCCAGCACAGACTTTCTGGAATGGATTGTAGTAGCAATATAAGGTGTTAATCAGGTGTTGGGTCCTCCTGTGATGTCTAGACACTCATACAGAAAGCAGATATTTACACAGAAACTGAGTGTGTAAATCCAACAACTGTTGTCCACAGTCTTAAACTTTAGTACCAAGTGTTCCTGTTGTCAACTACTTTGAATGTAGTTCTTGGAAACAACTAATCTGGAATTGTGTCACTTCAGGAGTAGATGCACGCACTTGCTGTGGTATCATCACTATTGGATATGGTGCATTAGTTGCAGTTGTATTGGCTGCAGAGCTTTAGGGCTGGATGTCTGCTTCTGGAAAAGTTTGACCTTGATCTGCCCTCTTCTAGGAGTATAATAGCTGTTCCAGTCTCACGGGGATATGAACACATCCTTGCAAGCTTAGCCAGAGCTGCCAACTCTGTTAGAATAGCAGCAGTTTGATTCTATTTTAGGCTTTTACTTGCCTGAAAACAACTTTCACTTTAAAAATGAAGGCTGACTTCTGTTAGCACAGAAACATTGTACCAAGAGACACAATTGAACCAGTTTAAAGTTTTATGAAAAAATTGAGGTGTGTACTTTTCTTGTGGACTTCAATTTATTATTGCTGCAGTTCAGTTAAAACAAAAACCAAGTGGTTATGTTTGTCAGGGACACATTAAATAAAGCATCTTGAACCATTCTGCAGCAGTGATAGGTGAGCAGTAATCAGTCATAGAATCAGAATGATTTGGCTTGAGGGGACCTTAAAGATCATCTAGTTACAACCCCCCTGCCGTGGGCAGGGACACCTCCCCCCAGACCAGGTTGCTCTAAGCCCCATCCAACCTGGCCTTGAACACTGCCAGGGAGGGGGCAGCCACAATGGGGTAACCTGTGCCAGTGTCTCACTACCCTCACAGTAAAGAACTTCTTCCTAATATCTAATCTAAATCTATCCCCTTTCAGCTTAAAACCATTTCCCCTTGCCTTATCACCACATGCCCTTGTAAAAAGTCCCTCTCCACCTTTCCTGTAGGCCCTTTCAGGTACTGGAAGGCTGCTCTAAGGTCTCCTTGGAGCCTTCTCTTCTCCAGGCTGAACAACCCCAACTCTCTCAGCCTCTCTTCATAGGAGAGGTGCTTCAGCTTGCTGATCATCTTTGTGGTCCTCCTCTGGACTTGCTCCAACAGCTCTGTCCTTCTTGTGTTGGGGACTCCAGAATTGGACACAGTACTGCAGGTGGGGTCTTGCAAGAGTGGAGTAGAAGGACAGAATAGCCTCTCTCGACCTGCTGGTCACACTTCTTTTGATGCAGCCCAGGATACTGTTGACTTTCNTTCTTCACCCAGCCTGTATTTGCGCATGGGACTGTCCTGACCCAGGTGCAGGACCTTGCATCTGGCCTTGTTGAACTTCATGCGGTTTGCAAGAGCCCACCTCTCAAGCCTGTCAAGGCCCCTCTGGATGGCATCCCTTCCCTCCAGTGTGTTGACCACACCACACAGCTTGGTGTTGTCAGCAAACTTGCTGAGGGTGCACTTGATCCCACTGTCCATGTTGCTGACAAAGTTGTTAAATAATGCCAGCCCTAATACCGATCCCTGAGGAATGCCACTCATTGCTGATCTCTTCTTGGACATCAAGCCATTGACCACAACTCTTTGAGTGTGACCATCCATCCAGTTCCTTATCCAGCCTAGTGGTCCATCCACTAAGTCCATGTATCCAATTTAGAGACAAGGATGTAGTGTGGGACTGTACCCAATATTTTGCGAAAGTCCAGGTAGATGACATCAGTTGCCCTTCCCTTAGTCATTGATGCTGCAACCCCGTCATAGAAGGCCACCAAGTCTGTCAGGCATGATTGCCCTTAGTAAAGCCATATTGGCTGTCACTTCATTGTTTTCCATGTGCCTTAGCATAGTTTCCAGGAGGATCTGCTCCATGATCCTGTCAGGCACAGAGGTGAGACTGGTTGCCCTGTAGTTCCCTGTGATTACAGTCAACAATAGGCTTTCTGTTAGTAGCTGGTTTCTTACAAGTCATAATTCAGAACTGAGTCTATCAGTATCTTTGTTATAAAGGGAACATTTAAAAATTCTGAAGCATTTTAAAAGGTATAGTAGCAAACAATCTTAAATATGTGCTGTAGTCTAGCTTTCACACATAGATCACCAAGTTACTATGTAAATTGGTACCTAAATGATCACTTACACTCCAGTCACATACGGGATTAATCTAATTGCCCGTTAGATCACTGAAAATGTGTTATAGGTCATGTTTGGTACAGCCAGAGTTGGCCTGATCTTAGTGCCGGTAAGATCTCTGGCAGCATTTGGTTTGACCTATTTATGTGGGCATACAGAGAATTCCAAGTGACTTCTTCAAAGCCTTCACAAAGGAACTGTAGCTGTTTAGCTTTGTCATGGGCAAACCTTGGCTGTTTTTGGCATCCTTTTAAAATAGTTGGGATTGGATCTTGGATGCTTTGAAGTCTACAGGGGACTAATGTCTTCCACAGACCATAATAGGATTTTATCTTGCTAGCAGAAAGGTACTTGAGCAGCAAACATCTGTCACAATGACAGCTCTTGAGGGAAACGTGATTTTTAATACTGTTACATTAACCAAGGCTAATGCCGTGACAGTTTCATGTCGCCCACCTATCTTCTGTTCGTGGTACATCACTTTATGTTGATTATGAAGGAAACTAACTTTTTTCTTTTTTTCTTCCATGTGCTTTTTGAATGGAAAACAATGATGGCCCACTCAAACAGTACGGTAAGAAAAGGGAGGGGGCTTCTCCTTTCACTTTCTCTGTAACTTCAGTAACTTGCAGTCTTTTTGCCTCAGCACTGTTATGACCTTGCCTGCATCTGAAAAACATACTGCAAGCCTCCGGGAGTGATGCACTAGTAATACTTATTCACAAGCCTGAGGTTAAAGTGACCAAACATTAGCTCCTTCAGAATGTCCAAAGTAATCTCTACAAAATTAAAGGAGTTTCTTTTGTTTTTTCCCCCCCATACTCTTTGCTAAGGTGATCAGATCAGTCCGGAGCCATTCTTCTGCATAGCAACAGTACTGGTACATAACTGAACTACCTGGCTTATTTTTAACTAGCTTTACTTCAGACAATAAATTGGTGCCATATAACTCTCACTACAGACTTTTCTTTCCTTCAGCCTTTCAGTTTACTGCTGAAATCGGGAGTGGGTGTTTTATGCCTGTTGTACTGTGAATCATAATGTTGTGGAAGATTTGCTTTTCTACATAGACTAAAGACAGGTGTAGTTTAATTCTTGTGTGTGTAAGCTTCAAAGGGCTGCCTGCCTGGAGGCACTTAAAACTGGATAACCATCTCAAGTGAAAAGATTCCAAAGCTACCTCCCTGGTTAGCAGAGGAAAGTTACTGCTGCCACACTGCTGGGGTGTGAATAGATGGTTCTTCAGCTTTTGCAGCCTTAGTCTGTAGTGTATTATTTATTTATGGTGGAAGTGATCCATAGTGTATTGTTTATTCTAATGGCAGCTGAATTAAATAAAAAGGCCAATTTGACTTGATTTAACTTTCAAAGCAGAAGTTAACCACTAAGACTCTCAAAGCTGTAATTGTTTCATAGATTCAAAAAATCAAGAAGTTTAGGGCCTTAAAGACTATACCAATCAGACTGATTAACGATGACTGAGGTATAATTACACAAAAGTGCATTTCAGTGTCTTTGCAGTAGTTCCTCTCCAGTTTGCCAGAAGATGCAGAGTGGGTTCCTCTTCCTTCCCACCTGAAGACTAGATCCTGCTAAAAGAGGGTTTGGTTCTTCTCCCTTACATCAAAAGTAGTCCCTGTCTCACCTTGGAATTTTACCCTTAACCCTGTCCTCTGAAGCTCTGTGTGGCTAAGGAAAACTGTAGGAGTAACCCAGGAGGTTTGTGTTTCTGTGTAACTTTGTCTCACTTTTCCTTCTCTACAGCACTTTTGGGGGCCAGTTGCCAACTGGGGCCTTCCTGTTGCTGCTATTAATGACATGAAGAAATCTCCAGAAATCATTAGTGGCCGAATGACATTTGGTAAGACCTGAGACAAACTTCTGGTCAGTAAACTGACTACATAACACAGATTCTGTCCTTCAAGCAGTGATATATTAGTTGGTACAAACTTCCAGTCAAAGCAGTTATAGCTATCAAATATATTTTCTTATATATAATTCAGAAGCTACTTAAAAATTGAAGTGCTGAAAAGTTGCAGAGGTCTCTTTCAGAGGGCTTTTCAGTAATTTTGGGGGAGGGAGGCAGGTCTTTAGTCTTGGCAGTTTTGATCACTAAACTTACTCCTAAAGTATAATTCTTTTGGTATCTTACACTACTGCATGCAGTTCAGAATGCATCTCTTTACCCAACTTTATTCCCTGTATCAAGAACAATGATGCCTTGTGGCTAGCGTGAGATTTAAATATCAACACTGACAAAGTGAAGAAATGGTAATACTTGGTCTGCAGGGTGCAAAAAGCAGCTGAGGGAGGTTAACTCCTTGCAAAGCAGTTGCCTGTGAGAGGCTAGTGTGACTCTTAATGGAATAGTGTGAATTTATTTTTTAACTGCATAAACTATTTTTTCCACCTATTTTGGAACATGTATAGTTTTTGCATAGATGTCTGTCTCTATTGTTCAAATACTCTCTGGGATCATAAATCTGATAGCTTTAATTTATTATCTTAATTTCAGCATTGTCTCTTCCTTAACTCAGTTAATAACTTAATTCTGAGTAATTCTTCTCTCTAAAGCAAAATACCTTTGGGTTAAGAAAATTTATAGTCTCATTCTCACTAGGTTCTCCTTAGAGTAATTCAGTCTCTTAATCAGCTTCCTTGAGATAAAAGACTAGTTCAAATTGTCTCTGGCATAGTGAAACTATTTTGCAAATAGTGTTTTGGTGGCAGCTACCTAGCTCAGCAAAGTTGAGACACTTTTCTAATTTTTACAAGTCTGTATAGGGTGGTGTGTACATAAATATTTTTTTCTGTCTTCTAGGTTCTGTACTAAAAAAAAGGCTGTTTTCATTGAACTATTCAATTTACTATTATTTTCTTTTTCTTTAAGCCTGTCAGAACTTTGCAAAACTAGTGACTTCTTGGGTTGTAATTTCCTGTATTTAAATGCAGTTATGGAATAAGGAAGGTATGGTAGGAGCAATGTTGGTACAGTGCCGTGCTTCCATTGAGATGCCATTTGCAGTACAGGTGTCCCTGGTGCAGTAGGCATTGTGGGTCTCTGAACCCTAACCATAGCCTTTGACTGTACTGGGATCTTGGTACTTGGGAGGAGGCCCCACCACCATACCTCACCCTGATGAGGAACGTGTGATGGGAGTCATGTCGGTGCACTTTGGTATTTCCCTTAGGAGGCTGTTTACAGGACAAGTATCTCTGGAGAGCTGGGCATTGTGGTTCTCTGAACCCTAACCCTAATTGTATTTTGGGGCTGAGGTGAAGGTCCCCACCACCACGGGTTGCCCAGATGAGGAAGGTGTGGCAGGAGATGTGTTGGTGCAGTGCCATGCTTTTCTTGGAACTTAGTTTGCAGTACAAATGTCCCTGGAGTTGTAGGCATTGTGGATCTCTGAACCCTGACCCTAATTGGATTTTGTCACTGAGGCCAAGATCTCTACCATCATGGCTGGCCCTGGTGAGGAAAGTATGATGGGCTATATGTTGGTGTGCTGCTGTATTTCCCTTGTGAGGCTGTTTGCAGTACAGGTGTCTCTGGAGCAGTAGGTGTTGTGGATCTCTGAACCCTAACCCTGACCATATTTGGATTTTGGGGCTGGAGGCAGAGGACCTTAACGCCATGGGTGGCCCAGATGAGAAAAGTGAGATGGGAGCAATACTGGTGCAGTGCTGTGCTTTCCTTGGGACACCATTTGCTGTGCAAGTGTCCCTGTATTAAAATTGTCCCTTACCTTCCTGGAAAGCAGGTAACAAGCTTTATGCTTCTCAATGTTCATGACTTCATGGGGATGGAAACCTTCCTCTCTTAAAGTCCATGTTAGAATGTCCCCAGCAAGAACTGTGTTTAAGTAATCGGCTTTTTAAAAAATACTGTGTCCTAGAAATTGTCAGAATAATTGTACAGGACAGGGCATATCTCATTGGCATTAACTCTTACTCTCTGGCTGATATAGTTTAGGTGATGAACTAAAAAGGCTTCAGTTGCATCACAGGAAAGCGTATGAGAAAAACGAGTTTTTGTGGAAAAGCTGAGTTTTGTGGAAAGCTGAAGTCCTATAGTTTATCTTGTGTAGCAAAAATGAGCACTGTTGTGTGTTTTCCTGCATTGGATTCTCAGAGTGTATCAGGACAAAGTGAACAAGTATTGGAAAACTCAAAAGCAGTGAGAAGTGTTCTACTTGTCATTACATTCCAGTAGTATGAAAATTATGCCTCAACAAAATGCAGATATTAAAAATAATTACTAATGATATCCATCATGTTTTATAGCACTGTGTTGTTACTCCTTGACTTTCATGAGATTTGCCTACAAAGTGCAGCCAAGGAACTGGCTTCTTTTTGCATGCCACTTGACTAATGAAGTTGCACAACTGATTCAAGGAGGACGACTGATCAAATACAGGCAAGTCACACTTTAAAACGGGGAAGCCATAAATTGATGGCTCTTGGAATACTCTTAGTGGCCTTTAACTGTGGTACAAACCCCTGCATGGTTCCTGAACTTATTTAACTTCATTACCTTTTGCAAACCTTTTAACAAGCTTGTTGTCAGTAGGCTGAACCATGACTTGTTGCCTTGCACCTCCTTTGAGGGGTGCACAAAGAAAAGGCTGACCTTATGGTCATGGATGTAGACAGGGCTTTCAGCAGCTGCTGGCTATTTTGGGGTTTGTTCCATGTATTATGTTGACTAGTCTGCATCTGTCCATCTTGGTAACTAATTCCTGAGGTGGAAATATCCATAAAACTCTGAAGGGGTTGTACGTCTGAAAGAGAAATCAAGCAAAACCTCCCTAAACTCACTGTTCCTATATATGGAGTAGATACAATAGGGTGTAACCCAGGAACAGACTGCAAGCAATCTCACACATTCATTGTGTAGCAAGTAGTGCAGACACTGCCCCAGGCAATCCTGATGAGTCAGAATTATGGCTTTACTCTTTTCAGCTCCAAGAAATCTCTGTGGAGCAATGGGAGGATGAAGCCACCTGCACTATAAATTAAAAAACGAGACTGAACCAAAAAAACTCTGCAAGTAGACCTGCCTTTGCATAAGTAACTGGCCAAATGTCTTTCATTTCTAAAGTTCTACTGGAATTCCAGATTTTTTAATAGCAATTGCAGTTCAATATTCACTCTTACAAAAGCTGTTCTTCTTTTGGCAGATTGGAGAAAAAGAACTAAATATGTAACTTGAAATAAGCCAGGGAATGTGTTCATCCTGAATTACAACCAAGGAAGACTTGCCATCTACAGTTGCCGTGACAGTTACAGTGGGGATAAAACAGAAACACCTATTATGAATATGACCCCATCAAAAATCCTTCTACTAATTTTTATCTTGCCTTTTAAAAAGTACTATTCAGCAATGTAAACCATTGTATTTGAAGTCTTGCTGCCTTACAGGTCCTTAATAACTACCCTTTTACTAAGAGTTAAGTCATCCAAATAACAAGCAATATTTGAATACCAACTTTTTTATCTAAAAGTCTACAAAAGTGGCCCACGATGGTTTGTCAAAACTTGTTTTCAAATCAACATGACCAGAGGTCAGTAAACACAACTGTAGGTGGTATCGTAGTTTATATATTAACATTCTTAAAAGCCATTTAACTTGGGTGCATTCATTCCTATTCTGTCTGTTTTTTAACTTAAGCAGTGGCTTGCTAGTCTACAAGAACAAATGTGTAGATAGGCAGCCTGGAAGTGACCAGCTATCCTTCCTCCCTTACTGCATGCATTGTCTCAGTAAAGAGACTTCATTAACACGCATTTTTAAGTCGCACATTATTTAAAGAGGATTCAGAAAAGAAAAAGCATAGCACTGAATGAAGGAAGCAACAAAGTCTGATGCTGTTCTTAAAGAAGTTCTAAATGTTTTTGGTTTTTTTTCCTACTGTTTGAGTTGTTGTAGATGTATGTAATCCTTATACAGGCAAAAACTGAACTCGTTTGGAGTCTAAGGTCTGAAGGACACAAGGTGCCTTTCAGTAGTTTTTGGCTTCATTAGGAGGGTGGTTTTCCTGTGTGACCTGCCTGAAAGTTACATTGATATAAAGGTATAGGTAACAAAGAATGTATATGATGGATTTTATTTCAGTGCAGTGTTTTTGAACAATAAAAATGTTCTAAATGGCAATAAATTCCTTCAACATTTTGAAGAGTTTTGTTTATCATACTGTGATACCAGATCTCAAGGTGAAATTTTAGTATGGAGTGTATTACTGTAACAATATGAAGCAAAAACAGGCTGGAAAAGTGAATGGTGGTATCCTGTGTATGTACTGATTTCAGGCAAGTGTCCTCTGGATCCTAATACCTAGCATTTCTCCCTCAACACCCCCCTTGCCAAGGAAAAGGGGGTGTGGGTACTTGGCTGAGAACGAGTATTCCTGCCATGATAGGTGGGGTTGAATTCAGGGCTATCTCTGTGCAGCTGAACATTGTATATTGTCTTCTAGCCATTATAAGATGGTCAATTTAAAGACTTGCTTCAATCTTAGGCCGATACTGTCTTCCCAATTGCATGATGGCTAACTTTTGTTAATAGGTGTATGAGGAAGAGGCTTATAGGGCCTTGCTGGATGGGTAAAACTACTACTGACTGCTACTTACTGCTTTAGAAAAGTTAGTGGATAAAGCTGCCCCTTCAGTATTGCTGTCTTGTCACAAGAGTGGTCATTTCTCTTCCTCACTATCTCCTGGAATAGAAGCAGCATTAGACTTTTGCATAAATGAGTAGTGAGATACAAGCAGGTAAGGATAACATTATTTCAGCACTTCTTATAGTTTCATATCTAATTTCTGTAGAGGAAAATAACTTACAGGCAAGTTTGAACTTCATAGGTATATATAATGTAGTGTTTTGGGCTGCTCTTGGGTAAATTTTGCAATAGATGGAATACTTCAGCCTCATCTGGTGCTTTGATGGCTGTTCATTGGCTGCTGATTGTCTTAACTTACCTACCTAGGGAATACCATTTACAAGAGTTTATCTTATTTTCCTGGTAGTTGCCTGCACTATATTTTCTCATGTATCTCCTCCTACCTTTCACTTCATTCTTCCCCCTACCCATTCACTGTGACAAGGCTCAAGTTCTTTCATACTGGGATAGTGCAAGAGTGAATTGCAGACAGAAGGTGGGATCTAACTTGCTTTGATTAGGTTTTAAACCAGTGGTGCTTCCTGCAGTCCATAGAGGCTTCTACAAAAAGGGGAAGGGGTGAAGCAAAGCATCTTTCATGGGACTCGAAAGGACAGGGCCCAGCCTGGGGAACTCAGGGCCTGGAGTGTATGTTCCACAACTTGTCAGTCTGCCTAGTTCATATGGGCAGAGTGCCACCAAGTGGCTTGTGACCTGTGTCCTTCAGAACATTATTTAGCAAGCTATTTACATACCATTTCTTTGTTTAAATAATGGTGCTTGGGAGGTGTGTAAAAAAAAAAACAAACAAAAAACAACCTTAAGGAGGAAAAATGAGGAATTATTGCAATAAATAATTGTATGGTTAATCTGCACCCTTCCTCCTCTGACACAAATTACTGCCACACCTTGCCACCCAGCCATTTTGGGATGGTGCTGTCTGGGGTAATCTAAAATAGAACACTTTAAAGACTCTAGATTTTTATATTCTTGCATCTGAATACCTTAATGGAGCTAATGGCTTCCTTTATATCTTTTCCCCTCAGGTAGTATTAGATGAAAGAATGAGGCTATGCCAGCTTCACTGATTAATAATCCAAAGTTAGAGCTCAGTATTTGCATTTGATTTATAAGATTATAGGGCTTGTCTCTACATGCTGTTATTCTTGAAGACCTATTTGGTTTTAATTTCATAGCTTGCTTTAATCCTAGTAACTTTTTAACTGTAGGATATATCCTGCCACTAGAAACCTGTGCTGCTCTGTGCCGCATGTACTGTTTGACCAGAGCAAGACTGGGAACCATGTGGCCTTTCCCATCCTGCTGCAGTTGCTCCTTGCTGCACCACCAGCTGCTGTCATCTTTAATGTTTTTGGGCAGAAAAGAATTTGTCACCTCTATGAGCAAGTGCTGCTAGACTGCTACTTAGGAATGTGACACCCTTGGGAATTCAGGTGGAAGACAGTACCAGCTAGGTGCTCAGTTTATCTGTCAGTTCCCCTTTCTCTCCCCAGTTGGAGCTTGACACATCTCTTAACCCACTTCAAGAGTAGACTTAGACTATAACTCACTTTGGCATTAAAACAGCTCGCCATCTCTTCTGCTGTTGCAAAGTTAAGCGTCCTTGATGTGGAAACTTCCTGATTTATGATTCAAATATGGAGGTCATTTGGTAGCACAGTAATAAATGGCCAAAAAGCAATAACCATAACTGTCAGGCAGAAGAGAAGAAATTGCTTGCAAGGCTTCTTTAATGAGAGTGTGATAACAGCTACCAGTAGTGAATTTTGTTCAACCTCCCACAACTGTCTCATGCTATATAATAATTTCAGCTATTGCTGCTATGCATGGTATATGCTTCCTTTCATTTTGCTTCTATGACTTCTATATGAAGAAGTGAGCTTTCCCTACTCTAAAGCCAGCAGAAAACTCTCTTTGGCCAGGATCCTGCAAACAGCCCACCAGCTCTGGGAGAAAATACAATCTTAGTAAAATGTAGTTCTTAATAGCATGGTGGGTTATTGTTTGTTTTCCATACAAAGCACAATGATGCCATCTGAGCAAGGACAGCAAGGTAGAGAACTGAGGGGGAGAAACAGACAAAAAAAAAAAGTCTCAATAAGTTTCCAGACTGAGACAAGGCAGCAAGAAAGGGAGAGTTTGCTCCTTGGGGTTGAGATAGGTTTTGACATAAAAGTAAAGTGTTTAGAAAATGCAATTCCAGGTGAGGAAGAGCAGTTTTTCAACTACTCTAGTGCCTTCCCTGAGCTCTTTCCAAGAGTGCTGATACCCTATGTATTTGTTATGCCATAATACAGTTTGTATCAAATGTACTTATACACAGTAGTGTTTCCAGTGTACATGAACCTGTGTTACACTGCCACAGGTGCAGAAATGTTACTGTTTTACATGCCAGTTGTAAGAAAGTGAAGGGAGTAAAGAAGATCATGAATAAAAAGATGAGATGGAGAACAAAAATTAAAAACCACTACTAGTGTGATATATTCATTGATGGGCTTAGCACAAAGCTTTATGAATATGGCCTGTTTCTTAATGCTAGTGTGACAGACTACCAAACATAAAATTGTAATATATGAAAGATTCACAAGCCCAGTTAGCAGCTTTCTTAGGTTTTCAGCAGATGTCTCGGGATACCTTGATCCTGTCTGCTTTGGGGGAAGAACAGTGCTAACTACCTAATGTAATATGTCTGCAGTTCTCCTATAGACCTGGAGTATTTCTGTGGTCATCTTATGCAGAGGCTAAAAAGTTCATTCTGATGAAATAAGAAATTGCTGCAAGTTTCACTGTCTTTGTAAAGTAGGGAAAGTAAGCAGCCTGGTGTTCTAAACAGAGGCAATTTCTTTATTAAATAAATTGTGGAGAAGTCTGTCTCTCCCAACCCAATCCCTTTCTGCTTTTTCTGATTTAATAGCTGCCAGTGCATTGTGTTTAGTCACTGTGGTAACCACTTAAAAATAACCAGTGTCTGCAGAATCAACCCAATAGCAACCAGAAGGTGGAAATACTGGTTTCCTGGATAACCTGCTCTGAGTATCATCACTGAGGTCCTGCTCCTTCAAGATCATTGCTTCTTTATCACATGACCTGCCCCTGACCATGATACTGCTCTTTGTTTCCTACTTTTTCTCTCCCCACCTTTTTTAATAGTAGGTTTCCAGTAACTATGGCAACAAGCCTGCGAATTCTCAGCTTAGTCGTTTAGTCTGAAATCTGGGTCATGTCCTTCTCATAATGTGAAACTGTTGCATGGGGATAGCTGGCCCAAAATCAGCCCTTGGCGCAAGAGAAAGCGATGCAAATTACAGCAGCACTTAGCAAGTATGTAGGTGATGGCTGTATTTGGTCTGCTGTGTAGAAAAATGTAAAGGTACAAAGCAAGCCACTTAAAATTTTGAAGGTATTTAATAATTCTGAAAGCATTTAACTTGTAACTTTCCAAGGGGAGAACCATGTTGTAACTTGCTTTAATTGGTGTTGATTTATAGATTGGTTGGAATGGTCCCATGTCATGCTTGTTGTCCTAGGGTATGTATTAACTGAAGGATGCATTTTCAGAGTGGTATTGAGTGATATGAGACTGGTAGCCTCTCTCATTCTTTCTTTGATGAGGACATGTGGAGGTGTGAAATCTTAAAGCTGTTTCCTGGTAGGACAAGATAGTAATACTCTCTAGCCTGTCATTCTGCAGTCTGCCTGGATCTTAGATCATGGCTTAAACACAGAAAGATCTCCAGATTTTGACATGTGTTAATACCAAAGAAATATTCGGACAGTCTTCTCTTATACATTTGGACAGGCCCTGTCTCCTTTCCCCAGGATCACTTAAAATCCTAAGAAAATTACTGTATTTGTTCATGGGGAAGCCCTGTGAACCACCAGTTACCAGGTACTCTTGTACACACTTCATATTACAGGTCCCATGGGAGCAAAGCACAAAGCAAGCAATGTGTTCAGTAACCTCTCTAATACTTCATATTTCTTGTATTTGTTACATTTATTATCAGCTTGTAAGTTGGTAAACATCAGCACAGCTCTCAGCCAGATGATTGTTAGGAACAGGAACGGGTTCAGAGATTTAGCATGGTAACCACCAGTGTGCCAGTTAACCAAGCCTCTGTGCTACCTGATCTGAGTGTGTGATGGCACAGAGATGAGCTCACAAGGCTGTTTGTTACTTGCATATGTTCTTGCATATGTTGCACTAGCCATGATGAGCCAGTAAAGGCCCCTACCTTTCCTTCCAAATCTTTGCAGTAGCTCGCCATGAACCACAAACACACCTAGCTACAGGTGCCTGCCAGGCACTCCAGGAAACAGCTCTTATGTCTGTAGTTGTTTTTTGTATGCCTCAGCTGCCCACATCAGTGACATATGAGTGAGATCAGCTTCTGTCACTAAAGAAGTGATGACTGGATCTGGAAGGGTTGGAGTCACAGCAGAAACAATTACCAGGAAGCTGTGTTGAAGTCACCAAGTATGTGCCCTGCTGGATGGGCCTATGACCCTGAGTGATGGGCAGGAAGTGTCAGGCAAATCAGAAGTGATGGATTTCCTGAACTAAGGCATAAGAAAGGGAATGCATTTTCCAGCTGTTGCTTCCTTGCTCCTAGATTTTGAATGACCACTGCCTGTCACTGTCAGCGATGCAGGCCTGTTGGAGGAGGTTCACAAATGCATTTTCAGGAGCACAGGATCTTTTCAAAAGACACAAGGGGCATGCATTCATCCCCACTGGCAAGCTCCCTTCCTTTCAGTAGGCTTCAGAAGCTGCTGCTTTGATGCAGGATGTTTGCACCAAGCAGCAGGATTAAAGGTGGGGTCTCATCAAGTAGAAGCCTGGCAAGTGCCTGACGCAGGTCTGTTTTCTACCATTCTCCCAGTGGGTGTCTGTAAAAGATCCTTTACTCAGTTTCACTAAGCATTCCTTGTAACTCCTTTCAAAGATTAATAATAGAAAGGTGAGGAGGGATATGGTACATTAGAGCCCTAAAATGTGACCAGAACAATCACGGAACCCTGATTTTTATGGAATGAAAGTTTAAGACTGAAGGGGCTTAAGACTTAAAAGGCTTAAGACTGAAGGGGAGAGACACTGCTCGATGTGCAATAAAACTGCACCATACCTTAGGAATATATGAATAAACTGCAGCTTGCAAATCCATAGCTCCCTCATCATGAAACCAGAAATTAGCTCAAAATTTGACATGTTTGTCAGCTAAAGGCAAAATTATACTTTGTACCAGCTATTTTGACTTGTGCTCAGGAAAAGAATTTCAGCTTTCTGGAAAAATCAGAACAAGTTTTTGATCCTACTGCCTTACCAGCCAAAATTCATCAACACAAATATGAAACAGCACAGGCCTGTTCTGAGTCACCTGTTTTTCATGGCAAGGTAATGGCTGTCTCATGGTATTTCATGATAGTGCAGAGAATTAAGGATTTCTGTTGAGCAGAGAAACCAGGAAAAATAAATTTGGGGTGACTGTGCCAGCCTTCTGCTGATGAAATAGCAGCAAAGCAAACACAACCCTTTGCCTCATTCAGGAGTGAAACAGCTGTGGGTGCAGCTGGGCAGTGCATCCCAGGCAGCAGCCAGCTAGAAGGAGAGGGCAGTGGTGAGAGGCAAGCTGGCCACCGCACTGCCCAGGGCTCAGGCAGCCCAGGTTTGCATGGCTCCTCTGCTTTACAGTGGTGAGACCACGTGTTTGTTCACACAGAGACTGAAACACAGCTTCAGCTTGCTCACTGCCAGGTGCTTACCTGCCTGTACTCCCTGCATAACCAGAAAGCCACCAGCAATCCAAGGCAGAGCCAAACACTCCTGCGCAAGGTGGTGCAGACCAGCAGGGTAGACCCAGATTTAAATTGTATAGATCTATAAATTGGGAGCAGGAAAAAAAACAGAACTTTTTTTTTCACCTCCTTGTTTTTACAGTTTGCACTCAGATGTGCTTTGGAATTAAGATGCACTTGTAACAAGCTATTGGCAAAACTTCAGTGCCATTAATTCTGGGGACTGCTTCTGGGCTTTTTGGACCTCATCTCCCATCTTTCCATTACTTAAAGTAGCAGTCGTGTCATACTCACTATACATAGATTTTTGTAAAAGTACATAGAAATTATGTATAAAGGCTAGTCTTGCCTATATTTAAATTAAAAGAGGTAATGAGGTTCATCACCCTAATTCATCAGACTGAAACTTAAGTGTCTGGTCTGACCTAGTCATCCATGCTTCCTCTACAGTCACCAGAGAGCAGAACACAATCTCTCCCTTACTAAAATAACTGCCTTAAGGGTGAAGAACTGCCTCCTGACAGTGCCACTCTCTCTCTATGGACTGTAACAATACAGAAAATTGCTTTACATTTTAGGCTTGAGGTTTTTTTTGTTGCATCTAGTTAAATTTAATAAAAGAAATTAAGATTAAAGTTTTGAAGAAGGTGGCTGTTATTCTGAAAACCCATCAACTGCTCGTTAGAGGTAGCACAGGAGATGTGCCCTTGTTACAAAGGTCTTGAACAGATCACCAGGCGAGATCTAATGCTTGGACATCTCTGTCCTGGGATTGCTATGAGGGCAAGTCCAGAGAAGAACATGCCAGACCCCCATGCCTTTCAGAAGATTTCTGTGAAGGAACAACCAGCGACACCTCTCTGGCCTGCTGCCCACCACAGCCCACCTCAGTAATTCCTGCTATTAGCACTTCAGTGTCCAACTTGAACAAAAAAGGTACTGCCTTTCTATAGATGCAGAGGGTGGGGAGTAAGATGGGGAAGCAGAGGTGTGTGAAGCTTGTTGCATTGGTCTCATAGCTATAGAGGTGATACACATCACTGGTACTACCACAAAGACTGTTAGGTCTTCAAAAAAACGTTCCCTGAGGAACTGTGGTATGTAGCAGCTGGCAAAGGCAGAGAACACATACCCAGAGCCTGCCCCATGCGAGGGACTAGGGGCCCAAGCACGTGGTTAACTGCATCTTTGTGGGAGGGCTATGGAGGTACAGAACGGCTTGCACAATTCTGGTTCTCGTGGGGACCCCGAAGATTTCAGCTGTGGGTTGTGCGTAGCTTGGGAGGAGCTGGGGAAGAGACTGCCGTGCTCTGACACATTTGTTGTCATGCCACCATTTTCAGTGGAAGCATGCATCCACAACATTTCTGCGGAACAGAGGAACTAGTAAAAGTAAACTGTAGGTAATTTTTGCCATCCTCTGCCCAAGCAAATAGCAGTGAAGCAAACAAAAGTCTAAGCATCATGCAGCCATGATGCATGATGCAAAGTATGCTGGATGCTGTACTTAAAATATCTCATTGACCACCTCCAGAGGCACCCGAAGCATTAGGAGGTTCTCCCTCCTCTATTCAGTGCAAAACCAACAAAGCTACTTTCTGCTCCCACCACATAATGCCTGCTCTGCTCTCCGCCCCCCATATCCAAATGCCTTGTGCTTCTAGCGCTTCTGCTATTGCAGAAGTCAACAGGCCATAGGGGAGAGAGCTTCCTGGAGTTCAAGCTGTATGGATGTAGACTGCCAGGCCCTGGTGGGCCAAATTCTTCAAGGCTTCACTTCTTGTGTTACTCACCAGCAGAAGTTGAGGCATGGATGAGTCTGTCCTAGTACTTCCACCACCCTGCAGGAAACGGTGTCCTCAGGAACCTGGGAGCTGTGGGAGGGCAGCTGTAAATCACGAACTGCCTTGGCTTCTCCATCCAGGACAGGCACATGTGCTTTCCTCTCTGCCACAGAGCCCTCTGATGAAGAAGGGAGGGCCTGTGGAAGCAGGAGGAGAGAGGAGGAACCCCATCAATGTAGCCACTGGCAGGATCCTCCAGGAAGCAGTTCTTGGTCTGGGGTAGGAGGGAGGGGCATGGGAGCAGCAGCTTCTGCTGGCAGCCAGTTCCCTTCAGAGCCACCACCAAATGACACTCCATGTTGACACCTTTGGGCCAGCTGCAGAAGAGGAGATCACCAAGGACCTCCACTCACCACCTCCCACCCCTGCCAACTGCAAAGCACCCAAGGCACCCAAAGCCAAGCAGGTGGCAGCAAACTCCATGACTTGCAAGGATGCCACGACCAGCTGGGCCTCTTCCTTTCTCCTGGCGGCTGCGGGCACAGGGCCACAGGGCATGCCAGGTACCAGGAGGATGATTCTTGTTCCCCTCCACGACACCCCACCCCTATCCCGTTTCTCATTTCTCCCTCCCTGTGCAGAGGGGTCACGGCCGTGACCAGGTCCTTGTGAGGTGCGGGCCATGCTGGCCTGCTCAGGGGTGACATTTGCTGTTGTTGACTGTTTCCACACAGCCATGCCTGCAGGTTTCTTCCATTCAGAATTCCGGCCTTGACCTACCGCTTCCCGGGATACCGATGGCCTCTCTGCAGGCTGGACAGGCACCATCTGCGCCCAAGTGTTCCATCCAAAACCCAGCAAGAAACTCTGCCCAAGCCTGCGTGGCGAGGGGAGCGGATAGAGGGGAGGGGNNGCTCCGCTGCCCCGGTTGTGGAGCTGCACTCGCACAGCACCGCTCGCACCTGCCCCGCTCGCAGCTGCAGGGCCCAGCGGGCACCGCTCAGCCCAGCGGCGCTGCGGCCGCCCGCGCCGGTGCTCGCCCCGCT
>VZRW01011145.1:214904-234920 GCA_013398125.1 Aegotheles bennettii
ATACACCCACACACACAGCCCCCCCCCCTGTTCTGCAAGTGCCGAAGGAGGGGGGTTGTGGCCCTGGGAGTGGGAGTTTGGGGGGATTTCGGTGTGTGGAGAAGCTCTTTGTTATGTTGGTGGTTTGAGGTCCTTTGGGTTTATTTTCCACGTCCTGCTCCGAGGTAGCGGGGTCTCCTTGTGTTGTGTGCACCCCTCCTGCATGGCCTCGGGGCTCGATGATCAGTTAAGCAATAGATTTTCTTCTTAATCGCTTCCTTGTGCCCCTGAGTTTGCAAAAGCTATGAAGGATCTTCTCTAGACAGAGATCGTCTCGTGTGTATTGGGCTGAAGTTCCTTTTTCGCCCCATACGCCTCAAGAACAATTCAATGTTTGTTTCCTCCCCACTACCTTCCTCATCATCAGGTTGGGTTGGGTTTTTTTAACTCAGTTTGCACACCGTGCATTTCTGAGACTTCACTTCTAGGTTGAAGCAAAGCCGGCCGTGCTTACACAAACCATTTGTACCGTCGGTTCCCTTTCAGTGGTGACTGCAGGGCACAGTGCCCCGTGTCATTGGGTATCTTGGTGACTCTGTGCTCCGGGACGGCGGAGGAAGCTGGAGCGTAGAGCAGCCTGGGTCTGAGCTGCAGCTAATAAACCTTGGTGAAGCAGCAACACCTCGGTATAGCTGGTGACTATGGCATAGTATTAGTCCCAGCAGCTTGCTGCTGGCACACTTCACTTTGCTGCTGGTCTTCAAGGTTTATGAACTTGGCCTCTTTGCCACAGTAAAGCAGCAGGATTGCATCCACACCTGACTGATCCTGGAAGCAGTGAAGCGCCTGTGTCCCTTCACACGAGAGCTGGCTGCCAGCATTAGCGAGGGATGCTTCACCTTCTGATCTTACCTCACGATTACCAAAGAAATACCGACATTTCTGATAATCATAGTTCAGCTGCAAGAGAATTAATCTGCCACCCCCAGGCACACTCCACACGAGACATGATAGTGACATTTAGCTCTCCGTTACTTGATGCTGCAATGTTTGTTTTAAAGCAGCAATCAATAATTGCCTAAGTATTTAATAATAATTATATTTGAAGTGCATATCCTGAGGAGGAGAAAACTGACCTAAGAATGTGTCATTCTGTAAGTGTTAGTAACTCTGCTATATGATTTGGTTATCGCATGAAGTGTTATAGCCAGAGGAGACTTTAAATAGGAAAAATCTGCTCATATTTAAAGCCTACCTGGTACATGATGGAAGAAAACATACAAATATGCCTTTGGTGTTGGGAAAAGGAGCTTCATGCTGAGATGATGAACCAGAACCCTCCTTTAAGGTAAATAAATACCCACTGAAGAGAAACTCTAGGTTAGGCAGTGTCTCTGGTAGGTGTCTCTCAAAGTAGCAATGTATTTTTCAAACACTGTAAATCTAGCCCCTTTTTACTGAGGAAATTAATACGTGACATTCACTAAAGCTATAGCTTTACAGCTGAATGGTGTTGACTATTTTTAAAGTGTGTGTAATGGACCAAAAAAGTACATGCTCATGCAGAAAAAGATGTTTTTTAAGAGGTAAGGCTGTGAAAGGAAATATAAGGTTATGCATTTTGTGTGTAAAATCTTCAGCTGTTATAGATGACCTTTCTGGGACTGAGTCATGTGTCTGGTTAAAAACACGAAACAGTTGATAGTTGTGTGATAGCCATCATACAGTTGATGTTCATAAATGTCTCTGTGTTGCTCCTTGATTTTTGCTGAACCATTGCCATAAACTCGGCAGTAATTCCTCTTAAGTAAAGTAGAAGTATATAGCGAGACAATCGTGCGATGATTCAGTGAAGTCTTTCTGTACTTCCTAAACCCTTCAGATGACTGTCGCTTCTTGCTGCAATTAGATAAATTAGTCTAAATATATAAAAAAAAATAAAGAGATTTATTACAGAAATAAATAAATATTAAATTGTAAATAGACTAGCGTAGTGATCAGGGCAGCATTATGCTGTTCAGTTTTATCAACACCAAAACTAGTATAAAAGCAGGCTGTTTGACACATTGGCTTATTTCCTGACTGTAGTTTTGTAATAGTTGTCAATTGACAACTGCTTAAAGTGTTCAACAACATTTTAGCAAGGGGGAATAGACCAGATATTTACGTTTCTTGTATTTAACTCTAAGGTGTTCTTAGAAAGTTGTATAAGGAAAATGAAAATCTATCTCTAAATATTTTTTGAAATATTGCTTAGGAATTCAATTCTGCAAATGTACTCAACATTTCTTTGAAGTTTACTTTTCTCAATTACTTGCATATTCTTAAATTTACTCTCAGGAAAAGATGTAATTGTTAACTTCTAGAATTTTTCTTAAAATCTATAAAAGAAAATGTTTATTTTCCCCCCCCCACACGTAAAACTTTTATAAGATAACTAATGTGTGGGGGGAGCCTAGGTAGATGTTCAAAACTACAAGAAATTATTTTGGTCGAATACAGCCTTGCAAATTATCATTCATGTGATTTATTGGATGTCCATAGCAAGCTATTCAGTAAAGGTTACCTGTTGCTTGCAACTTGTTTATTAGACTATTGCTACACTGTCCCTTTCGTTCCAGGAAGTCTGCCTTCCGGATTCCAGTTTCCACATAGGGTTTCCTCTTCATTTCTGGATGTCTTAGTCATTTCTTAGATGTAGTTTTCTTGTTGTTTTTTTTAACATCCTGTGAATAAAAATCTGTGCTTTTTGCCCAGGAGTTTGGCATTAAAGCATGACTACAGAAAACGAAGGGTTTCTATTTGTTGATTCCTGTTTCTTTTTTCTTTTTATTGCGTAGAAGCAAGCTGATAAGCAGTGTAGCAAGAAGGGTATATTTTATAAGAAATCCCTTGCCACCACCACTGCATAGTTCTCCATACTATGAATCTTTCCACAGAATTACATGGAATTTGCATGACAATTTTTTTCAGTCTTCTAAGTAAAAGCTTCTGGTAATGCAAATACCATAGAGTGTAAGGCCAGCTCTTCTTTTCTGAAATCTAGGATTAGCTGTACAGCTTGTATCAAACAATACAAAAAAGTCCTCATCACCCTTATGTTGTTTTTTGCTTTTGTTGCATAGGCAGCTTAGACTTACTAGCTTTTTTTTAGGGTTCTGGTTCTCCGAGTGTAGGTGACAGAAACTAAGCTATTACTTCAGGATGTGTCACGGCCTCACCTTGAGTACTGTGTGCAGTTTTGAGTACCACAATATAAAAAAGACATCAGACTACTGGAGAGTGTCCAAAGAAGGGCCACGAGGTTGGTGAAGGGTGTGGAGGGGATGTCTTATGAGGAGCAGCTGAGGTCACTTGGATTGTTCAGCCTGGAGAAGAGGAGGCTGAGGGGTGACCTCAGTGCAGTCTATGGCTTCCTCACGAGGGGAAGAGAAGGGTCAGGGACCGATCTCTTCACTCCTGTGACCAATGACAGGACTCGGGGTACCAGCAGGAAGCTGAATCAGGGGAGGTTTAGGTTGGATATCGGGGAAAGGTTTTTCACCCACTGGGTGGTCGAGCACTGGAACAGGCTGCCCAGGGCAGTGGTCACAGCATTGAGCCTGCCTGAGTTCATGAAGTGTTTGGATGATGCTCTCAGGCCCATGGTGTGACTCCTGGGGTGCCCTGCACAGGGACAGGAGTTGGACTCGATGATCATGGAGGGTCCCTTCCAGCTCAGCACTTTCTATGATTCTAAAAATTACTGCTTCTGCTGTACATACAGAAGAATGGGCAGCTGCTGTGTCATGTCCTCAACTTTTACAGATTGTAACCTGATATTTTAGCACAAGCTGAAGTCTGTGGTTTAAGTAGTTGAGCTGTGTACCTGTTACTCAGATTCTGCAGCAAGGTGCTTCACTACAGGGTACAACAGACATCTCGGAAAGGTTACCAGTCCCATTGCTTTCATGAAACCTAAAAAGTATTAGGTATCAGGAACCAAGAAAATGTGTTAACGGATCTGCAGTTTCAGGATTTCAAACACTGCATTAACTGTGTTCAGCTTGATAAGTGACAACGGCATCAGGAATGGTTGGAGAATTAGCTTTCATTTTAATGCCAATTACTTTATTTTGTTTTATTATTACAAAGAATGCTATGTTGTGGTGCTCTGGCAACTCACGTGCCACAGCTTATCTTCCTGCAGTTCATGTACATGTGTTGTCAATCTAAGTTTTTAAGAATTAAATCCATAAAGTTTATTAAACTGTTTTAAAAATAATACTTTTAAGTGATACTGCATTTTTTTCCCAAGCCTTTGTGTGGTTCACTTATTTATGGTGTTGATATTTTTTCCACCTAATAACTGTTAGGGATTTAAATGAGGATAAAGCCATTCTCAAATTTTTATGAAAAATTAAATTTCCTGGTAGTTGTTTCAGGAACACCATCAGATATTAAGACTAGAAGCAGAATAGCTGCAACTGGCAGCAAAGTGCCTGATAGACCTGGAGAAACGATTTCCCTTAACACTTGCCCCGTCTTCTAGGCAATCTAAGATGCATTTGTTGGGTGTACTGGTAGTACTGGGCCATCCATTCTTCATTTCTGAGCAGGGATGGAAAGGATTTTTGCTCTGCTCCTTTTCTTTTCTCTCTTTTTTTTTTTTTTTGTGTGTCTTCTTTTGGTGTACACTTGATTAGTTGCATGAATAGGTGTAACTAAGAGCATGATTCAAATCGGTATCTTCAGTTGTGTCCTACCAGCTCTGCATGCATTTCTTACCTGTACAGGCAATCAGGAATATGACTATTGAATATGATTTCAAATACTAAGCTACCTTTCAGTTACTGTTTTTGTCCATTTCTTTAATGCGTGCGTAAGGATAAAGAGTTGGACCTAACAAGGTAAGCTGCATCTTCTGACCTTTGGGAAGTTCTGTCTTGACTACTGAACACGGAGAGGGGGAAAGAAAATTCAGACCAGTGTTGTATCCCAGCTCTCCGTGTCTGCTCAGACACTATTCAAGCACTAAGAGATTATTTTTAGTGTTCTCATTCCCCCTTCTTGAGTAAATATTCAAAGTATTTAATTTGATTCAATGAGGTTAATAATTCTTTTATAAGTAGAAACTAGTCCAAGCTATTCTTTGTTAACATACATTCAGACACTCATTCATCTCAGCACATAAACGTCTGCTTCTATGTGGCCCTTCTTTATTAAACTGGGTATGGATTCTTCATTTGTACAGATGTGAAATCATTCTAAGCAGTAACTGAATTTCATTCATTCACTTACCACTACCTGAAAGAGAAATTTCTCAGAAGAGAGCAAATTCATTGGTTGGGGAAGCCCTAACTTGTATATTTGGTTAATAACACTTGATTGAAAATAGCTGTAGAATAGATAACAAGAGGGCAGGTTTGCTGGTGTCATCTGAACGAGTTGGAAAATCAGCTTTTTGTAGTCATCTTACAAAATAAGCTGAAGCAATACTTCACTTGATAGACCAGTTTAGAATAGAAATTATATTTAAATTTAGTGGCCTGGAGCAAGCTGAAATGCATTGTTCTTACAGCACGGGTGGAAATGAGCTGAGCATATCTAGCCCATCACTTCTGCTGAAAAGGGCCATTCTTCTGCCAGCTGTGTGGCCCTGCATCATCCCTTCCCTTGCATCAGCCCCACTGCCTTTCTGACACTGTGCTGAGCTGGTTTGGCTCATTAGTCTAGCATAGGACTAAGTCATCAGAATAGAAGCAACACTTTAGTTCTCTTCCCGCTTGGTGCGTTGTGTCAGCTAGCTGAGCTCATGAAGGGGTCCTGCAGGTTCTGGAGTCACACTGGAGAAGCAGGAAGTCAAACGATGGCTTTCAGCAGGTTAGCTGTCTGATGAGACAGGCTGCGTTCACCTGCCCACACCTCCACCCTCTGAGGAACAGTAATTGAAGTGGAATCATAATGCTTGCGGTGGATACTTGTACTAATGTGTGCAATGGATTCTGGCTAGTAACAGGAAAAGAGAGTAATGTCTATAGGAACATAGAGTGCTGCACAAAGAGAGATGGGTTTGTCTGCAAACCGCTGGAAGGTCCATTTGTTCCCCTGCTTTGGTACAATTATGTCAATTTTCAGTTTTAATTGTATGGTGTAAAGAAAGTCTGTTTGAAAGTGTGGTAGTGAAAGCTTGAGTGCCTGGATATACCTTCACAGGTTTTGTCCTTGTTTGTTTGTTTTGGAAATACGTTTCCAGGTTGCTAATATAATTTCTTAAATGGAAATAATTATATTCAAGCAATTTTTAAAAAGGTAAAATCATTGTTTCTGGCTAAAAAAAATTTAATTTTTTTTTTTTAATTAAGGACTTCAGTAGTAAGGAAAAAAAGTCCTTTAGGTTGTTAAAAACTGGGTTTATAATACTTTTTTGGTTTGATGTTTTTTTTTTTTTACTCTCTTCCTATTAAGGTCCTCGATGCTTCAACACTCAGCTTTGGTACTCGAGTCAGATGGTTTGCCATATGTTTTGTTGCTGGCATCGTGTGTTCTATTCTTGTAAGTAAAGTTTTGGTTTTCCCTGTTATTAATGTTCTACAGTAGAACTTTGTTCATATACTTTATATGTGATTCTGTGTTTGTCTCTAGAGATCTTCAGATCTCATATATCCACAGCCTGGTATATTTGTTATGTTCTTGGCTAGCCAAAATTGCAGGTGGTATGTTTTTTTTAATGTAGTCTTTGCAAAGTGTCCATGGGCATCCCTTGTAGAATAAAATTACACTTTCCTCTTGCAGCTTTCCACTATTGCTTGTACTGTGATCTGTGCAAACCTACACCACAGATTTCCACAAATACAGTTGCTTGATTTTATTTTTTTTTTGCTTTCCTTTCAGGACAAGGTGTCCACATCATGGATTTTATTTTTTTTTCAGGAGTTAAAAAACAAACAAACAAAAATCCTAAAAACCCATGGTTTGCCTCTAGTTCTAGTTCAGGCTTTATTGTTCCCTGATCATCATAGGGACTGTGATCAGCAGGAGGCTTTAGGTTTCATTTTTTTGTTTAGTGGAAATAAGATATGCCTGGAAATAAGAGTTCGAAAATATTTCTATTCAGCCATTCAGCCTCAACACATATCTAGACTGAAAGTCCAGATGGTTGGATGGGGAAGAAAGGAGATGGTGGATATTAGTGTGGGTTTAAGACATTTTTTCTCTGTGTGCAGAGGTGTATGATGTATAGTGGGGCATTGGAACAAAACTGAAAGTTTCATAAATAGAATATAAAGAGTACAAACAAATGTTATAAACAATATAAATAAACATTGCCTAGTTGTGAAATATAGTAAGTAAATACATTATTTTACCAGTAGGTGGCAATAGAAGTATGCTGAATATTGACTAATACAACCGAGGTATACTCTGCTGATATGTGTTAGAAAGACACTCTTCATAGTCTGAAATATATTTATAGACTATAAAATCTAAATAAATTGAATTAACTACATGCAAACATACAAATAACCTATCTTTTATAGGGAACAGCATTGCTATGGCTCCCAAAGGGGATCAAACTTTTTGCAGTGTTTTACACCCTGGGAAATATTGCGGCATTAGCCAGGTATGATTTCTTAATTGTTGTTATTAGAAGAGTACCCTCCTCTTCATCTGCATTTCCATTTGCTTTTACTCTAAAATGGTGTCTGTTTATATTGTGTATAAACAACGTTGTTTTCATAGTGAAACGCTAGTAACAAAATCCTGTTTATCTTACAGTTTTAAGATTATCATAACTAGTGAATATCAGTTATTCACTTGTTACTGCCCCATTGTGATATCTTAAGTGATTGTTCTGTGGACGCATCACAACTGCTGTCAGAAATATGAATAACAAATTGCTGGCTGAATGTTTTGTACTTTTTAAGTCCTGTCAGGTACAGAGTACCTGTCTCAGGGCCAAACTGGTAACCTGCCTACTGTGTGGGTGCTGTGTTACTGGAAAGAACTTTTTGCTTTTAACAGAGAGATCATCGTGTTTCTAGGCAAACTTTGAAAAAAAAATAAAGAGAGGTTCAGGAAATCCTCGTTCTGACTGTAAGGCCAGGCAGAATCTAAACATTATTCAGAGTGTACTTTTGAACTCTGTGCTTGGTTCTTTGCTGTTCTCCCTGTAGCAGTTAGTCTTAAAACATTTACAGAAGGGTCCTCCTTGGATCTAAAACTGTTCTTTCACTCTGAAAGACATGTAAGAAACAACTTAATGTCAATAAAGTACTTTCAGTTTCTGTTTCTCCTCCTCCTTTTACTTCTTAGCATAGTTGAAGCATGGCCGTGGGTCTCGGAACCCGTGAAATCTGGTCTTGGTTTTCATGGACTCTGTAACTTAAGTCATGTAACTCTTCAGTCAAAGCATTGTTGATCTATTAGAACTCTGGCAATGTGATGTTAACGTTTGAGAAATGGGATGGCGTACTGCTTTTCCTCCATGAATTTGTTAGGGGACAAAAATGTCTGGACTAGAATTGAGTCTCATTTGTATAACCACTCCATCTCACACTAAAGCAAGACAAAAGGTTAATACTGGAGGTGGGCAAACCTGAGTATTTTCCTTTCTCTCCCTTACCTTATTCTTTATTTTTCTTTGTTTGTTTTCTGGTTGTTTTTTTTTTTCTTACCTAGTATTTTTGGTGTGTTTTTACTGCTTCAAATTAAATTAGTGTTTTAGGAACTTTGTACTAATCAAGTCTAATTGTCAGTGAACAAAGAGGAAAGCTTTTATGGACCGGTATTTCTTTTAGGAGAATGATGAAAAACTTTAGTTTTGACTCCAACTAAAATTAGAAGTAAAAAGAGGCCCCCTTCCCCTTCAGTAGTCCTTTCAGATATAAAAACCAAGCAACTGTGTTCCAAGGACAGCAGGAAATGACAGCAATGTCCAAAATTGGCAGGGAGATTTAAACTTTTTGAGGCTTATTTGCAAGTCTGTTTTTATAACAAATGCAGTTACCGCTCTTACTAAATAGTCCTGTCTGGACTGTTTTTACTATGATTTTCTAGCCATAAACATGAAAACCATGATACTGATTTGATTCTTCTCTGGGATGATGGGTGTATCTTCTACATGTGTTGTATATAAGAAATATCCTGTGTAAGTGGAGGACTTCTGTATTTTTTCCCAGCCTTTCTGCTCCCTGTGGATTCTCCCACATTCTTGGAGAAGCTGTTGTGATGTCTGTCCCTCAGTGCTAATGAGGCTAGCAGCAAGGCATTTTGCTTTCTGTATTTTTCTGCCTATTTTATGTGACCTGAACCTCCTTCATTTTTACCACCATATTTTCATTATGTCTATCCTTCCACTAGCTAACTAATTTTTTATTTGAGTTCTTCGGGTGTCTTTTTTTGGTCTTAATTTAATTTTATGGCCCAGCAGCCAAGATTAAAAAACACTGAGAAAAAGTTAGTTTGGATTGCAGTGAATTCAAACCATATTTTTTTTCTTTTGATTTTTTTGTCTCTTTTTTTTCCATTTAATATGGACTTTTTGAGGTCTGTCTATGCAACTTAAAGAAGAAAAACAAAGAGAAGGGAATACATACGCGAAGTTGCTGGCAGGGGAACATCTGGGTGTGGGACATCATGAGTTCAGTTTACTGCCTGGGACATGGATTCCCATATTTCTTAGAAGATGTGTGCTTCACCAGGCTTATGAGTGGTGTCAGGAGGGAGCTCTACCAAGCTCTTCCCTGCTACCGATTGTTTCATTTTGTATAAATAAATATTAACTAGAAAAGGAGTTAAACTAGATTCATGCTCTGTAGTAAAGCATTCAGAACACCACAAGATTACAGGCATTCTCACTCTCTCACTAAACATTTTCTACAAAGCAGAATGCCTTCAATGACAGGGAGGGGAGGAACCTCATCTCAGATGCTTGTGAATTTTTGGTTCACATCAACATTTCTTTGCAAGAACAGGTACAGCAGAGCATTGCTGGTGGTTTTCATTCTTTCCTCAAGTTAACTAGAGTAGAAGAAAGGAGGAGGATTTAATACAAACTGAAGTTTTTCCTTCTTTTTTCGCTTGCTGAGTTTGAGTAGAGTTAGAGCTTCCCTGGAATATTGATTGTAGTTACTTGCACACTGCCTTGGTAGGAAGTTTTTTGTTAAACAGAAATTTTCTACAGAAGTTTGGTCTTCGTATTATTTGCATTCTTTTGGCAAGTCAGTTCTTAGAACAGCCACAGCATGAAATCCTCTAGACTTCAACTTGACAGCCCTCTGCTATAAGTGGTAATGTTTTGGAAAGAATTTTGTGACCGAGGGTGACTCGATACATAAGCTGTTTCCAGGACTAAATTCATTAAGTATTTCACCTTTCAAATTCTAGCAAGTCTCTGTTGCTAAACATCCAAATGCTCTTTTAAAAGCCTTTGCACTTACCTAACTGTTGTTGAAAAACTGTTTAATTAACTATTGTCTCTTGTAAAGACTTATTTAAAAGTTATATACCATTTTGTTTTGCTTTTTCTCTCCTATTAGTACATGTTTCCTGATGGGGCCACTGAAGCAATTGAAAGCAATGTTTGATCCAAAAAGATTAATAGCTACAATTGTGATGTTGGTAAATATACTGTCTTTACTTCCTTTTGCTAAAAGGTTTTCCTTTAGCCTCAAAGCTAAATCTGAGGTTTTACTAAAGGGAGATTATTTCTCAGTCCAGCTCTTCTTTGTATTAAGTAGTAATAGCCAAGCTGATTAGCTCTGTATATCATAAAGATTAACTAGCTTGTGTTTTTGTTGCTTATCTTTTTTTACTCTATCATTTGGAGTAAAATGTTTAGTAAATATTTCTTACTAAATGCTAATACTAGGTTGATTATTTTGAATTTGTTTTCTAAAACAATTTATTCAAGAACCAGACTAGGAAGAGACTTTTCAGCTACTGTGAAAAGTCAGTGGTCACCAAGTCTAGCTTGACAGTTACCGGTTGGCTGCAGTTGTGTTTGTATAGCGTAGTGGTTCAGCACTGTCAAAGCAATGGAGAAAATTAACTCTTGTCTCCAAAGTCCAGGAAGCCACATGTTCAGCTTCACACTTCTCTATTGTAAGATTCTTGGCTCCTTTACTTAACATGACTATAATTTCTTCTTCTAGGAGGATGTAAAAAACAGCTACATCCCCAATCTCAGAATTCCTATCCCAAAACTCTGTATTAGGTAGTTAAGAACAAGTTTCTGCCCTTGCTGCTTCTCTGGTTTTTTACTTGTTTTCTCTCTTGTTCCTCCTGATTTGTTTCAACTTTTGTTTTTGAAATGTAATTGGCTATCCTATTCTTCCTATCATATAGCTTTCTTTTCTAGTTGGTAACAGCTGATGCGGATAAGAAACCCTTCATGAATTCTTTCTGGATGACTGTCATATGCATTTTATATTCTTTTTCTCACACACACAAAAAAAATAAATGTATAATCTCATTTGAGAAGTTCACATTTCTCCACATGTTTTGGAGAAGAGATTTGATCCTTGCTTGGACTCTGAGCTTTGTTAAAGAGATGACTTTTTGCCATCTCTTCCAAATCATATCAAGTGACAAGTCCTAGGGAAGTTACATTTCATTAGGTCTGCAGTAAAAATACCCAAGAATATCTCTAGTTCTCTAGAGTCACTGTTCACTGGGTATGAATCCTCCAACACTTTACAGCTGTGATCAAGCTGAGGGTCAAGTAAATAATAAAACAGCCATCACAAAAATTGTTTGCTCTGTTATCCTGTCATCTACTGTGCTCAGACATGGTGACAAAGAAAATAACTTGCTTTGAAGGCTGTAGAAACAAGACATATCAGGGAAATGGAAAGAGGACAGAAAGTAGAAAAAACGTCACAGACTTACCTACCTACCTACCGTGCAGAGAAGCTACCAGAAAGGTTAGAAAAAGACCAGAGCAAAGGTTTCATCTCATAGGAAACAGGAGTATTGTATGAAAGATAAGACTGTTAGGATTGAAAATTTCAGTAATACAGAGAAGAACAGGTAAACTTCTAAAGTTGAGAAAACTTTTGATGTATTCGACTGTATCCTGATACAAAGCTAGAATTGTAGGAAGCTCAGGAGTCACAAATATGTTTGGAAAATTTCAAGAGTCTGTTGTTTTAATTTCTTTCAATGAAATGCAAACATTTTTTTTTCAGTGAAAATTACTTCAGAGTTTTGTTCTTTTTTCTGCTGTGTGTAATGACAAAAGAAGGGAGCAGAGTGAGATTTAGTGGAAAAGTTCAAAGTGATGCTTGCACGAATGATGTGATTAATTTGGCATAGTAAACCATATCATTGTAATGTTCCACCAAAGGTTTACAGGTAGCTTGAATAAAGCTTCACATGAGCTTTTTCACTGTTAATGAAGCAGTTGCTCCCTAGTCGGCTCTTCATATTACTGTCAGAAGATGAAAAAAAACACTGGCAGAAGCAGCAGAGCCTGTGTTTGGCAAATAATGTAAGTGTGAATGAATGTTTTTAATAATGGATTATTCACAGTGATGCACATACTTTTCTTGTCAGATTCTGACGTTACAAATACTAGGTCCAAAATGTTACTATGTACTGAAACAATAGAATAGGAGTTCCCAGACTACTTGGTTTCTTTTAAGCAAGCTTTATCAGCTAAGCTCATCTCTTAATAGTCCTAACACATAAGGCTACACAGATCTGATTATATTCCTCCTGACTCCTGAAGTCAGTTCCTGCCTCCTCTGTATTCTAAGACTTGTCTCAGCCCTTCTGGCCATGGAGCACATCACGCTGTGCTTTGGAAAACAGCACTTTGCATAGAGTTCATCATATAGTCACTGTGTGGCAGCCGTTGGCGCTCCCTGTTTCATTGAGTCAATTCTGAAAATACTGATTACCCACTGAAAACATGACAACAGTTACTGTATTTACTTTGTTATGTATTTGAGTGTTCATTCTTTTCTTTCTTTTTTTTTTTTTTTTGTCTCCCCTTACATCTCCCCCCAGCTTTGCCTAGTGTTGACTCTGTGTGCTGTATTCTGGGTAAGTGAGTACTTTATTCCTCTAAAGAGCAATCTAGCTTGGTTAGTTTATTAATTGTATTACAGCTTTAACATACAATTCGGTTGTAGAGGAAAGAGGAGTTTGTGCGTGCGGTATTTGTGTTTTCAATTGCAGTTGAGTTTAGGTGGAGTGATGAGCCTGCTGGCTACAAAGCAAATGCACCCTTCCACCTGCATGTGATGTAGATGAGAACACAAAATCTAGAGCATCAGGTTCAGCCTGCAGACCTCAGGAATAAGAACTAAGAAAAGCATGTTAAAATGCACTTTCATCCTAGAGATTTGTACTTATGTCAGAGAATGTCAGAGAATATGTAGTGGTCTTTAGAAGACACAGGTACAGAATATTAAACTGATTAAGACAAAGGAAGAGACGCAGAACAAGTACCTTCAGGCATCTTGATTGAAAAACTGGCTGTAGTTATGCTCCATAGGAGTAAATACGCAGCTGAAATGAACTTCCATATTTGCAGAAGTTCAGTGTCATGAATTAAAATGTTATCATTGATGATGTTAAGTGTTTTCAAAGCTAGAGAAGGTTTTCATAGCATGATGCTAATGGAATAACAGATAAAATGAATGGAAAGTTGTTAGATTGGAAAGGATTAGCAAATTAAGGAAATCTAGGCATCATCAGTTAAATTTTTGGCTGAAGAGGCTGTTGCAATTGCTTACAGTACAGACTTGTGCAAAATTAATTAATTTGTAATATTTGCTTTATTTTTACTTAGTGGAACAAAAAAGGTTTGGCAGTGTTATTCTGCATATTGCAGTTCTTGGCAATGACCTGGTAAGATCCTTAAAATTCATTTTTATTTATTTTCTCTGCCCCTGCATCCACATGATTATAAACCTATATATATATATACTTCACACAACAAAAGTGTGCTGAAATGCTAGCCTTAATCTGTTTTTCTAAGCTAAGCTGTGTAACTTCAGAAAAATCTATATGCAGTCGTCTCGCCAAAATGGTAATTTGAAATGTATTCTGCAATGTGTGAACTTACTTGAGGCATTATGGAAGGAATATATATGCAAAAAAATTCTCATGCCTTTTCTCTGTTGTGAAAGTAACTTTATATTCATATGCCCTGCTTTTGATTATCTCCCTCTTTGAGTTATGACTAAATTTTAATTTTTGAAGTGGAAGAAACCACATCACATTATCATAGGGTGTGTCCTGCCCCAAGACTATTCAGCGGCACTGGGTGAAGAGTGGGTAGATGCGAGAGGGTAAATGTAGTCCAGCAGGTGCTATGATCACCATCCAGATGTGCTCAGCAGTTAGACTTGGGAATGTGTGAGCACAGTTAGGAGAATGCTTGCAAGCCTGGCAGAAGTTTCGCAAGTTACTGCTTTCTCCATGGAGATACACCTGAACACACTTGGTCTCCTTGTCCCAGATTAATTACTTGGTACTAACTCTTAGGCGATACAAGGTGATGGCGGTTCTTGTTTGAACTTGCCCTGAATGCAGTGTCTCTGCTGAACTTGGATCTGAGGACAAACGACCATTTGTTCAGGATAGGGACTGCTGGGCATCGTGCTGGGCCCAGGTAAATGCTCGATACTAACTAGATAGAGGGAATGTTGCTAACTACGTTCTGTGTGTTCACAGCAGACATCTTCACATTTATTAAGTGTCCTAGAGCTTGGTCAGTCAGGGCACTAGAACAAAAAGTAGCCTGGAGCTTGCAAGAAGCAAGTTTCAGAGGATAACAGAATTACCAGCTGTTCGAGTGTCACAATTGTGGCATATTATTCATACTACAGCATATATCTGTGTTTAGAGTTATATAAATAATATGCTTTGATGTATATTTAAATTGGAAAAAGTTGTCCCTGTCATCTTGAAAAATACCATTTTCCCAAAAATCTCCATTCCTTTTGAAACTGGTGATAGTAAATCTGCTTTTTTAAGTTTATGTGCAATAGAAGTTATGAACTATATTAAAAAAAACGTAAACTGGGAAATGCTTAGCAATATAATCTGTTCAGTGTCCAAGTGTGTTTTCTTTTCTCAGGTAAGCATTACATTGAGTAGGTAATCTTGTTTAAAGCTTAGTAAAAAAAGCTTGCTTTTATTAATGCTGGACTAAAGTGAAATAATTGGGTTCTAGGAGAGACATGACCAGTGTCAAATACACTTTTCCCCTCTTTTTTTTCAGGTATAGTCTGTCATATATTCCTTTTGCAAGGTGAGTCTGCATAATTACTTCCTTCTTAACAAAAAGTCAGTTCTCTTTATGCTAGGGATGGGGGGGAAAGTTTCTTAAATTCAGTATATGAAAAAAACAACCTTCTCCATTTCCTTTTAATTTTTAGAAAATGCTGTAGCTGAACTGAAAGTAATGCTTAATATAAGCTTTAAATACAAGTAAAATGTACAGTAATTATATTTGTTAAATTTCATTCTAGTTTTCATCACTGAAAATAAATTGAGTTTTTGTTTAAATTCTCCAGTGATTTAAAAATGTGACTTTTCCAGTACTTACATTAAAGATAACCTATGGATCTGAGGTCTTAGTTAAAAGAAAAAAGCAAGCATAGTTTCAGCTGCCAAGTCTATTTCTGAACTCCTCCATCATTTTTAGAAGAAGCAAAGGCAATGCTTTGTGTTAATTTTCATTTTTTCAAGCTTCTCTCTTTAATTTCACTTGCGTGTACAGCAAGGGAGCGAAAGCTGGGCAAACACATAGTGAAACCACATGCAAGTAAACAAACTGAAGAATCAATTTTTTCTATAATGTTCCACGTAAAACACAGTTTGGCCTTTCAGCAGTGTGGGTTTTTTTAAAAAAACAAAGTGCATCCAGGTCTGTGTATTACTCAGTGAGGTTTTCCATAGTGAAAGTGAGGGGAAAAAAGAATGCAAAGTATTGTCACCTGATGTCTTCCTGTAGTGTGGCCATATGACAGTAGTGTCATTCTTTTTTTTCCCCTGTTTTTCTTTCTTCATTGTTCCCCCTTTTTTTTAATGTTCTGCTATGCACAGAAAACAAGTTGAGCTACTGGTTACTGGTCTTTTCTTCCCTACCAACAGTACTTTAAGTTCTGGTCAGAAAAACATTAGGTTATATGCATCACTTATTTTCTTTGTTTTTATTTGCCTGAGTCACCTGAATTTTACACAGGTGGCTTTCAGTAGTACAGTGATTTATTTAGGGATTATTGAGTTATTTGCTTATGTGGAATGCTATCATAAATTTATTTTATAAAGCTGCCTTTCTTACAGAAATAGTGATCTAAACCATGTTAAGTGCCAGTGAACAGTATTATGTAATTTGTTTAATGTATGCATTTAACTTGACTCCAACAAAATTGTCATGGCTTGATCTAACTCTCCTTACTTGTTCGTGGCTGGTTGTTTTTTTTTCTTTTCAATTAATGGTTGCTATCCTGCTGGAATGGCAAAAAAAACCCCTACTAAGCAAAATAAAAACCCCAAAACAACAACAGAAACATACATGCAGTGACTCCAAGGAGTCAGGATATTTTTTTTATTCATTTTTCAAATTGACTAACTACAGAATAGAAATTCCACTCCTTGACAAGTTGTTACATTTTTGAGAAAATGACAAATAAAGGAGTCTAAAGTGAGTGATCTAAGTAGAACAGTGAGAAAACAGTTTGTTTATTGTTGGTTAAAGAAGTAGACTCCTTCAGATCCTTCAAACCATATTAAGGCTGAGCCAGCTCTCCATCCTGCACTGTTAGTACCTGCACTTCAAACCCTTCTGCCTGTGCTATTTTTCCTGCAACAGGATGGTCTACACAAATATGGCTTGGACTCAGAGGACACCTGTGCTTTGCTGGTTGTCTGTGCTTGGCATGTTTCTCAGCCCTGCACTTGCTGGCCAGCCTTTGCAAAATAAGGCTGTGGCCTTTGCTAAGCCACCGGGTGTGCTGCAGAACAATTTTTAGCTCTGTGTCTGTATTTTAGCATGTGCTTGAGTGTAAACAGTGTGGAAGACAGAGAATATGGGTAGACCTGAGCTTCAGAATGGGCTTGAGCCTTTACTTGAGCTCAGTGTAACGATGGCTGTTAAGTTCCTGCGTTTCAGAAACATTGATTTTCGTCTTTAGTCTGTGTAATATTTTTAATTTTAAATACGTGCTGGCTGATATGTATGTAAAGAAAATAACAAGTATCTTAACTGGCTTTTTTTTCTTTTTAAAGGGATGCTGTGATTAAATGCTTCTCGGCCTGCCTAGGGTGAATTAGCAACGGGAACCCCTGTATGCTTAAAAAGCCAACTTTTATTCCTCTGTGAATTTTGCTTGGAAAACTTGGAAAACTTCTCCACTCATGAAATACCCAGTAACAATTTAGTATTTTCCTTGCCTTTTCCATTCGGGGGATTAAACAATTTTACTCGAAACAGTTTTAAAAATAAACGGGGTGAACTGTTTGTGTTTACCCTGAAACTTTTAGGCTTTTTTTAACAGAGAAGTACATTTGAATACTTTGTGCGGGGTAGTCTTGCAAAACTACCTTGCATCCAGTAACAGTTTATTCCTCAGTGGAGGCAAGCCACTAAGATCTGGGTAGTATGCATAAAGATTTCATTTAAGGTTCTGTCTAAAATTTGCTCTGTGCCATTTCTGTTTGTATAATATTCATTGTATGCTTTTCCAAAGACAGAGTTTTATGAACATTGTAAAGATTTGGTAAGTTATAATTAACTGCTCCTTTGAAATGTCTATATGTGTGCCTTATGGAAAAAGCTTAATGAGAATATGTGAAAGGTCTGTTTAAAGCTTGTTGGATTTTATTAGAAAGCTGTATTTCAAATGATTTTTAAAAAATTTCATACTTAAATACTTTTTACTAAAAGAATTTATGGCTAATGTATAAATGAGGTTTGTGAAATAAACCAGTTTAAAGGTGCCTAAACCATTATTAGTATCATTATACTATTATTTATCTAGGAATCTGCTATAGAAGGTTGCAAGTTTCAGTGTTACACTTGAATAAATATGAAAATATATTAAAAAGTAGGATATGTCCAAAATTATATCTAAATATATCCAGGATATATCCAAAATTGGTTATTAGATTTGCAGAAGTGACTTTCATTTGTCTTACCATTTAGACCAACTGTTTATTCTGACTCAAACTGGTAACAGATTGAGGTGAAATACTCTTAACACTTTGCCTAGCTTCAGTAAAATGTTCTCATTTCTAGTGTTTTGCAACTAAGAGCTATTCAGTAAAGTTAAATCCTTTATATTTGATGGCTGATACTGTATTACAGGAGGTTCTTTTTAGCACGGGTTGGATGCTGGTTGGGTCTAAATGCCAGTTGTTTTGGATTTTTTTTTCTCCACTACTCCGCAAATAGAAGAAGGAATGGATTTGAGAAGATGATGTGAGCTGCGGTGTCAGGAAGGGGGAAAACCCTGTCTTTTAGTATTCGGGGTTCGGGCTGAAGAGATGAATTGCAGTACATTCCTGCTAAATCTCCGTGTATGTTTCACAGAAGAGCAGCATCTTCTGGGGAAGCTGTATGAAGGATGACTGCACGATTTTGCAGCTAAACTGCCAGTCGAGCCACACCCTGTAACTGGTCAGTAACAGTAAACTGGCAGCGAGGTGCCCTCCCTGCTGGCGATGGGGCACCCGGTAGCCCTGACCCTGCAGCAGGTGCTGGGGCTGGTTTGTACTGCGCGGCATAGTGACAGCCTCTCCGGCTCTGCCCGTCGCAGCCCTTGGGTGCTGGTGGACCCTTGAGTGAATTCTTAGTTTCTTTTAGTTCCCAGTTTGCATTGAAGATGAACTAGTATGTGTGTAGGCAGTGATGGGTGTCATCCTGGGAATGGCTGTCACTGCCCTTTCCCTCATTGCTGCTGCTGACCCTAACTGGCACCGGGGCGATCTGATCCCGCTGGTCGGTGCCTCAGGACCAGACCCACCAGTTCTAGTGCACGATCACCTTTACTGTTAGTTAAAATGGTATTACACATTCAGATTTATTTTTTTTTTATTTATGCACTGCGGTAAATAACAAATTTAATACTCATCAGTTAACCCTGTATCAGTATTAGATCACCAAGCCAGAATGAATTCAAGAACTGAAGTCCAAGAGTTCCATGTACTGGCATGCTTTCATATGCATTTAGGTCTGTTACATCATGTGCTTTCTTAGGTTTTTTTTCTCTCTTGAACATTTTAAGGACTCGCTTTATCCATCAGCATACAGAGTGCACACACACTGAGGTGTTTGTTGGTGTCTTCTGCTCCTGTCTTTGCCATGTATGAATATTTCAGAAGTTCACAGTCAATGCAGCCTCACTGATACCCTTTGGTGATGGTGTAAAACCACAGATGTGGGGATCTCTATCCCTGTGGGTTGCACACATCCTACCCATCTTTTCATAAAATTCTGGTACCCTCATTGAAACAGGACTTTGAAGTAAAATGTGTAGAAATTACATGCCATGACAAAAATTTTGAGTGGTAGTAACCTGGGATTCATAGGAGATAATGTGCTTACGTATGACTACCACTGACCTCTGTTGTTGTTCAGGGTCTTTTAAAAAGGTATGAAATTACTGCCTTCCTCCTCAAAACCAAACCAGACAGAAGCGTTGAGCAATGTGTTTTGCCTCCATCACAGAAGGAAGGGAGGCTGGGAAGGGGGATCTCCGGGCTAGGCTCTCCCTTACCAAGCCAGGCTGCTCCTGTCCCCCAAGGGGCTGCTGTATTTTGGACGGGGGTGTAGGAGCAAGTCTGCTCTTAGCGTGGCTGCTGCCGGCACTCCCGTCCGTGCCGCCTGCCTTTACACACGGTCAGTCCGGTAGCCCGGGAGCTCGACTTCCCACGGACGTTGTGCAGATGGCGTGCGGGAGCCACATTAATGTCACATGGAAGCCTGTCCTGTCACACTCGGACGCGTGAGGGCTGTGGGAGGTGTTCAGAGCCCGGCTGCCCCGGGCCAGGAGCCCCGCCGCGCCTCTCCTGCGGGCCGGGCGGGGGAGGCGGCGGGGC
>VZRW01011146.1:0-23105 GCA_013398125.1 Aegotheles bennettii
ACTCAGGATCCTGAACTCCACCGGAAGTGGAGACGGAAGAATAAATTCTTCACTTAATTTGACAGCACATGCCAAGGATTGGACACGATTGCCATCAGTGTGTTCTTTTATATGTGAAAACTTTTTTTTTTTTTTCAGAATGAGAAGGTTCTCAGGTCATTCTGAAGTGTACATACATGGGTTCTAGTATATTTTATTCTAACTAAAGATTAAAAAAATGCTTCAAAGAGAAAAAAATAGAAATAGACAGTCTCCTTTCATTGAAGTCAGGGTCTTGTGAATAGAAAATCTTGTATTGTTATACATGCTGTAACAAGAAAATAGTGGCTGTTTTTGTCTGTGTATAATCATTTTGCAACAAAGTATGTATTCCTAAATGTTCTTATAAACTGCATCTATGTTTTCTTATGCTTCTGATGAATAATATCCCAAGGTATAAAGAAAAATATTTAATTAAATATGTCTCTTTTTTTCAGAAGTTAGAGGTTTCAGAGTTGATGCAATAACAAGTTACCTCCTAGCTTTTGAGGGTCACATTTGTAAGCCTGACAATACCTACAGTGAAAGGCAGAAGGAAAATCCCCAGTCCTTGGAAATTAGCAGAAAAGCAGCATTTAATCCTAGGATATATTCAACTTAGTTCATACTTAAGTGTATTAGAATTTACTGCACAACCAGCACAATAATAGTTAGGCTTGACAAAGGTAAGTAAACATTTCTCTTTGCCCTATGACTTGTTCAAGTAAACTGCATTGTTTATGACTGCCCACCAGGCAAACATTTTTTAAAAAGTATCTGCATAAGGAAAAGTTACCAGTAATTAATCTAAGGCTCAGTTTTAGGTCTGATATTAATTTGTTCATAATTTTCTGGTTTTATAGGTAATGTTCAACAAAGTTCGGTTGTTTGTTGTTTTTTTTTTTTTTTAACCTTCCTGTGCATTTATAGAAGTTTAAGTTAAATGGATTATGCATTTTCTAATAATAAATTTATGAATAACCAAATTTATTTTCAAATTTTTTCTTGGAAATTTTTTTATGATATATGAGACAAGGGAACTGCTCTTTGAAATTGAACAGCAAATAGCAATGCTATTCTATATTTTATAAATTCAAGTAAGTAAGCAAGTAATGTTTTTAAGCAACAGAACAGAACCATAAAAAATGAAAATAAAATGGAATTGAATTGGAAGTTTTACAAAGTTCTTTCTGTTCATCTTAAATGAGACAGTAATGGTGAAAAAGAAAATAATAAAATATATACAAATATATATACAAACTATATACAACTGTATACAAAACCGATATCATTCTCCTCCCTCAATAAGGCTCATGTCACCACCAAGGCTGCAGAGCAGTCCTGGGAAAGTCCCAGACTGGGCTTCTAGAGTCAGTGGCAGGTGAGATCTGAAGGCAGGGAGGCACGAAGTCAGGAATACGTGGATTGGGATCAAGGGCAGACAAACTCAGCTCTGAGATTACATTCTTTTTTTTTTTTTTAAAAAAAAAACAAACCAAAAACCAAACCCAAAACCAAAAACATAAAGTTGGCAATAAAAGCAAAATGTTACATTGTGTTGTTTTGTGTGCAAAAAAAGTAGTAAGATTAATTGACCGCAGCATGTGATCAATGGCTTCTTTATCAAACAGAGATTTCAATGAAGGCTGGAGTTCTGAACTATCTACAGAGTTCAGTATTTTTTAATATTACATTTAATGTATTTACATAAACTAAAAATAAAAATAAGAAAATATTTCTATGCAAAGTCTGCTGAGGTTTTACATCAAGAAAAGCATTTTAATATACAAAAATTATTTCAATAAACAATATAATATTATATATGATAAAATATAATAAAATATAACAATAATATAATAATATAATCTAACATACAAAATATATATGGAAGTAATATAAGAAAAAAACTAAAAAAGCAGCACCTATGTGTAAAAAGAAGATATCCAGCTTTTATTTCAGCCTTAGCAAAGACAAACATATTAAGAAGAAATCAGAAACAGTTCTACACGCTGTTCATGTCTGATTTACAGGAGTCCACAGGGGCCACACTTTGACTGCCATTGCAGGTATGGAGACGGGCTGTCAGCTTCTCCCCTCAGCTCCAGCCAGGCGCGCCTCTCGGAGCGCACGGACAGCCCCGCAGGCCCCGCCCGGCAGCGCCCTCGGCTCAGCGGACGGGGAGCACGTGTTGCCCTCACACAGCAGAGGCTGTGACCGATACCTGACTTTGTTGTTGTTAGCATACCTACCTCTTTGTTTCCAGCAGGTGGAGTGGCTTCAAACATCAAAGAACACACAAATGCATCTACTTTTTCTATAGGTGATATGTAAAACCAGAAAATAACTTTTCAGTAATTAATTCTGTTTGAGTAATAATGGCTTCTGGCTTGGCCAGTTTCTGGTCTGTAACTCTCAGGTGGGTTAAGACCCTAACGTGTTTCCTGAATCTTTCCATTCAGCCTTGACTGCTTGTTTAAAAATGTAGCTAGACACAAACCTTTAAGACAGTGGAACACTGTACTCAGGTTGAAGCCTAATGATGAAGCTAGTAATTTATTTTAATCCACTCATATGCTGGTCTTAGTAACAGAAAGACAGATTTTTCTACATTGTTTATTAGTCAGAAAGTTGATCACTGACAGATGTTTTTCAAAAATGGTACTTTATTAAATGTCTTGAAGTGTACTAGGAAAAGTGCTCTTTAACACTGTAGTTTACTGTTGTCATAGCTATCAAAATATATTATGCTACAAAACAGTGAGCTAGAATTAAACAATATGAAAGCAATTACACATCTGTTATAAAATATCTGTTTGAATTTCACTAGAAATTATAAATGGTTCAGATAATTAGAAAAGATGGAAATAAACCAATGGTGTATGGGAAGAGGTGTGAAACATCATTCGCTTAAATTTTATAAAACAAGAGAATCTTATGAATTTCTATTTAGTACTGTGAAATTCTACACATCTTGCCCACATAGGTATTCCAGAAGAGCTTTTCTTGTCTGAATATCATATACCAATATCTGAATGATTCACACTGTTTTATATCATCAGCCATACATCTTGGGGGTAGGGACAGAAATGAGCTCTAGTGTCAAAGCTGCCTAAAGATAGTAGCATATATTTTAACACTAACTACTTACCAGTCCCAGATGAAGGCTATTTTGTGCTTAGTAAGGCGCTTTTCCATGCTAACATGGTAGTTCATCTTTTATGCCTAAGGCAGCTCATCTGCAGTTAATTCTCAAGATAAAACAGTGCTAAAGTGACAGTTCACTGGACCTGACTGTGCATATTGGAGCTTGATTAATTATAAATGAACTTGAATAGCCAAATGTGAAGAATTTCTTCTGACATAGTGGCATGAAAAAACAGAACCATTTAAAAACAGAAAGTAACATTCATAACTAAGCTGATTTAAATTCCGTCTTGCAAAGTGGTAAAATGATTGAGTAGATACAGCTTAAAAATATTTAGTTATGTACCGTGTCTGAGCAAACTGCTCATTTAATGAGGAAAGCAATGCATCATGGTTTGTGTAAAAGTGATATTAAGTTAAAAAAATTCTTGTCTGAAATTGCAAAGCCTTTTGGACTTTTAGCTGTGAGACAGCTTTACTGGCAATGATGATTTTGTCAGCAGTACAAGACTGTGATGGTGCCTCTGATACTACCTCAGTCACAGTATTGACACTGGCTTAAGTTATTGATTAGAGAGACGAGTCTCAGAACAATGGGAGATGCAGATGCTGGAGAAAGAGTCACAAGCTTAACAGGAGTTCTTGCCCATCACAATGTGTTTTGGTTTTTTTGTTGTTTTTTTTTTTGTTTGTTTGTTTGTTTGTTTTTTTGCTTTGCTTTGTTTTGGGTTTTTTTTTTTTTAATGGCTAGGTTTAAGGCATTCTGTGAAAAAGATTGCTCAAATTTTAGGGGATGTAAATTTAATGATCTATTAAATGTGTAAAATATATATGTTGCTGTTCTTCATATCCACTTCTTGATTTATGGTTATCAACCAAGTGATCCCAAGCAAGCAAGACTGTCCATTCTGGACTGCAAAACATGTTTTGGTTCTGTGATGGTTTTGGCTGGGACAGGGTTAAATTTCTTCATAGTAGCTGGTATGGGGCTATGTTTTGGATTTGTGCTGAAAATAGTGTTGATGATACAAATAGAATTTTGTTATTGCTGAGCAGTGCTTACACAGAGCCAAAGCCTTTTCTGCTTCTTACCCTACCCCGCCAGTGAACAGGCTGGGGGTGCAGAGGGGGTTGGAGGGAACACAATCAGGACAGCTGACCCCAACTGACTCATATTCCATACCATGTGATGCCATGCTCACCTTATAAAGCTGAGGGAAGAAGGAAGGGGAGCATGTCTAGAGTGATGATGTTTGTCTTCTCAAGTAACCATTCTGTGTTGATGAGCCCTGCTTTCCTGGAGTTGGCTGAACATCTGCTTGCCAATGGGAAGTGGTGAATGAATTCCTTGTTTTGTCTGCATGCATGGCTTTTGCTTTACCTATAAAACTGTCTTTATCTGAACCCACAAGGTTTCTCACTTCTAACCCTTGTGATTCTCTCCCCCATCCCACTGTGAGGTGAGCAAGTAAACAGCTTTGTGGAGCTTAATTGCCGTCTGCGGTTAAATCACGACAGGTCCTTTGACCTCACTGGGAGTCCTCAGATGCTTTCAATTTTAAAGACAGTAAAATATATTTCTGACTCAAAGTCCCCATCATTGTACTTATATTTTAAAAGCTTTGAATTTAGAGAAACAAATTACAACATAATTGTTAACATGATGCATTAGAAAAAAATACATGTCTACAAAACTCTTGCAAGTTCACCTTGTTTATAATTCTTTTACAGACTTTGAAAGATTTCTCACTTGTATCTGGATAAGGAGAGATTTAACAGTATTTTGGCAAGTTTTTTTAACTGCAATACTAGTCTTATGAGAGTTTAGTGCAGTTACATATTAATACCAGAATAGACTATTCAGAAAAATAATAAAACCATGGAAAAAATAGTAAAGAAGACTTTGATATTCAATAGACTATCCAGAAACCAAAACGCTGAATTACCTATGTGGAGATATATATCCCTTGTTTATAAATAGTGTAAGAGAAAATATATAGAGATTCTATATCTGAAAAACACCAAAATAACTGCATCACAAGAAGATATTTTTTGTAATGCATAAGGCACCTGTATGCTACAACTTCTGTGTTGATTTCTAAATGTCATGAAGTAAAAATAAATAAATAAATCTTTATTGTTTTCTAAGAGTGACATTCATTATTTAAAGTTTATGAAGTGCTTTGGAATGTAACTCATTTGTAAATACACAAGTTAAATGTTAAGTAGTGTTGCTATAAATTTTCCATAGCAAAAAAAATCTAATGATACAATCTCATTGATTTGCTAAAATGGCAGCAACAATCTGGATTTGTTCTACTATGTAAATGTTTTCATGTTACATTGCTGCAGGACATGCTTTTCTAACTCATTATGCCCAGCCCAGGAAAATTACCTCTGCAGAAATGCAGAGCTCTGTAAACACGCACCAAAAATAGGGTCTTTTATAATACATAAAGAAATAAATATGTTGTGAAGAACTCTGAAATATTAATTCCTCTGGAAATAGTTGTGAATAAATTACTCTGGAACAATCCTATGCAGAACCTTTGGACCAACATAAAAAAAACCCCACTAAAATGAAACTTAATCTGGAGCATTAAGAGCCAAGGCTTCCTCCAAACCCAAATGCATCAGAGCAGGACAGCCACTGCATCCAAATACATGACTTTTATATGGAGATAATCATAAGCAAATAAACGGAAATTTGATCCAGATTTTTTCTTGTGTTGTACTTTGATTAATAAGCTGTGTTTTAAGATATATAATGAAACTGTAAAGTATTTATTATCAACTTTTATAGTCTAAAAATATCTATGATATTCTACTCAAATTATTTTTCAAAAATCAACCAGAAAGTGAAAAACTTTTGATTTTCTTTCTGGAGTAGTCAATATTTGTCAGGATATCTCTGTATCCATAGATTCAATATTTATTCTTCTGGTTTTTTAAGCGCAGCCCCCCTGACCATGGCAGGGAGATTAGAACTAGATGATCTTTAAGGTCCCTTCCAACCCAAACCATTCTATGATTCTATGAATGTAAATACATTTCCTAACATAGGGTAGAGGATTTCATAACATGTTCATTTTAGAATATATTAGCTCACTCTTTTTTATTTAAAAATTATTGATCATTCAAGATAAAGTGTTTTTAGGCATTACAAATGGAATAAGTTTTACTTTGAATGAGATAGAAACATAACTCAGAAGTGCAATGAAATCGACTGTAAATATAAGTTATGCCCTGTAGAATGCGTAAGAACATCTGTTTATAGCTGGACCAGTACACATTATTTAGCTTACAAATCTATTTGGATCCTACTGTGCATGGAGGATATTTAATGGTAAACAGAGAAAGAATGGGTTTTCATAACTGGCAGTGAAATTCACCCTGCTGACTTAGAAGAATAACACACCAATTCACATGAAATAGGACAGGTATTACTGAAAAAAACAAATCCTTTCTATTTGAATTTTAATTTCTCTAATACTGAGGTTTCATGCTAAAAATTTGCCTTTTGTTTAGTCTTTAGCAGAAGTCAAGAACTGTCAACACTTCTTGATGGCAGGCAGAATTTCACTAGGTAACTCATCAATATTGCATGTAGTGTGTTGCCAAAATGCGTACATCTGGAGGAACAATAAAACAGAAAATAGGGCCAATGTGTTTTATGAAAGCCACATCTCTTATCTATGGCTTGTCTCATTATTCTTTCCTTATAATGATTTAAAGGAGAAAATAGGATGATGTTTCATCTTCTGCTAGTTAGTTTGTTGTGTACATAGGTTCTGCATATGAAAACAAAGCGTGAGAAAATATGTTGTGTTTCAGTCAGTTCTAGGACAACAACCACTTTTTGTAGGAACTCTGTCTTGATTAAAATATTAAAAAATCTAAAGACTAATTTTTTCCCCAAATCATTCACGTAACACTGATGTAGCAACATCTATCACTAAATAGTTCATTACATAAGTATGTAGGATTAGTGTATGCCTGAGCATTATTTATATGACTAGGGCATTAAAGGAGTGATTCTGATGTCAAGACACAGATGTCTAGGCCACTTTTTGAGGTGGCATAAAGTTTCTGTTGCTCCAGGAAAACACAGATCTTCACCTCATCTGCAATCCCCATCTGAGTTACTGGACATCCTAGGGCACTTACATGACATTGGTTGTCAATGCATTGGCAGCTGAATCACATTCTAAACTAACCAACACTTACCCATGTAATTCAATTTAGTCATGTAAGTTCCATTATAGTAAAAAAGACTATAAAAATATGAGGCAGTCACCTACAGAGAATTATTTCCTTCTCTCCACTAGTATAAAGGAAGATGACTGTTTGGGTCCATCCCCCAGGTATCTAGGAAGGCAAAGCTTACTGCAAGATACCATTTGAAGTCCCCTATTAGGAATTACTTCATTAGAATTCAGCTCCAAGTCACAAGAATAAGCCTCATTGTTTCTTAAAAAATAGGTAGCCCCTTTCTTTGTATCAGTGAATATTAATATTAAACTGTGTTTTGTATTATGGTGGAAGTAAAGAGATAAACAACTCTCTCACCCCAAGATTTCTCTCCTGAAGCATTAGATATTTTATTAATTCACCATTCTAATAGTGCTACAGTGATAAAAAAAACCCAAACCAGAACAAACAAAAAACCCACAGAGGCACTGTTGTAGTTGTAAAACTTGGTAATTCTGCTTTGTAGAAGCAAATACATTTCTTCAACATTTTTCTGTGCTTACCAGGCTTAATACTTTCTTATTTTGTAATCAATACCAAGAATAGTTTTAATATTTTTTTTCAAATTTCATTTATATTTTTCTGATTACATCAGGTCTGGTTGATTCCATTGTACTTTTCATTTGTTACAGAGTTTATTAGCTAACACAATACCCATGGGATCCAAGAAAGACTTAGATTTTCAATATTTTATGCAAATTTGAAGCTTTTATAATGAGCAGAGTTTGGAGTTAGTCTGCAAAATTTACTTTATTTTCTGGTAAGAAAACAACTACTTTTGACTGGCTGATAAAATAATTTATTTCAACACACCACAGTGTTAAATGTTAACTAAAAGAGCAACTAAAACAAGTGAAAACAGTTGCTATATGAAATGCTTGTTCTTGTCCTGAGCCTGAAAAGTGATAAAACTAAATTTAGAATGCATAATTTTATCTGGGGTTTAAAAATAGGTTAAGTCATAAGGACATGGTCTTTTAGATGAATGCTGTATGCAGTGAAGTGCACTGTGATATAATCTGAAATGAAATGACCTTCACTTTTCTGTCAGACATTTGGTGAATATTTTAACAGTTTGGTCTCAGTTTTTCTCAGCTGTATCAACCTTTTTAATAGTGTCCTTCCCTTCTTTCTCCCCTTAGAGTTGTCGCTGAACATCCTAAGTAGTTCTGGAGAAGCAGGTCTTCAGGCAATGCTGAAATTTCCCAAATGACAGAATGAGGAACAAGAACTGCACGGATTTGATATTTGAAGGAATAACACGAGGAATGAAAAAAAAAAAAGAATTATTGGGCATTATTACTGTCCTTCCAAACTTTGGCAAAATACATTTTTAATATAGACATGAATAAGTGATGTCAGCTTGTAGTTCAGGACTATTTCTTGGAATCATCTGGAGGAGGTGAGCATTGGACTCCATGGAAAAATATGCTGATTAGGAGAAGAAAAAGAGTGGTTTGGTTCACCTGACAGGAGGGGGGAGTAGAGGAAAAAAAAACAAACAAAAAACATCATGAAATAAAGGTGTCGGGACAGACTGCTAATTCATAGGCACAACTGCATGAAATGTAACCTTATGCAGGTTTAGGAGTGAGGGCAAGGGCTTAGTTTCCAAAGAAGAGTAGATGTTAGTATAGTAAAAAGATTAAAAATGTAAAATTTAAATTTCACATGCAGTTACATGTCATCTCACAGACTGTAGTTCATTCAAGTAGTGTGAGAAATTGCAAGATGGAATGAAATCAAACCAAGGTCGCTTGAGAAAGATTATTTTATTTAGTCTGGTATATAAACAAATACAATGGTGTAAGAATATGCCAAAGAGAAGGAAATTACCCATTTGAGAATTCTAATGGCAAAATGCTTAACTATCAGGTGCACAGTTTATGATGCTTCAAGGACCTCTTGACAGAATTATATTCATTTTTTACATGGCTGCATATTTATTATTCTCATTACATTAAGACTCATGGAATTACTACTGCCCAGGTACACCTGTTACGTAGAAAAACGTCTAATTTTTTAGGTTCATGGAATGATAAATTGTTATTAATTTTTAAATAAATGAGTCTTCAAAAAATGTAATTACAGAGCTGCCTTGGGAAAAGGCAATACAGTTTCACTCAGATATATTCAGCTTTACCATGAGTTGAAAAACTTTCTATTTGTTTCCAAGTTTTCACAAAACAACAACAAAGCTGAATAGTGCCACCTAAAAAGCATTATGAAACACTCTTAGTCACCATGTTTGCAGAGAGAAAAGGGAGGGAGGGGGGAATCTGTCTCTCTTTTGTTGGAGATATCAGGGTAGGAGTAGGGTTAGGAGTAGTTGTTACTAGAGGTATTAAAAAAACCCTTTGCAGAAAAGTTACTCCAAATCTTTTGCCCATATTTTCATCAGTGTATAGCTTTGCCTATTAATTAGTGTACTAGTAGTCTTCATGGCATGCACTAGCTGGCATAAGGTCAATATCAGATGACTCTATTCTACTTAAGCAAGAATTAGTAGGTATTACCATGTGCACACCACTTCTCCTTGTATAATTATTCAAATTGGGGTGTGACTCTCCCAGACAAAGAAGAATTCAGCTGGGCCATCAAGACAGGCAAATGGAGCTTTACTTTCCACTTAACATTATTACCTTAATTTTTCTGAAAATTGAGGTAGACACTACTGAACTGATTTCATTCCATTAACAATTATTTCATCATAAATAAATAGGTCCATTTTCTGTAGTGTGACAGATAATGCTAGGCTTAAAACATAGATATAAAGAAATTCCTCAGAAACAGAGGGTTTTGGGAAGGGAGAGGAGTTAATAAAGAGCATCTGTCATTCATTTAATAGCCAGCCTAGACTTAAACCCTGTCAAAGTGAAATAGACTAAAAATACCTGGCCAGGCTGCCTTGACAATGAGAATATGACATTGGTTTAACTGTTTTTAAATTGTGAGATAGTGTGACTGATGCTATTAAAATCAGTAAAAGAATAAAGTTCAAAGTAAATTGTAAATTTTTAAATGGAAAATTTTTAAAGGAATTTTATGGTTTGACGAAGGGAATTTCATAGTTTCACTATTGTCCTCTTACACTGGAAGTATCCTTGAGTGCAGGCAATTCCTCCGTGTGTTTAGCAGGAGCAGCTGTACCCATTTTAAAACTGTCCGCTTCTCTTCTGAATAATAAGAACATTCTTACTGCCCTGCATAAATGTTGCTTCTCAGTGTGGCATAAAAGCTACATACATTCTTACCTGATGTGAATTTTCTAAAGCTCAGGACATTTCTGGATTTGTCTCCTAGAATAATGCAGGCTGCCTAAGAACCCCACTTGTCTTTGCAACAGTTGACACTGAGGGTTCTTCCGAAAGCTGGCTTGACAGCCTGATTTCAGGGTTACTATTCCACAGTACTAGAGTGGGTGCTCGAGACCTGGCCATGCAGGCACTAAAGCTTGTAAATACTCTAGATGTGTGGCAAATCTAATTTCAAGCCTTGCCTCAAGACTGTACTGTACAGTCATGTAGATCCAACAATTACAGTTACATGACTCCAGGATTCTGGTGCTACAATTATATACTGAATATCAGAATACAAAGCCCATTTTCCCATATATTCTTTGTTGTAACACTGATATTGAGGACAGAGTACTTCGGTTGAGCATAATACGGATGAGATTGAATTGCATTTTGTGATGTTCATGTTTTATACAGTGATATTTACAACCTTTGATTTGAAAGCTAAAGCTGATTTGACTAGAGTGAATGTTTCTTAAAATTTTATCTGATGTAAAGTAGCGCTTCTAGTATGGAGTGTCAAGGGATAGTGGTGTAATAACTTTCAGGTAATCTGGCTTGTATTCTTCGATCTGTTACTGATTGTTGTTCAGAAAATGGTGGAGGAGAAGCTACGGTGCACTGTGCCTCAGTTACCAATTTATAAAATGAAAGTAATGATGCTGCTCTAGAATTTCTGATTGACAATGTTGTATCAGAGTGAAGTTTTTTAAAAATAAATCTCAATATACAAGTTTACACCAAATGAGAATCTGACCTTGACTGACTGAAAATACTCAAGTGACAAATGGAAGGGATAAAAGTGAAGGTAGTTTTTAAAATTAATTTTCACTCTTTCTCAGATAATTTTCTGTAGGAAATAATAGAAAAAATAGTTATGTTTTGCAATCCGAGCTTCGATTAATATGATGATATTAATTTTTCTTCTTTATACAAATTATTTAAAAAGGACTATAATTTTGAGTGATTTCCAGTGTAAATGAAAGAAAAGGGTCATGGTTCATAGATACATATTAATTTTATTAACAGAAAGCAATTTACTTTTCCTTAGTTAAACTTAACCACTGAAGTCTTTGTTTTAATTTGATAAAGGGATTACAAAATTATCTTTTTCAGGTTTGTATAGCAGTTAGTGTTTGAATAAAAATGACTTTTGCCTGAACTCAAGCTACATTAAAGACTTTTAAAGAGAAATGCTCTTCAAAAAATTAAAGTAATCTTTATGTTTCCTTATTTAATGGTACAGCTCCCTTTCAGTCCTAAATTATAAGGTTTATGTGATTACTGGAAAACTAAGTTGAAATACATAGGTAGAGCCTGTCACTCAAACTACAGAGTCCATTAATTAAATACTTAGCTACTTTTTGTGGCTCTGTATTCAGCAATATTTAAAAAAAAATTCTATCCCAAGAGCCAGACACTGTGACTCACTGGTGAGACTAAATCTCACCAACTTCAGTGGAAGAAATGTTAATAAGAGATTATTATTATTAATTTGGAGATACACCTCACTATCCATTGACTACTGAATAATACTAGTAAGCTATCATGAACTGAAATCTACTCCTACATTTGGGATGTGTCCTTGAGTACAGGGTAATGCTATTCAGTGACACTGAAAATAAACCCGTTACATATCCCAAATGAAATACTGAGCGTATCACACACACAGAGCGTATAAGTTGAAATCTGAAGGTTACTGCAGTTGACTTTTGCTGTGATTTGTCTGTTTGGAACATCTTAGCTACATGCAAAATTTACATGATAATGAGCAGGAGTGCTTAGTTTGAAAGCATAAGGCAAATGAGCAGGGGATGACTTCATATTGAGAGGGATGAATAACCACCTAAAAATAGAATTAAGATGATGCTGAGTCCTAAAAAGTATAAAAAAAGAAGAAAACTAAGAACAAAAAAGGTTTCATCAGAAAGATATTTTGAAGACAGGAAAATGAGAACAGCATTAAAGTGAGCATTAAAGCTATGCTCAACTACATAAAGCTATTTTAGTTATAAAATGTTATAGAGAAAGAACACAGTCAAGGATTAGTGGGGCCTCAGTTCAGTGACAATAAAATTTAATATAAATGTAATGTACAGAGGTGTCTCAGAAAGGAATGTTTTAGCTGAAGTTTTTAACAAGGGCAGTTACACTGAGCAAAGTGGGTAAGTCAAAACAGCTTGAGGTGATGGATGTATAGGGATACTACTAGGAGAACATGTGGAACCAGCTGAAAGGACCAGATAATTCTTACCTTACTCTTTGTGAAGAAGCAGTATACAAAATTGCACTTCTAGTAGTCAGATTTTTAAAAATGAAATCTACAATAATACATAGAATAGGAAAAATAATTCTCAGACTTGAGAAAGAAAGAAGGAAAGAAGGAAAGAGAGAAAGGAAAGAGAGAAAGGAAGAGAGAAAGAGAGAAAGAGAGAAAGAGAGAAAGAGAGAAAGAGAGAAAGAGAGAAAGAAAGAAAGAAAGAAAGAAAGAAAGAAAGAAAGAAAGAAAGAAAGAAAGAAAAAAAAGAAAGGAGGGAAGGAAGGAAGGAAGGAAGGAAATTTTATTACTTACTCATTAATCTGATTTTAAGTGGAGAGAAAAGAATAGAAGGAAAAAGATACAGAAGATATGTGAACAAAAAAGAAAAAATCGTGTGATTTCCTTAATAACATAACTTTTTTTGGCAAAACAACAGTGGTAGCTTTAATTTCAAAAAAGATTTGATAAATTGTCACAAATAAAATTTTTATATAGAATCTTAGAATCATTTGGGTTGGAAGAGGGTAGCTAGTTCCAACCCTCCTGCCATGTGCAGGGACACCTTCCACTAGATCAGCTGGGTAAAAGCCCCATCCAGAGCACTGGAAGGAAATAGGCTTAACTGGGAAGAGCTCATCTTATGTTCAATATAATGGTTCCCATCTAAGGATTGGAGCTGAAGTACCCTTCAAAGTTATCATCTTGAATACAATGGCGAGATAATAATAAATACAACATACATTGTTAAAGGAAGGAAATTAATAAAAACTATGTAAAGTGACATGGAACTGAATAAAGAATAAAAGTAGAGTGTATTGTGCTGTAATGGTTTCAGGTGCCATGGGAGTCAAAGACTCTCTGGGGTCAACTGGTTGGGAAGGGTAGGGGTTCCCCTGAGGGGACTGACATGGGGTCCTAGGCTGTGGGCAGGGTAGGGGGAGCTGGGGAGGGGCCAGGCAAGTACAGTCAGGTCTGGTGGTGCCCAGGTCTGATAGGCTTTCAGAAATTGTAATTACTCATTTGGAGGGCTATTATTAGAATTTCTGTAAGGTAGAGCTTCAGATGAAACTCAAAGGGCTTAATCAGCTCTGCCTTTCAGAACAATTACTATGATTGCAGTTTATAAACATATCATAGATATAAACAGAAAAGAGTCCTGATGTGGTTTTGGCATAGACTTTTAATATTCAGAAATACATGTAGATGGAAACCAAAATATTTTAAATTGGCAGATTCTGGAATAGCCTTCAAATACTGGTTCAGTAGAAGTACCAAAAGAAGAAATCCAGTTGTAGTCAAGATACACTAAATGGACTTCTGAACAAGGTCAGTGATAAAGAAGGTTATAAACCATGTTTGCAACCTGTGAAGGGTGGAATAAATGTTGAAGCAGTCTCTTTGTGGTGTTCTGAATATATAAAACAAATAAATTCAAAAAAAGATATTAAATAGAGAGGCATTAAACACAAAGTTTTAAGTGTTGTATCTTTAGCACTTGACTCTGGGATGGAATTAGGCAGCTTCAGGAACATAATGCATAAATCAGGTCTTCAATGTCTTAAGTTTCTTTTGAAGTAAATAGAAACTAGAAGATCTCTGGTCCTGGAATGACAGTATCATGACAGGTAGTTGGAAATATCAGGGAGAAAAATATGTTTGAAATTCTGTGGCCCAAGGGAATTCAGAGCTGCATTTGGGATTTGTCCATCTCTTTCTCATCAGTAGCACAGCAGAAAACTTTTCTGGGAAGTAGAAGGAGACCTTCTAAACCCTTCTGAACCTGGAGGCTTGAACTGGTAGCTTATCTGTGTCATCAGACGTTTTGTTACCTGTCCATCCAATTGAACTTGATTTGATGTGAGTGAATTAGTTTGCACGTTCTCATGAAGTAAAGCTCTTTTGCTAATATGTCTGGTGTGCCTTTTTAATCTCTGCCTTTTTAATGTCTATAGGTGAGAGTTAGGCTCCTGAATAACTAGGATAGTGAGTATATCAGCAAAGCTACTGCTCATACATAATAGCATTGCTCAATCTATCCAAGTAACTTCAGAATAAGGGTCCTGATTACATCTCAAATGAGGTGTACTACCTGGAAAATTTGTTGTCTGTCTGTTGGGGCACTTGAGAATTCCATGCAACTTTGCTGGCTTAGTAGAATCCATGCTCAGTTCTTTGACTTAATCTTTAATCCTTTCACTTAGAGATTCTAAAGGAAGTGAGAATCATAGAATCAATAGAATCATAGAACATGTCGAGTTGGAAGGGACCCTCCAGGATCATCAAGTCCAACTCCTGTCCCTGTGCAGGGCACCCCAGGAGTCACACCATATGCCTGAGAATATCATCCAAAAGCTTCTTGAACTCAGTCAGGCTTGGTGCTATGACCACTGCCCTGAGGAGCCTGTTCCAGTGCTCTATCACCCTCTGAAAAAAAAACCTTTTCCTGATATCTAACTTAAACCTCTCCTGATTCATCTTCCTACTGTTACCCTGAGTTCTGGCATTGGTCACAGGAGTGAAGAGATCAGTCCCTGTCCCTTCTTTTCCCCTGGTGAGGAAGCCATAGACTACAATGAGGTCACCCCTCAGCCTTCTCCAGGCTGAACAATCCAAGTGACCTCAGTCACTCCTCATAAGTCATCCCTTCTAGGTCCTTCACCATCCTCATGGCCCTCCTCTGGACTTGCTCCAGTAGTTTGATGTCCTTTTTGAACTGCAGTGCCCAAAACTGCACACAGTACTTGAGGTGAGGCCACACCAGTGTGGAGTGGGAAAATCACCTCACTTGACCTGGCCATGCTGTGCTTGATGTAGCCCAGGACACGGTTGGTCCTTCTGGCTGCCAGGGCACACTGCTGACTCATATTCAACTTCATATTCAGAATAAACTTGGGTTTCTAATAAATGAAAATTCATCTGTAAAGAACAAAGATATACCTGTACTATTTCATATTTGTGAGTGTTTATTTATACAGACTACCTATGGGATTAGTTGATCACTGATGATAAAATTTATGGGTTTGTTTTAATATTGTAGTTTAATGGGTGTGGCAGCTGCTAATTTCCTAGCTAACATCTTGAAGTAACCTCTATATCAAAGAGTAAAAGCTGATTCTTCTGGAGTTAATAGGCCTGCGCTCTGCAACTGCAGAAATAGAAAAACTCAAATTTTGTTGTTGTTTTTGACTGTGCACATCCTTCCTGGAAGCTGTAATAGCTTGTCTTGTTTTCCTCCATTCATTACATTCAATTCCATCTCTGCTCTTGTATCATAATAGGAATAAAAAAAAATAAAATATATCATAATAAGAATAAAAATATAAACCATTTCCTACACTATATTGCAGAATTATATATAGACTGTCTTTCATTTAATGATTAAATAGAAAAAAAGAGAACTATGATTTTGGTTAGATGAAAGATGTTTAGGTTTTTTTCCTGCTTCAGAAGATCTTTGAAGCCTTTTCTGAAAGCCATATGCTTATTTGAATTAAAACTGTCATCATTCAACAGAAAAAAAAATTACATTTATCGTCTAGGTCATTTGTATGTGCTATTCTTATTCTTATATGCTTCACTATTTTACTGGTTAATTTTGCTGTCTGCTGGGAAAATTATCTATATGCTACTCACACAACCTTGTTTATGAAATGTATGTATCTTATCTCTTTAAAGGCTAGAGCTAAGTTCTGAAATAGCTGATAGATTCATTACAGTAACCCACTCTAAAGAACTAGCTGTGATATGTAAGAATAGAAATATTGCCATTAAAACTTTTCTCTGTTTCTATAGGTCAGCTTTATACTCCATCCTTTTATACTATCTACAATAGTCGGAAAACCAAATTAGTACTTTATACTATGGATAAATTGGGTTTGCACCAGAAAAGTCTTTTGATTCTTGTGTTACTGTCATAACTTAAAAAATGTTTCCTCTTTTTGGTAACAGGCTAAATGACTTAATGACGATCTAGAAAAAAGATGTTCTCTGATAGAAAAAAATTGTCTACTAACAATGTCCCAAGATTTTATGTTATTTAAAAAGTGTGAATAACTCAATCCACATAATTTTTCATGTTATTAAGAGAGATACATGGAAAACTTCGGAGGTGAAATCCCAGTGAAGTGAATGTCAAAACCTTTGAGCACACCACTAGTTTACTAAAGCTCAAAAGCAGGTGGAAAAAAATCAGAAAAAGCTGATAATGCATTTCACTGAATAAGTATTTTGATTTGTCCCTGAGTTACACCAGCAGAGAAAACTATCCTGAGGTTTGTGTGGACTAGTGAGATTGAAAGGACTCACAAAGTTTCTGGAAATGTTTCAGCATTTGTGAGTAGTCCTTGCACACAAAATCAGCAAGTGGATGAACATCACCATTAATAATTCAGGAAGATGAAGGAACCAGCTTGCTAATAATGTTTATGGGAGATACTGAAACAAGGAAGTGGTGAGTACCAATTAAGATAGAGAACACGTTACAGTGAGTTCTGAAATTAGAAATATAGGGAGGGACTCAGGGAATAATGATAAATGTGGAAGGTTGTAGAGGGAGTTAACTGGAGAAAACTGAACAGAAAACAGAAATATGTCTTAGGCACAGTTTTAAATCCTTAAATAATATAAACTCAGGGGATAATGATAAATGTGGAAGGTTGTAGAGGGAGTTAACTGGAGAAAACTGAACAGAAAACAGAAATATGTCTTAGGCACAGTTTTAAATCCTGAAATAATATAAACTGTCATACTTAACACTGATGTCGATTTGCCAGTTTACCTGAACTCACAGTATTTTAGTGTCTGCTGAAGTATGTATTACTAATGCAGTTTCTGGTGTTAACATTTATTGACAATGGTCACGGTATACCATGCACTCATATTTTGAACTTATAAAATCAGAACAAATCATTCAATAAAAAGAAAATTTTTGAAAAGAATTACTTATGCTGTTATTAAGACATACTTTTAAAGAGTTACTGGAAAGAAAGCAGTTGTGAGCATGGCAGAATTTCTTTAGGAAAAATCTTTTTTTTATACAGCCAGAGTTAGAGGTGAGGGTTTTTGGCCTGACATTCAAGACACTTAATTTATCACATACTTTCTGCACAGCTTGGCTTTTCTTATACTAAGAACTGTTCATATTCATCTACTACTCAAACCAGAAAATAGGGATAGGAGAATTAAAACACTGAGGTAATTTTAAGTGTCTTTGTATGAAATATTCTTGGTTATTTGAAAATAAATAGTTGAAATAGTCAACTTGATGGTGTTGTATGTGTTACTTTTGATCAGTATTGTTCTAATTCAGGATCATTGTCACAAAGAAATATGCCCAACAAGAATTACCAGGGGAAATTTTTTCTCACCTGCGCTCCAAGAACCAAAAGCAATATTTCTTTATACTTCTTCTTACAGTTAATTACAACACAGAAATAAAAAGAAAGTCTCTATAACCCAAAATTCTGTCTCAAACAGTATTCATAGGAGATGTGATTTAGGGGACCACATGGTCTAGTCTCTCTCTGTGGTTCCTTGTATTCCAGTTCCTCCAGCATCCAAAATTGTCATGTTATGGATGACAGTGGGCACAACTCTTCTCAGCCTTTTAGATTCTCCTTATGGACATTTTTTTCATTAATTTCTCTATTTTGGTTTTGAAACTACTGGTACTCTCTGGACTGTCAGTTTTCACTACGTATTTTGGCAATAATATGGATAAACTTAATACCTTTTGTGCAGACTACCGCACACCAAACCTAAAGCCTGTTATATTTTATTGGTTTTAAAATTATTCCATACTTGTTTCCTGGATTTTTCCTTATCTTAATATTGTTAAAGGATGTTGGGACCAGTGGTCACCTCTAGGAACTCCTAGCTGCTGGAACAGGGGTCCTGAAGACCATGGTCCTGAAGATCCAGGGTCTTTGCCCAGGCTGAGGGATGCACATGCTGTTTGACCATTTACAGGTTCATTGAGTACTGAGCTGAACATCTACCCCACAGGCACACTCACATGCACACACAGAGGACACTGGCATGGACACTCACAGACTGCCACAGACAAGATGCTGCCTCCAACAACACCTATATATAGACCAACATAGAACATAAGCACAGACAGCCAAGTCTCTGTCGTCTTTGCTGGAGGATATAGATGGTCACTAGTGGAGATGCATACACAACATTCTCTAGCTTCCCAAGCATATGCACATTCTTGGATTCCACTCAGTACCAGCAAAATTCCCCCGTCTGCCCAGTATCCCTGCCTGGATCCCAGGACCCCTCACCTGTTCTACAGGTCTCCTGTTCCACTGGCTGATCCAGCTTGGTGCTCATTATCAAACACAGTATACACACACTCATCCCACACACATTCTATGGTCACAGGTTGTCTCAAATACCCTCTGCCCACTAGATACCCCTGCTTGAACCCAGGGCTTCCTCCTTGCTGCTCAGTCCAGCTTGATGTTTGCTAGCAAAGGACACATGTATCCACTCCACCAACACCCCTCCGCAGTCTGGGAAAGTGTGGGGCAAAGTAAGGACTTCACTACTCCAACATGAAGCCAGCAAAGACCCAGTTTATTTACTTTTTATCTCTTATATACATTCGTACCATGCACCGAAAACATACACACTGATTGGTTAGCATCCCCCGTACGCGGGGCAGACATGCGTGTCAGGCGCACTGCTATTGGTCCATGTGTCAGCACTCCTCATTGGTCCATGCTCTTCCTGGTAGTATACTGACCACGTCAGCCGGAAGTATGGCTGGCTCCCTTTCGGTGTTACTCCATGTCCCTTCCGGTGTCCGACTGGAAACAGCCGATGTTGTTTCTGGTTCCTGCTCCTTGAGATGACCTCTAGTATATGGCTGCATGTTTAATCACAAGGCTATACAGTAGCTGGTTCATTACATGCCATAGTCCTACCCCAACAGGAAAGATACAGGTACTCACATGTGCAGCAGCCTGCACCAGGCACATGGGTGGTGACCTGCAGTCCCACTCTACACACCAGCACTGAGCCCCTCACTTCCTTCATGCCAGGACCTCCTAGTAGCTGTTTTTTGGGACACACGCTGCTCCTGCCCCAGTGAGTGGGGCCAAGACCCCTACCTGCTTCAGTGGCTGGCAGTGGTGTAAGTCAGACCTGCTTCCATCTTTGTTCTTATTCTATTAGCTCATGTCTAATTCACTCCACCAGTAGCTGGTACTTAGTTTCTGTGGCACACGTGCACATGGGATAGAGCAAGATTACTCAGAGAGAGATTTTAGAAATGATTTAATAAGAAGGCAGGACAGACCATGGTGATCAAGCACAGGGTTCAGTCCCACGAGCATACAGACTTGCCACATTTTACACACGACTGACCCCTTTTATATTCTATTCTTTCTATAACCCACTTTGTTCCTTCCAGTTTCCTTCCCCTACATATTCCCCCATCAGTTTGCATAGTTCCATTGACCCCCTCCAAGAACCCTCAGGTTTGCCTCCTTAGCAGTTGTAAAGCCCTGGTTTGCCTGCTGTTTCATGATAACACACCAAAATTAGTGTGACTTAAGAGGTATGTTATTTGGTTTTGTCTCCATTAATTACATCTGTCACATTTGTGCCACTGTGTATTTTGCTCCTGTTCTTTAGTATCCCATCTGACAAGGTCCATAATCAGATAATCTCACTGAAATAAACATTCCCACATTTCATGTACCCTTATCAATTTGTGTGACTGAGCAGGTTTGGTTCTTACTACTGCCTCCCTTATCATGTATCAGACAGGTTTGTGTCTTTGTATGTTCTTGTTCACAGCTCCCTCATTTTCTTGTTACCTGCTTTTGCATTGAACAGGGCCTTGATCAGACACTCTTGAAAGAGCAGACACTTTCATCTTCCACATACTCTTACAAGTATGACAAGATTTGGAGAACAACTATTTCTTGTTCCACTTATTCATTATCTTCCTGATTTTGTAAACCTTGATCACATGTCCTCTCTGTTTTCTTCTCTCAAATTCTCAAACTGCCTTTTGGTCTCTGCTTGAAAAGCAACTATCCTACCTCTTTGCTTAATGTTTTTTCTTTCTCTGTATCTTTTCTTTAAACCTGATAACTCAGGAGTGGAAATTTGAAACCTACATAATTTCTGGTCAATCTTCATCTCTTCTTGTCATATTCCATCAGGAACGGAAGGAGAGAGAGGAGAAGTAAGAACACTGTATTTACTAAACCAATATGTTTGTCCATAGGGCTTGACAGGAATTTCATACATCTTCTGTTCTCTTGCAGAACAATGAGGCAAAAATCAGTCTAAAGCAATGGTTCCAGTTTTATTGCAGCTTAGCCAAAACTGATTTCTGCAACTTTCTTCTTATAGTTGTCTTCTCAAATTTCTGCGTCCTCTTCCTTTTCCTCTCTCCTATGGCTGATGCTGCCTCTTTCTTAATCCTCCTTAACACCATTGTTCCCTTGCTCTACCTGCAGAACTCTAAAACCTGTGCCACCGCCTCTTTTTATCTGTGCTGCTTACACTCTTTATCTCCTTGATAGACCAAGGTAAGAGTCCCAGCAAAATTTATTAAGTGAATTACAAACTTCTCTGCTCCTCTCCTCACTTTTAACACTAAGCACCTAGATTTTTCTCTGGACAGGAGGTATTCAGTGAAAACACAAAAACCACACAGTATGTTAACTGTACATTTAAAAAGCCTTAATTTTCTGTAGTAATCTTGAAAAAGTTAGTATGAAACACAACATATCTGACAACTCCTCTCAGTAACCTAACCCTAACAAATCACTGATAACAAAATATTTAACCCCAAATCCCATTTATTACTACTAGAAAAATTAAGATTTATCAGGGACAACAATCACAAAAAGGAGTTCATTTGATACAGATTCTGGTACTGTTGTCCCAAGGTAGGTTCATCATCCACTGTGCAATAAGTCGAGATTTTTGTTTTCATTCCAGTTCTGTGCAGAAAAGGGAGCTAGGTGGTAGCCCATAAAGCTATCTCAGCTTCCCAAAACACAGGGGTTGCTTTTATACACAGAATTATATAACACTACTTCAGCTTTAATTATATTCTATCACTTGTATACATGATTGGCTAACTAATTCTTCACTGCCATTTAAAGCGACAGTGCTTAACAACTTCATCACATATGCTCAGAAAGGAGGGGGTTAGTAGGGGTTAGTAGGGGTTAGTTAGTAAAGGTCCTTCTAGCCTGTGGGTGGGTATTCTAGTAAGCTAATGATATGCTAACAGCGTGTTAAAAAGGTTAAGTCCAATTAGTCAGTGTTTTCTACCTAATGCTCAAGACTATAACCTTCTTACCAAAATAAGATATAGGAGTACTTCATCTAATCCCTTTCACCCATCTTGCAGGCCTGTTTCCCAAGGATGAGCTGTTGACTACTAGGGATGTGTTTTTCTTCAATTCTCACTGTCTTAGTGTTATGTAAATTCTGTTTTTATTTTAAGTGTCTCTTTGTTCTCTCTTGTGTGATTTTTTTCCCCAAAATTTACTTATTTCAATTAATAAGCTACATGAATTGGATTAAGAATGGAAAAGTATTTCTATTTTCTACGACTGTAAGTGGATGATTTATGGGGTAGATTTTTGAAAGACTAAATACATACAAAACATAAAGGCTGCCAGTAGAACAAGCAGACCCTTAAGCTGAAATATCTGTCAGTCATTCCTTTCTAAAGAAACAGAAGAGCTAAAACATGTCATGTTCACAAGAGGAGCTGTTTTGCAAACAGGCAGGGTACTCAAGAAAATGGTCACACACTAGTCGTATAATCTAAACAGTTTATTAAGCAAGCAAACCAAAGCGAATAGGAGATATATATATATATATATAAGCAAATTAGTGATGCATCAGATTATTACTGCATAGAAAGAACAGTGGTTAAGAAGAAATACATCACCAATCACCACCTAATCCACATCATCCAGGCCCATACTTCAAACCGGGAAGCCCCATTACAGCCGATGCCAGGAGACTCAGGCTGTCTCCCACAGCATCCTTGTAGATAAGCTGATAAAGTATGGATTTGGTGATCAGGTAGGGAGGTTGATCAAGAACTGGTTAAAGGGAAGAAGTCAGAGAGTTGTAGTCAATGGGACAGA
>VZRW01011146.1:23861-57273 GCA_013398125.1 Aegotheles bennettii
GTGATGTACTCTAGGTGGCCCTGCTCTGGCAGGGGGGTTGGACTAGATGATCCTTCGAGGTCCCTTCCAACCCCTAGGATTCTGTGATTCTGTGATTCTGTAATTGGGAGCATTCCTAAGTGGTGTGTCCACCCAGAGGTGAGACTTCTGGTTCGGCTACAAAAGAGAACTGCTTTTATACCAGATATTTACTCATGTGGACATGCAGTTTCTCATGATCTCAAAGCTGGTTGCACCTAGAGCATTGGCCAGGTGCCCTGGTGTGGCCAAATGTGGAGGTTACGGAACAGCTGCACACATATGTTTCCTGCCTTTTTCCAGCAGATAGTCATAACAAATGCACACTTTATCAAACACACTTTATCAAAGATACATTTTTTCATGTTTCTCATGATCATGAGAGGGGATCAACTCTCAGTTAGGTTCTCATTCAGTACAGGATCTCAAATGAGCAGGATGTTTTCTCACTCACATAAACAAATCTGTTCAAGTTGATACTTGGTTTTATGGAAAGGTATATGCTATTTGTGCCTGGGATTTCATCACAGAAGCTGGACAGGAAAATATAGCAAGGAAAAGTAGCTACATGCTATGTGGAAATGAGATGAGAACCTTAATATTTATGAAAAAAATTAGAAAGTATGTAAATTGAAAATAGTTCTCAGAGAAACAAGAATGGTCTGCTGAGGAAAATGTCTGCATAAAAAAGAATGACTTATAATCACTAATGCCAGTACTCCAAACAGTCTTGAAATTGTGATTGAATCAGGTTAAAGAGAAAGACACAGTTTTGGAACTGATCCGTGTACATCAAATTCCTTGTAGATATAAAATTTTTGGAAAAATATTTAAGAAAGCATACTTCACAGTATGAACAGTTTCTTAAGCCAAATGTGCTTATGATTGTAAAGCTACTAATTCTAGTAGCCACTACAAGTCAAAGAACAGCCTTGTTTAGTATTAAGATGTCTTTATCAGGCCTGCCATTGAAAAGTTGCCTCCCTGTCTTTCAGGAAACGTGGCAGAATGTTGCTAAGACATACACTAAATGTCAATTTGAAAAACTCTTTTCCAAAGACCAGAAACATGGGTAAGAATGTGCATATGTAGAATAAAATATTTTTCAAAACATGATCTCAAACTACAAGATAAAATAGAAGACCTGAGAAAGATGATTCATTAAGTTGTTATGGAGAAAGAGGACTCAAATGGATCAACATGAATGGAAGGGCTTTTGACGTTCTGTCACTATAAAGAAAATATTATAAATGTCACTGTGTGTGGTATTAAAGACATCACTGCATAACTAATAGACTTAGAAAAATCCATCAAAGTAGGATGGATTGTGTCACTCTATGAACCACCTAAATTTGTATGACATTTTCTTCTGCTTGGTGTAAACTTATTTACAGTTATTGATAAATAAAATTCTGTGTTCTTTTTGTGGAAAAAAGATGACAAATATACTGTGCATATCTATCTATCTATCTATCAACCTACCTATCTACCTATAAATAGTAATGTATATAAAGATATGAAAGGAATACACTCCAGAATAAAATAATTTATTAATGGATTTTTCAAGAGATGACACCAAAAATGAAAAAGGAGATTTAACACCAATATAACTTTTTGGGCTGTAAAAGGATTAGTTGGTTTTGTTAGTATTTTCAAAATATTTTGGCTTCAGATCAGAAAATGCCAATCAATCATTGGTTTGAACTAGATTTTCTTCCTCTTATTGGAAGATATAACCTGGAAAACCCTTCATTGACAGATAAAATGTTGATCTTAAAGGTAATTTTACCTGTATAGTGACTTTAAGGTTATCAGTCTTTAAGGTTATCTTATATTTAAAATAAACATACTTTTAATAGTTGAGCAGCTTTGGCTTTGTTATTTTCCAATCAAATGAAAAAAGGATAAAGCTAAGAGCAATATAAGATTTTGTGACACATTTTATTGACTTTAAAATTATGAATATCTATTTCAAAATATAAAAATGCTCAACAATTAAGCATTTGAGAATCATTCTGGAAGCAATAACAAATTCAGGTTGTTACTATTTCTTCTATTAGAGACTGCCAAATAAAAATAAACTAATTTTTGTAACTTTGCTGTAAAGACTTTCAAGTTTTAGAAACATTAGAAAGTAATATTTTTCTTCTCATTAAAAAAATAGTTAACCATGAAATGTACTACATTTTTCTGAAATAAAATTAAATCACTGGTGACTTTCAAGGTATTTTTATAATGTTCACAAATTAGAACAAAATTATACATTAAGGTAATTGATGGAATTAACAGCTGCTATGTGGACGGTATACTTAATAAGTTGTAAAATTGCAAGATTACAAACTGTAAACACTAAGAAACCCAAACTATAATAGAAAAACAAACCCATATTTTACATTGTTTAGATAATGTAATCGACAGAAATACTTTATTGTGAGAGAGTATGATTCCAAAAGTGCAGTATCTTAGTAATTGATGGATTACTCCAAAGATATCTTTTACATAATAGTTATATGCCAGTTGGTAGGAGTTAAAATGTACAATGTAGCTATATCTCACTGTTATAAATTTGAAGAAATTATTGTAAATTTTAACACAAGACATATAATACAGAAGACTGAAAACATGGTCAGATTTAGTTGATGAATACAGAGATAAACCCATCATTCAAAGTATGAAGGAGTTGTAGTTTCATACAAGAAAAAAACGACTAAGTAAAAAATAAAAAATAAAAAAAATGCAGCCCCTCCCCAAACCTGAGAATAAGAGGACTCCACCTATTCACATACAAATGAGAGAATCTGTTTCCTTAGTCACATTCTTCTAAATATCTGGCTATGGCTACCACTGCCAAACAATACCAGTCTGGAATCTTGATTTTAGCCAGAACACCTTTTTACTATCTGGTTAATATCTCCTTGCATTTCACCTGAAGTTGCAACTTAACTGAAGATTGTGTGCTATCTCCATTATCTCAGAGGTATTTTTAAAAATTACCTCATCTTGACACACTTTTAGTGGCTCAAGAGAAAACACAGAATTAATGCTACTAGAAACACACAAAAATCAACATGGAACTAGCTAAATTTCTGAGAGGCATATCAATAAATAATCAAATAAGAAAAGGATGCAATAAGAAATTTTTCACAGCCTCTGAAATAGATCACTTTATTGACAATTTTTCAGTTACATAATTAAAAGAACAGTAAATTATTGCAATTGAGATGATGAGTATTTTTTTCTGATCAGTAATTATGTGTAGTTGAAGAAGAGCAAAAACTGATGCAGCATAACTCAGATGAAATTTTGTCTGATTGTAAGTTATTTATTTTGTCGGATAAATTTTAACAGCAAAGTGATTTTTTTTTTTTCTATGCAGGATTTTTACGTGGTAAACAATGTTACTCTAACCACTAGGAGGTGCACCACCACAGGATGAAAAGAAACAGACACAAATTAATATACCAGAAATTCTTGTTGCATATAAAGATTTTTTTCAATAGAGGCTTCCACAACTTCTCTGGGCAACTTGTTCCAGTGTCTTACTACCCTCATAATTAAAAATGTCTTCCTTATATCCAATCTAAATCTACCCTCCTTCAGTTTAAAACCATTGTCCCTTGTCCCGTCACTACAGACTCAGATAAAAAGTATTTCTTCATCTTTCTTATAGGCCCACTTAAAATACTAAAAAGGCCACAATAAAATCTCTCCAGACCCTGCTTTTCCCCAGGCTAAACAAACTCAAATCTGTCAGCCTTTCTTCATAGAAGAGGTATGCCAGTCCTCTGACCATTTTCTTGGCCCTCCCCTGGATCCACTCTGACAGGTTCGTATCTTTCTTGTGCTGAAGGCTCCAGAACTGGACACAGTACTCCAGATAGGGTCTCACGAGAGTGAAGGGGCAGAATTACCCCCATCTACCTGCTGTTCACACTTCTTTTGATGCAGCCCAGTCTTTCTGGGTTGTGAGCGCACATTGTCAGCTCATGTCTAGTTTTTCATCCACCAGTAAACCCACGTTCTTCTCAGCAGGGCTGCTCCCAACCCTTTCATCCCCCTAGACTGTACTGATACTGGGGATTGCCCTGACTCAGGTGCAGGACCTTGCACTTGACCTTGTTAAACTGCACAATGTTTGCATGGGCCCACTTTGCGAGCTTGTCTAGGTCTCTCTGGATGGCACCCCTTCTCTTCAGACTATCAGCAGCACCACTCAGCTAGATGTCACCCACAGACTTCTTGAGGGTTCACTCGATACCATTGTCTGTGTCATTAATAAAGAACAGTACCCATCTCAATACCGACCCCTGAGGAACACTATATAAACAATTATATAGTGCCAGAAACTAGCGCTCTATGGAATCATTACATGAGAAAACCATAACCATTAAATGGTAAATGAACAAATAAAATAATTTTCCTTTACCTTCTACTTCCAGGTTACTTCCAGAAAGAATCATCTAATTCAGTTGACTTTAAAGTCAATGGCAAGATTCTGACTAAATAAATATGGAATCATGCTGTTAGTTTGCATACACAAGTGAAAAACAACTACGTCCATATTTCCTTTGTTTTTTAAGTGTCTCTGTGTGTTTTAAATTTAAAATTTTGTACAGATTCCTAGGTCCAGGGAAAGATGCAGCTTTACAAAGATTTTACCAGCAGTCAGGAGATGATCAAAATAAATGTTTCAATCTAAGATACCCATTAATTGTCCTTCATTCTTCAGTTTCCAGCTGCACGTCCCAGCCAAACTCTAAGTGTGTGTGTGTGAACTAAGATATTTGTTGAATGTGCAAAAGAGGTCTTCCACTTGAGTAGGGGCTGGCAGTCTTAGAGAACAAATAACAAACTATTTTTTCTGTCTATTGAATTTTTACAATAGCTGTTGTATTTTTGTTATCTGTTAGCCCATTCAAATGTATCTTGCCTCTAGGCTTAGGGAGCTTTCATCATTGTTTCACACTAATTAACACAATGAACACAGACATTATTTAAGCAGAACAAAATTGTGTTTAATTCCATGGATGCCAGCACATCAAGACATCAGCAGAAGGCTGAGAGTGCAGATCCTAGTTTTCCTGTAAAATTGTTCAGATATTTTACTTACATTTAGATCACATATTTTAAGAGAATTCATGTTTTAAGAGAATCTTCTGAGTAAATTTAGTGACAGATTTTGGATTTAAGGTCTGATTTCTCCACCACCTTGAGATATATTCTTGTTCTTCATTTTGATAGGGAATGTGTGAATATTCTACAACTTTTCTTCTCTCATTTACATACTGGAAACAAGGAATTAGATCACAATGAGTGGTAGATTCAAGATATAAATAATACAGGACCTAAATGTTCTTTTATTGCAGTCAGAAGTAGCACAACCTTCAGCAAAAGTAGGAAAGACTCCTGGTATGTGCTCCTTCAATGGCATTAAGCAAAATGTTGAAATAGTTGCTGAAAGTTGAGTGAAATATCTTTAAAAAGAAAGATTAATAACCCATGTCTACTTTCACAGATATCACTAGTCACAAAGAGACTAAATTCCCCTGTAGGTAAAAAGCATCAGGGAGGAAAAACACAACAAAGTAAAAGGGGGATAGAAGCACTGTACAATGTTGTTCTGCTATTTTAATGGGTCAGACTGCGTTGCCACTTTTATTTAGAAGGAAACACTGTTAAAAATGAGATGTTTTATTAAATAAGTTAGGTTATTTTTCTTGGATAATGTTGATTATTACAAGTGCATCACCACCATCTGATGGACAGATCAGATGTCAATGAAGTTATAATTTGACAGATAGGTGTCATAATGTAATTTTAGTTGTGATATCTGTAGTTAAAAATCACTAATGTTAAATCTACATTATCAAATATATGTTTACAGACAGGAATGTACCAGTGTAAAAAAGCAGCCTTAAAACATTGCAAGAATAATTTGGGAATATCATCGCATGATGAATTATGTTGAGCAGGAAGTAATTCCTGGGGAAACTCAAATGGGACAAGCAGCACATTACTTTGATTTTATTTGTAATTATGATAGAGACTGAGAAAATGATAAAAGGTGTGCTAGTTTTTAATATGAGTTATAGGATAGAACAGCTGGTACTGTGGGAAATAACAACTGCCTCCCTTGATACATTCATTCTGTATCAGAACACAGCAGGTGTATTTATCATCTTCTGAGAAGTCTGTATGTATGGCATGGAGGTATCTTCCCTACAGGAAAAAAAAAGTTTTATTTGATATAAAGTATATGAAAAGAATATATTCCAATGAAAAGAATATATTCCAATGAAAAGAATATATTCCAATGAAGAGAGTGCACGTTAAAAATAAAAACAGTTTCTGCCTGCTTCTTAGGGAAGATAATTCCATAACTTATCTTAAAGTAAATGAGGTAGTGCTAAGAAATGACAGAAAGGTCATACCAGGTAACACAAACAAGAAGAATTAATAAGTTCTCATGAGATCCTGTTAGTCTAATAACTTCTATTCAGGCAAAAAGGGATTCTGGGATATTCCTGGAATAAGAGCTGGGTATAGATATTAATGATGGAGATATCCTTGAACCTAACAGAAGACCATAAGGGAAAGGCACACTGTATCCTAAGAGTGTAGTGATAGTACCACAGGAAGAAATGGATAACACAAACCACTTGATACAGAAATTAGAGTGGATAATACACAGTCCTCAGTGACCAAGAAATGAGATGATGTGCACTTTTCTTGTAAAGGAATTCAAGCCCCCTATTACAAGAAATGGTATTATATGTTAATGACATATTAGGGATTCACAGTTTTAAGTATTACAAAAGCAGAATATATGAGTCTGAAAGTTTCGGTAGCTGTCATAAATCCACCACGTGCACAGCTGCTGTTTTCCAACATATTTATCTGTAAGGATTTATCTAGTTTCTAGTATCCAATCCTGTATATTAAACTGCTTTATTAAATAAGATTAATCTTGTAGTAGCCATGAGTGGTGTAGGGCTTTGAGGCATTGTGAGAATTCTCATAAAATATGCAAAAGTTTTATTGTTTTGTAGTTCAAAAGAAGTCAACTAAGTGGTCTCTCTGTTGCTAGTATAGTATTTGATGCAAAAGATTTGAGTTCAGGGATTTCAGATTGCTTTAAAATTTGATGACTTTGTAACTCCCACATTTTTGTGAAGTCTGCTCAGGGGAGAACAGGATCTTTGTACTTATCAGGTGACCTGGAACCATGGCAGTAGAATTGCGTTCCTATTTTGTCTCTGTTCCGTGGTTTTCAGAAAAGCCATAATTTCTTAACCTACAAGTAGCCTTTGCCTGTCTCATACTGTGCCATAAGCAACAGCAAATTTAAATTAACAAGAACTGAGTTTCAAAAGACATTTGATAAAGACTAGCTAATTGGCAATGAGGAAACCTGTCACTTTTAAAATTACTTGCTTACATACTGAACTGCCTCTCTACATAGAGAAAAAGTGATATGAACCCAAACATTTTGACTGGAACTTGTCTGTTCCAGAGTCACAGCTTTAGGGAAGGAAAAGAAGCGATTAAAAAAAAATAAATCCTGGCACTTGTTAAGACATAGAATCATATTCTATATATTCTTCAATTATGTATGCTGATAATATGATTCAGGCCAACAAAGTGGTAAAAAAAGCATTAGAAATCCTTCCTCGTTCCCCAAAGCAGATATTATCAATTACTATATATATTTTTTTAAATATACACAAACAATCAACAAAAGTAATTAATTCAGGAATCCAGATATTTAAGTATATTTCATCTTAAATCAAAGAGAAATGACAGGGAAAATGAAATATTACATTTAAATTCCAATTCTGAAGTATATAAATGTATCTTTAAAAATTAAATAAACCTGTTACAGTTAACTATGGTTCAGCTTTAGCCTTTTTTCTATGGGTACTCAAAGCAACATCATCACAAACTGATTTTCAAGTATTCTGCATATTTCAACAAGGAAGCTCAAAAAAACTGTTATATGAAGCCTTTTAAAGCGAAAGGGAAGAAAAAAAATAATGTCCCTTTTTAATGGAACAGATGACTGGTATTTTCACCTCAAACTGAGTTACAACATTACGATCTTAGTTGTAGGTCTTCTTATACATAGACGAATTAAACTATCCATCATATTTAAGATGTTGTGGTGGTCGGGTGAAGTTCCCACTGACTGCGAGAGGGGAAACATAACCCCCATTTTTATAAAAGGTAAAAAAGAAGAACTGGGAAACTACAGGCCAGTCACTCACTTATGTGCCTTGTAAGATCATGGATTAGATCCTCCTGGAAACTATGCTAAGGCACACAGAAAACAAGGTGATTGGTAACAACCAATATGACTTCATCAGAGGAAAATAGTGCCTTACAAATTTGGTGGCCTTCTATAAAGGGGCTTCACAGATGGTGAATAAGGGAAGAGTAACTGATGCCATCTACCTGGACATATGCAAAGCATTTGATACTGTCCCACACGACATCCTGGTCTCTAAATTAGAGAGGCATGGATTTGATGGATGGACTACTCAGTGGATAAAGAATTGGCTGGCTGGTCATACTCAAAGAGTTGTGGTTAATGGTTCAATTTCCAAGTGGAATTCAGTGACGAGTGGCATCCCTCAGGGGTCAGCGTTGGGCCTGGTTCTCTTTAACATCTTTGTCAGTGACATGGATGGTGGGATCGGGTACACCCTCAACAAGTTTGCAGATGACAGCAAGTGTGTGGTGTGGTAGATGTGCTGGAGGAAAGGGATGCCAACCAGAGGGACTTTGATAGTCTGGAGAGCTGTGCAAACAGCATGAAGTTCAACAAGGCCAAGTGTGAGGTCCTGCACATGGACTGGGGCAAACCCAGGCACAAATATAGGCTGGGTGGAGAATGGATTGAGAACAGCCCCAAGGAGAATTACTTGGGGAGTGTTGGTTGGTGAGAAGCTCAACATGAGCCAGCAGTGTGCACTTGTAGCTCAAAAAGCCAATGGTATCCTGGACTACATCAAAAGAAGTGTGACCAGCAGGCTAAGGGAGGTAATTCTCCCTCTCTGCTCTTGTGAGAACCCACCTGGAGTACTGTGTCCAGTTATGGAGTCCCCAACAGAAGAAGGACATGGAGCTGTTGGAGTGAGTCTAGAGGAGGGCCACAAAGATGATCAGAGGGCTGGAGCACCTCTCCTATGAAGACAGGCTGAGAGAGTTGGCATTGTTCAGCCTGGAGAAGAGAAGGCTCTGGCGAGACCTTCTAGCAGCTTTCCAGTATCTGAAAGGGGCTTCCAGGAGAGCTGGAGAGGGACTTTTTACAAGGGCATGGAGTGATAGGATGAGAGGAAACATATTCAATCTGAAAGAGGGTAGATTTAGATTAGATGTGAAGAAGAAGTTCTTTTCTGTAAGGGTAGTGTGACACTGGAACAGGTTGCCCAGAGGGGTTGTGGCTGCCCCCCTCCCTGTAAGTGTTCAAGGCCAGGTTGGATGAGGCTTTGAGCACTCTGGTCTAGTGGGAGGTGTCCCTGCCCATGGCAGGGGGGTTGGAACTGGATGATCTTTAAGGTCCCTTCCAACCCAAACCATTCTGTGATTTTGTGATTCTATGATATATAAGGAGAAGGGATAACAGTTTAGATTAGTTTGATTCCTTTGCGCCCCTCAAAACCTAAGACCAAAGCAGATACAGAGCTGTTACGGATTTTTTTTAAATATTTAATAGAAATAACTCTACTATGTAGAGTAAAGTATTATAAGAACACATGTAAGTTAACTTTAAGAGACAAGATAATAAAACGAATAACAATCTAACAAATTTTGTCATTGTCAATGACATTACCATAGATTTAGCTTTAGTCATATGGATCAACATGAGTATGCTGACAGAAAATAAAATAACTGGAAACAGGTTGTCTCAGAAACTGTAGGTTACAGAGTTATGAAACAGTTAATATTTTGTACATATGATAATGGCAGCCTATAAATGTATTTAATGTGTATAGATCAAGGATATTTATGTTATTCATAGTGCCTGGTTATTTCATAGCTTTCTTTTTTGCAAAGTCTCACAGAGCATGGTCATCCAATGCTAGGCGTGTGTTAAGTATATTAACTGTGTTGTGAATCTGAAGATTTGCAAGTCATATTTGAGTATGTAACTACAATTTATTTATGTAGAGCTACAAGTTATAGAAAGTTTCATTAAAGAGAACCAGGGTTTTAAAAGAGGTTTCAGGTTTATTTCCACTGAAAGGTAATGAGATACTTGCAATCTGTTACAGATTCCAAGTCTGTTTTCAACCCCTGCAACGGACAGCATTACTCAATAACTGTAGTGAATATTATGCGGAAGAAAGAGCTTGCTCTCTGCTTTGTGTCACAGCAGGCCATCTTCCAGATTGTGCTGCAGATCAGCCACCTACTTATTTTTAAATGTTTCCTGTATAGACACAAGGTATCAGAGGATATTCATACTTGACAGAGTATTGATTTTTATACCTTCACTTGCTGGTGATCTATTCCTATTTTCAAGCAGCACTTCTATTCTAGTAGAAGCTCAGGGAAAATTTTGTGCCCCATGTTTACAAATCTTCTGCAAAGATTCTTATTTGTATCCTATAAAATAATAAAATTTTTTGCAAGCAGGATGATTTTGTGCTACATTATCAGATTAAAGAAAATCAAATATTATTCCTCTCCTCCCACCCCTTTACCTTCTTTTCACATATTGTCATAGTTTTATTCACTTTGATAAGGAAACATTCAAAGTTTTAAGAAAATCTATGTGTGTTCTAGCATACAGCCAAGGGATTGAATGTATTTTCATATTGTCCACAGAAATATAAATCTGAACAGAATGTTCTGGTTTGGTTAAAACAGTCTGTTATTTTTTTTCTTAGCATATTTGAATAGCAAGAAATGATTTTTCCTTGTCATTTGCATTTTATTTTGAGTAGGATCATCATGCCATAAATATTCCATGAAGGAATTGCAATGAAAATGCTACTCTGTTTTCTTTGTTTCTTAATACTGTTTAAAGTGGTTTTTATGCCTTACTGCTTTTATTGGCACAGAGCGTCATTATGCTATACTTCATCTTTTGTTTTAAGTAGTTTGACCATGGAGACAAAGCTATAATCTCAATTAGATTTTTCTGGCTTTCAGTCTTACAGAGATGAACAATTCTACGTATGTTTATCCCTGTCTTCTTAACAGCCCATGAAATCTGATTGCATTGAATCTCTGGCTACTTGCTGAATTTTGGTAGTTTAGCAGTTTACCATACAGCAACTGACTGCAGTGATAGCCTGTGTGTCTGGGCAACTGTAAAAGCAACAGCATTTCTGCTAAGTTTTTCAAATGCTAGAAGCATGGACGTAACAGTATACACAACGGTAGTTATCACAGTGAAATTAAAGTGTAACAATTTCTTAAGGTGCAATAATTTAATTATAAATTTGAGCTGTTCTTCTAAATCCAGGAGAGGCTTATTGTCTACTCTTAGAGTCTGATTCTTAAGGAGAAAAAGCAAAACAAAATATGTAACTTCAAGGATGCAAGCAACACGACAGGCTTCCTTTTAATTTCTCTGTAGCTTGTAACTCAGGATAACTCAGATGTTTCTGCCTACAATTAATTGGATCTAATGCAGTGAATTATCTTACTTTGGGATTTTTGATTAAAAGTACCATCTTGATCTGAAAAGGATCTTTTGAGCTAACCCAGCCTTCCTGTAGTACTCGTTTGACCTAAATAAAGCAGAGCAGGTTTCTATTATTTTTAATATTTGTTTTTACAAAAAACATTCGGTAGTTAAATTTTTATAAGAATCATCAGTATTTGTTACCCAAAGTAGATTAAGAGTTTCTGCACTCAAGTACATTTATTTCTGTAGATAAGAGCAACAAAGGACAATAAATAACAAGAACTCAAAGCTATATGCATATATGAAGAAAATCAAACCAGGCAATAATTATGAAAAAGCCCAAACTTTATCTTGAAGACTGCTGACCCACCATAAATTTAATTACTAGGCCTAGAGGTGAACAAATGTTCATCTGCCCTTCTAATTGGTAAAGTAGTGTTATCCAGATGATTGCTGTCAGTTTTATTTTGATTGCCCAGCAAAGTTAAAAAAGTGTAGTTAAAACAATAAATACATTATGGTGACCTGTGTTTTCTACACCTTCTGCTTTTGTCAGCAGACATTTTCATGCCTTGGGGTATTTCTTTTCAATAATGACTCTAGATGCATATTCATGTTGACTTTCTTTCATGTCAAAATGAATTCAGGAGAGGAATGGTCTGAAAATGAAAATGAGAGTCATCTTACCACTTAAAGATATGACTAAATAAATTTGTTTTGTGGTTTTTGGACACAAAAGTAATTTCTCCAAAGTAACGCATATTTACATTTCCAGAATATTTAGTGTTGCTACTGTAGTAGTTTTTTTCAGTATATTTAGATCTTATAGCAGAAGAATTATGTAGCTTCTGAACTTTATAACAATAGGGAACAACGTTATAAAACCACAAAACAACATCAAATTCACGTTACCCTAACACCAGAATTTTCAGAAAACAAAGCCCAGTTACTTATTAAAGTTAGAATTAAAGAGTCATAGCTGGGATGCCATGTTTGGATAGAGATATAAAAATAATAAAATTAACAGTATTACTTAGAACAAAAAGTATGGTATACTATGCTTTCTTACATGGCAGTTTTTAAGTTTGCATAGTGGGTCTTGGTTTCAGAAGCTTACTCTGTGCAGGGGTAGAAGGGCAGTGTAAGTACTCAATTCATTTACTTAAATAAAGGCACCTAATACCCTTTGTTACGTCCTAGAGCATCCTGCCTGACATTTAGCTGCTATGCTATTCCAAATAGTCAAAGGTCTTTTGTAGGTTCTAGATCACTCTTGCTGACCCTGGACAGACTGTCAGGCACCATGGAGCATTTCAAGTAACACTAGGTGTCTATGTTTAGGCAACTGAAGTAAGCTTGTATTACAGAAATCACACTAAGGGTTGCAGCTAGTGTGAAAAGTTGTTAATTCTTGCATAAAATGATAGAATTGAGCACATATATTTTCTTGATTACATGAATTTCACTTCAGCTATTCTTCATTTGTGACTTCATGGGGATAGAAGGGGACATCATAAAAGTAGTTAGCAAAACAGCTCAGTTAAATCCAACTTGCAGATACATTAGTCTAAAAAAAAAGTATGAGAGATTGATATAAGGAGTCCTTTAGCAGAAACTGCATGATTTAAATGATGTTTTCTATTTTGGAAAGTTATATTTTAGAACTTTCATGGTCTTATAATCACCAATTACAAGAACAGCTTGAGTTGAAAAGGTCCTTAAAGGTCACCTAGTCCAACCTTAACACCTCCCACTAGACTAGGTTGCTCAAGGCCCCATCTAATCTGATATTGAACGTCTCCAGGGATGGGGCATCCACCACCTCTTTGGGAAACCTGTTCCTGTGTTTTACCATCTTCATGGTGAAAAACTTCTTCCTTATATCTAACCTAAATCTATCCTCCTTCAGTTTAAAACCATTACCTCTTGTCCTATCACAACAGCGTCTGCTAAAAAAGCCTGTCCCCATCCTTCTTATAGGCCCCCTTTAGGTATTAAAAGGCAGCAATGAGGTCTCCTCAGAGCCTTCTCTTGCCCAGGTTGAACAACCCCAGCTCTCTCAGTTTTTCCTCATAGGACAGGTGTTCCAGGCCTCTGATCATTTTTGCGGCCCTTCTCTGGACTCGTTCCAACAGGTCCATGTCCTTCTTGTGCTGAGGATTCCAGAGCTGGGCACAGTACTCCAGGAGGGGTCTTACCAGAGCAGAGTAGAGGGGCAAAATCACCTCCCTTCATGAGGTCACAGTTCTTTTGATGCAGCCCAGGATATGGTTGGCCTTCTGGGCTGTGAAGGCACATTGTCGACTCATATTCAGCCTTTTGTAATATGGAACCCACTGCTACTCTAATAATCTTAATTTATAGGAAGGTTTTTTAACATGCCTGTGAGGAAAGTACAACATTGTAGAAGCACAAATAACAAGACAATTCCTAGGAAAAACTGTCAAAGAAATGTGCTTATGTTTTCAACTATTTAATTCAGAAAGATATTGGGAATAAGAAAAACTGATGTAGATAGGATCTCTTTTCTGTCATTAGGGAAAGGGATACATAAGAGGATTTGATGTTTGAAAGGAATGAAAATTACAGTATGTACCAGCTTCTGGGCTTTGACAAGGGGATTTAAACCCTTTCATCTGCAAATCAACACTTCACATTCAATTAATGGGTGAAAATGTGCCCTTTATTAAATATATAACAAGCTATTAATTATTAATTATATAATTCTGATGTCATTGCAATACAGTTATAATAGTAATGCATATTTTACCATTTATATTATAGAATAATAGCATAAGTGTATGCTAAGATTGATAATAAAGAATTTGTTTTTTTCTCTGACACTAGACTCATTTCATTAATATAAAACAACTAAGGTCAGCGTGAGTTTTGAAAGAGTGTAGAATAGGAGTCTGGTCTCTCGATAATTAACTAATGCTATGTAAAATGTATATACTAACTAAATATCAAATTTGTGATGAGTCCTTTCTCAATTTGTCCAGCTACACTATCTGGAGTATTGCCTTATATTTCCATGGCACTGATTATACCTCATCTTCAATGATGTGCTACATCTGCAACAAATGACACTTGTAACAGGGTGATGTGAACCGGAAGTGGGCCTCCATGTGATTTCTAACTGCCTTCTCACTGACTTTAGTAGTTTGTTGTTTTCCTTTCATTCTGCCTCTATCCTTTAAAATCTGTGGCCACTAAAACATGCTCAGAAAAAAAGAACTGTTAAGATTTGATAGATTTTTTGAACATTTTCACTTCAAATAGATTATTGACTGTTGTGTTCATAATGAGATTATAATATGGGAAAAACACACTAATAAAATCTTGATTTTAATAGAGGGTAGGGATTAGTTGTGAAATCTTGTGGGTGCCTGCTAACAGCTTTTGTTTTTATTTTGGGACTCATGAGATCATCTGACCTTTGTTGTGCCCTAGACGGAGAGAATAACCTCATTTTGAACCACAAAGAGAAGAATTTTCTATCCTCAGTAGGAAGATCAGATGGGTAGAAAAAATCAAATTTTGCTTAAGGCCATCCTTTTTTAAAAAAGTTAGTATCAAGAGAGCATTTTATAACAGATTGACTTTGATCCTTGCTTGTTTGTTTCTATCTCCTTTCCCATTTACAATGACACACTAAACACAATGCAATTTGAGCTAACCTGCTTACTGTGACACTGTAATCAATTAATCGCTTTAGCCTTCCTGCCCACCTTCTTGTTGGTTAATTTGTAAGCATACTGTAGGTCAAAAAGTACCAACCACAAGCTTGTTCAATAGTCCATTCACTATTTTAGACAATTTGTAAAAAATAAGCTCCCTGCAAAATGTTAAAGACTGCATACATAATACCTTTACTAAAAACAAATATTTGTATACGTAGATGTGCTTGATTCAAGCTATCAGAAACCTTATAGAGTATCAAGGCACAAAAATAGTGTGTTGGACAAGAAATAGTTGAATAATATCCCTTCCATAAATAATTGATTAGAGAAGTGGGATCAAAATTTTTTGTAGTTCTATATTTTTTTCACTCTTTGGTGTATGTGCATGTGTGTTTACCATATTTAAAAGGTAATGGACTTGTAGATCGTCCACCAGCTCTTAAGGTTTGACTTGAAGCTGCATTGACAAAAAACAGAAACTGATTCCTAACATAACCTGGATCAGGATAACCCAAGTATTCCGACCTGCATGGCAGGGGCTTATATAATGCTATTTGCTGTTTCAGACCTGCTCTGCAAAATGGTTTGAAATGCATCCTTCCATAGAATTAGAGGAGAATCTAAAAATATTTTACATAATGAAATACAAGAAATACATTGCTCTTGGCTATGCTCAAAGTGAAACTTAAAAGTATTTATTTTCTTCTTTTTTTTTTTCCCCAAAGAAACTATTTATTGTGGTCAAGGTGAAGCTGGCATATCCTACTACATTATATTCAGTGATATAATGGTCAGGGGGAGAATTAATACCACCCAATCTCTCTTTCTAAGAACACGGCAGCAAGGTAAATAAGACCTCTAAATGTGAGTTTAAATTTTGATGTGGATTTTCACTGAGAGGGGGTACCTGGGTCAGTCATATGTAAAGAGCTACCTGAGCATGTAGTCAAGGGAGTCAAACTTACTTCTTAGTCTGTTGGTGGCTATGGAGATGGTGTGCCTTAATCACCTACCTAATAAACAATACAGAATTGGAGAAATATTCAGTAGAATTTTTGGAAATCTAACCTTATATAAAAAAAAAGAGACAAATATTTTGACAGAAAGTTCTTTAATTTGTTTTGGATATATCTTTTAGTATGGCATCCAGCACGCTCCTTCATTCCAATAGTTATACTTCATAGAAGAGCAAGTGTACTTTTTTCAAGTTTGAATTTTTAATATATTTTATCTCCTTTTGATCACTTACTCCACATTCTTATAAAATTTTTAGCCATTGCCAGACATTCTTTTCCAAAGTCCTCTGATCCCAAGGACAGATCAGAAGTAATAATTCTAAAAATCCCTCCTGACTGGGGCTTCTGCTATCATTTTGTTGGGAAGCATAAACAAGGAAATGATAATTATATATTTATAATTAAATTAATATAATTATATTAATTATATCCTTATAATAATAAGGAAACCTTCAGGTGTCAGAAATTTCACAAATGTACTGATCTGCTTAGGTTACTAAAATAATATCCAGAACTAACCAATGTTAACATTCACGTTCTTAGTGAATGCTATGACCCCATCAGAGTCCTTGAAGTTACAAGATGCTAATACTGTAATTAAAACTCCACAGGAAAGGAATTACAAAGACCAAAATTCTAGAAACAACTTGGACTTACTTTTTTGAGAAACAGCCTCCTGACAGCTTTCTTTCAGTTATAACATGCTGTCATTCTCTTGTGTTCAATATCAGTTCATCTAGGCCAATATGTGTTAAATCAATGTTAACCTGAAGTGTCAACTCACTTAATTTTAAAATTCTCAGGCTACTTCAATCAGTTACACCAGCATGGTTCAAGGAGACTTGACTGATGTTTTAAAGCACTGAATTGTTCAGGTTTGCATTTAAATATATCCCTTTCTTCTTTTTGGCCTGACTGCTCAAAATGCTGTTTATAACTTGTAGATGCACTCCACTGGAATATTACTTGTGAAAAAGGAAGTGTTTAGATTTTGTCAGCTGTCACTTTAACTTGTGTGTTTAAGATTAAGTTCATATTATTGAAAGAGTGCTTCTGGGCTTCATCACTGTTAAAATACAGCCTTATGCTTCTGATGACAGAAGTAGACAAGCATAAAGTGTTGACTATGACTAAGTCACCCAGTACTATTGAGGCAATTCGAATTGGTTTCTATTAAAAACATACATCAGCTGGTGTTCAAAGGGAGTTTCTCTTGAATTTTTTACACATAAATGTATAAGCAACAGCAAATCACACAAGCACTGACCTTGAACAAACTTGTAGTATTCATAAATTAAGACATCTACTGCTCTGTCATCAATTAACAATTAAATATTCTTCTATTTTCAGAATTGCTAGTGTTAAATTTTTTTATTCTCTTTGTGATGGTACATGAACAGCACTAGAAAACACAGAGCTTTATTCCATCTTCTGTGACAGTCCATGGGCACTCATACTAAAAATGACAAAGACTCTGAAAAACAGTCCCACATTAAGGACTTGGGAGAAGAGGATCTTAGCACTGTAAGAGACCTTTGTCCATTCACCTATGGTCAGCAGAAGGTCTCTGAGAGAAATCATATAATGTTAATTTTAGTCTTAAGACTAAAACTATCTTTATTTCCAAGCCCCACTGCTGTGGCAGTTAGCACGAGTTAGATGTAGTTATCAAAGCTGTTGGCAGGAACTGACTTTTTCCAGTAACAGAAGTAGACAAAACATGATACAAACTTGTTGCCAACAACAGAATAGTTTCAGTGTGTTCAAGGAAATATAGAGCCAAACTACACACAGCCTGCTGGACATCAACATGTCAAAAGTGACCTGAAAAGGAAGATTTGGACCATCAACAATGGCAACAGCAAATCAGAAAACAACAGTGCAATTTGAGAGGACTAATGTTATTCTGTTATTCTGTACCCAAACCTATAATTAAGGGCATTTAAGAATACTGGAAGTGACCACAGTATGAAAAAGGCTTTGGTGAGGAACCCCATGACACTCCCCAGGATCCACGATCATCTCTCTCTAACCTCCAGGAAACACAAAGGAGCTCAGGAGACCCCACAGCCTCAAACTGTGCACTGCAGCACTGACACCACTGTAGTGACCCACCTGACTGTCCTCCCAGATGTATTGTCTCTCCCACAGGCTGGGGAAGTCATGCAAGTAGTAAAATTGTACATCTGTGCTGAAAGACTTTTGAGATCAAAACCTGTTTAGCCACACTATCATTTGGTCTTACACCTGCTTCAACAAGTAGTTCTTTCTTTATGTTAGGAATAAACCATTTTCTAGAACCAGTCTAACCATGTTTACAACCAGGAGACACCTCTTGGTTCTTGTGATAGCATTGTTTGCTAATGAAATGCTTCTTCCCCTAAGAAGAGATGATCTCATTCTCTCTGAATTTTGATGAGAAAACGATAGTCTCTGCTAGCACTTACTTTGAGGGTCCAATTGTTTTCCTCTCCTTTTATAAGACACACTTCATCTCACTCCTAGGAAGACACGCGGTAATGTTTGTCTGATGGTCTTACAGTTTGAATTAATTTCTCTGGCCATTAGCAACAAAACCACAGTCCTGTATTCCAGTATCCTGTATAATGGTATTCATCTTTTTCCTGTTTGAAATACTTGCCCTGATACATCTTTGATTTTTCTCTTAATTATGTCACATAGGCAGATCTTATGTTCAGTGTTGAGCTCCAGGTTTATAACACACATCCTTGTTGACCTTTACAGAGACATAGCTTTTATTTTGCACTATTAAATGTCATCTCATTCCCAGTTTTTAATGTCATCTAGTGCTTGCTGATAGTCTGACCCTTATATGTTTAGACAGTACTTTCAAACACGGAGCCATTATCAGATTTTGTCAGCTGGCAGTTTTTATGTCAGGGTCACTAATGAAAATGATCTTCAAGACAAACACCAAGATATGAAAATGACCTTACTCCAAATATCTTTCCTTTAGACCATGTTTCATAATCTTGTCATAGCATGGAACATGAAAGTAACAGAAATGTGATTGTTATAGCAAATCATGAAAACTGAAATGTTTTCATAGGATCATAGAAAGGTTTGGGTTGGAAGGCACCTTAAAGATAATCTAGTTCCAACCCCCCTGCCATGGGCAGAGACATCTCCCACTAGACCAGGTTGTATTGATACAGTTCTGCATATACTTTTTCCTAAATGACTGGATAGTACCTTATTTGAGCATTTCTTAAAAAAAAAAAAAATACCAAACAGAAGAAACTGTGCTGGAATTCCTTAACACAACACGTCAGAAACGGTTTTCTTGTCTGTGTGTTGATATTCAGTAAAAGAGCAAATTAGATTAAGATACAAACCCACAGAATTTTTATACAACCTTATGGACATACAAAAAACTTTTAGAAGAAATGAACAAATCTTCAGATCAGACTCAAATTTCAGGTTTTTTTTCTATTTTATTTGAGCAGTTTTGCATCTCTGTTGTAACTAAATGTGTATTTTTTCTTTATTTTGCTTTTATTTTAAACTAAATAGGTTTCATTATGTGAAGCCATTTTAGATGAGCAGAGGTGAAATTCTGCTTTCATTTTATAGAGCTTTTTATAGTAGCAAGCTCTAGGGAAAAAAGAAAAAAAGAACAGTTATCTAAAATTGAAATCTGTTATTAAAGTGGATCATTGTATTGTGAAAACATAATTGTTTTGTGAGTGCAGCATTCTTTTTCTGTACAAAATGGTAACAGTAATTCTCCATTTGTTTTAAGTGTCAGTACAAGCCCATGGAGACTATGTCATGTCAAACAGAGAGAAAAATTATTTCAGTGCAGCTATGCTATGAGACATTACCATGTCAAGACAGTAGTAAAAGAATGTCAGTAAAAAACCTATCAAAATCCAATAATATGTCAACCTCATTTTCAATGTAGAGATTTGGAGATTATCTTACATTGCCAAGATAACAGCAAGCTATCAATACAAATTATACCACTATTTAAAAGCAGAAAATTAAATCTACATTACATTAAGAAACATGATGTAAATGCTCAATAAAATTAAAGTTGTATTCATCACCCCTTAAACAACCTTCTGTGTATTGGACCCAGATCCATGGTTGATTTCAGCTGTCACAGCTCCACTAACTTACCCTAGCTGAAAATCAGTTATTATGTTATCACCCTCTATTAGACTTCCTCTGAACACTAGGAGGTGGAGAAGGGTTCATTTGTATGAACTAAGTAGATAATTAAGCACAAGTACTTCATTAGCGTAAAGTAAGCAAAGTATTTGGATCCTGCTGAGGGTTAAGCTAGCATTTGTATTTCAGGTCAAACCCAGTTTCTCTAGTAATATCTTTCACAAGCTGCCCTGGAAAGCTGCTGGCTTTGTCTAAATGGAACCTTGAAAGAAGACTCTTCTGTTGAATCCAACCCAGAAGTAAGTTATGATAACAGTATTAAAAACTAGTGACATAAATAATGTGTCAGTCTGGGCTGCTTTTGTCTCTTTTCCTTCTGATGTACATCTAAAATTATGTCAGATTTCTAGAAAGAAAAAGGAAAAATAGAAAACTTTTTTTTTTTTTTTAAAGCCTCAGGCCTCCCCACGCTCTGCAAGGATGCCTCTGCATTGTGACCTCTCCCTACATCAGTATGTTGTCTGCTTATATTTGATGTCAAACAATATGTGCTATGACATTATTTCTGCTGCACTGGTCATGACAGTCCCTCTGACAGACCTTATAAATTCAGTTTATTTTAATACAGACTGGTATGAGAGTTTATTTCTTTCTCATCCCTGATCTTGTTTCTGCTTCCCCTCCCCCCTTTCTTTTTAATTGCTTTCTACAGAACTTTTTTAATATCAGATTGTGTTGGAATATGATGCCATGACTTCCATTCTAACCTTGCTCCCCTTAACATCTGGATAAATATACAGTTACTGTCTCTCTGTAATTCAAGCCAAATGTTACCTTCATTAACTTTTATAAGCATTTTTATTAAAGGAACAAGAGAAACTCTGCTGTACTTGCGAAGTTACAGCTAGAAGAATGAAATTCACGGTATTATTTAATCATATTAAAACCTTCATGCTTTAAGATCTTCAAATCCAGGACAGAAATTAATTTTGTTAGCTTTGTTTCAGATTTTTCTGGTATTAATTTTGTGCATTCAGAAAGGTCATAGGCCAATCAATTGCTGAGAGTATAGTTGAGTTAGTTCTTACTTGAGAGAGTAAACTGAAAACAAGAGAAAGACATCTATCTTGTATCCATTTGCTAAAATTAAAATATGATTATGAAATTATTTACACCTCTTCCTTAGAAGTAATAAATTTATTGTAACATGTAAAATCTGAAAACAAAAATGTTTCAGAGCCTTCTTGGAAATTGATCAATAATTTTGAGGGCTATCACTCAATTGTTTGCATAGCAACAAATCCCAAATAATGTCAAAGTTTCAAAATCAATATGACTATTGGAAAACAGCTGAAATAGGTACAAGACATACAGTTGAGGAAATCGCACAGAACCAATTAATCCTACCAGGTTAAACTGTACAGCATCAGGAAGATAGTTACAAAAGTCAGATGCCGCTTGTGAGAAATATCTGCTTAATATTTTTCTCTCTATTTTTAGAATTATTTTTTTACTTAATAAGTCCAACAAAACCAATCAAAGTAGAGAAAAAATAGGTGGAAGTCTTATAATTTTAGTAACGGGTGTCAAAAGGTTATCTGTAATTTATATATAATCAAAGGTTTCAGTTTGGAACTGCTGTTTTGAAGCAGAGGATCAAAATTTTCCTTGACAATGTAGTGTTTGTTAGCACAAAAGAGGCAGCGGAAATTTTAGAAAAACAATTATGAATCATTACTCTTCATTTTGAAACACAGTCTAATCTATTTCTTCTAACTTAATATGAAGACAAAGGAGGAATCGGGAAAAGGCTTTCTGATGTCTTTTTTGTCAGATACTAGTCTCAGGAGTGGTAAAGGAATGAGACATGCATGGTAAGTTAGGAATTTTCTCCATGGGAATGTGATCTCAACTCAATCTTGTGGGGTACTAGAGCTGGGCAAGGATGTCTGAAAGTAATATGCTGCATAAACATTTGCTATTGTGGGAATGGATTTTGGCTCCTTCTTCTTGTTGCTGGTGCCATTCCCCTTAGATTTTAGTTTCCTTTTATTTATTACATCAGTGCATTGCTTTCACAGTCCATAATTAACCTTGCTAGCTAATATCTGTTATAAAGTTTTCAACATATGTCTGAAATAATTAATGTTAATTGCTGCATGAACTCTGAGTGATCCACCAGGAACCAGTTCATTCCAAATAGAACATTTTCCATCTGAGCACAGAGTCATTAAAATATATTAATCTACTAATCCTTATACCTTTATATTTCCCTTTTCTTCTGCCAGGAAAACAACAAAAAGAATTGTCCCAGAATTATTTTACAGGGAAGAATTCAAGACAATACGTTTTAAAACTCAGGGGCTAGAATTTTCCTAAGGGTAATGGTTAAATAATATCCGTATTTCTGAAAACTAACAAAACCCAAAGTTTTTGTTCTTTTAAATATGAATTGCTGTGTTAGTAAAATGGGGTGTTAGTAAATATGGAAGCTCATGTTTCATTTACCACAGTTTAATTCTGTGCATTTCAGGATATGTCCCAAAACTTAATTTCCTAGTGCAAACAACAGGAAGGGATTGAGAAGCATTGAAATCATGGTTAAGTAGTACAGCTGGAAGTAGGAATCAGTGTTCGCTGAATTACTGTATGGTGGGGTTGCTAAAGCTATCAAGTTCATACCAATAAATAGAGTCAAGTGCCATTCATGTTGAAACAAACTTGTGTGTCTTGCCTATAACCATGCTTGTGAAGAGTGATGTTCCAGTCTCAACCATCAGATTTCCCAGTGTTGATGGAGAGTTGAGCCTCAGCCTCTATGAAGTTCTCACTCAGCATTTCTGCTGGACCATACCCTTAGAAGCATGGTGGGGAGAGACTAGCCATGAAGTGTGCTTGGAGGATAGCACAGGGCGGGTTCTCTCGCAGTGATGGAGGAGTGCTTGAAGTCCTCTCTGTATTTTGGTAGATGAGGAGCAGCTGTCATCTGGAGTGCAATATCAGACTGGGTGCATTATCAGTTCTGCACCCAGGGCACAAGACAGGCAGCTAATGACAAAATTATATCCTCTTTTTCATTCCAGATACCTAAGTATGTGTTAGAATTCTTCCCATCAGAATTCTTTCCAAACTGCATAGAAGAATTTTGTATTTCTTACTTCCTTTTAATGGTTGTCTATAGATTATATTGCCAAGTAATGTGTGTAAGGTTTTAATAACCATAACTCTAAATCTCAGGGAAAAAAAACCACAACAAAACAACAAACTTCTAGATAAATTTGTAAGTTTTTTGTTTTTTAGCAGGCCCTTTGTGAAATTCTATCATAAACTTTGCAGTTAGACACGCAGTGCAGTCACAATGAAATCAGATGGGAGTAAATGAGAGCAGTGTTTATCCATAGCTCTTTTCAGACTTTTCAGTTTTTCCTTGACTTGTAAAAGGAAATAACCTTTCTCCAAACCAACAACTGGCAATTTGCACTCCATTTCCGTATTGCCCTGGTATGACCTTCATAAGCCTAGGGGTTTCAGGAAGGGAATGAAACATCTGCACAGAAGATTACTGAGCAGTTTCTAAATATACCTGCTGGATTTGACCACAACAATTTCTGGAAAAGATGGATGCTAAACTGATCATTAAGTCTAGGTATTGCTATCAAATTCCTTTTTTAGATGACAATTTCCATGCAGAAGATAATTTCTGAATGTACCATATCTTAAACCTAAATTTGACTTTTCATGAAACCAACAGGAAAATGAAGAAAGATTTTAATAGTCTTGGGTTCACAGAATAATTATAGCTGCATAATAGGTCACATACTCAGAAGCCAAGAAGGACATAATTTTGTACAAAATACAAGGAAACTTAAATACTTTTAGTTCATAAAAAAGAAGGACTTAAAAGAATTTTTGTGCTGTATCAATTTATTTCTTCTAATTCACATGTGAATTAGACCATCAGAGCTTCAGGTAATTTGGGTACAATATTATAAACCAGGTAAATTACATATTTTGGAAAAAAAATAATTAAATTGCAATTATATAGTGAATCAAAATCAAGGACCTTCAAGATTTGCTTAAGCTTAGTATACAATGAAGCCACCAAATTCCATGTGCTGTGGCAACAAAATCTGGTTGACACAGCACACCAAAGCAGCAAGACACCATGATCAATAGTATTTTTTAAGAATGTTTGGGGGTGTCAAGGTCGGGTTAGAATTCTTTAAGAAAACCTAGGGAAGAGAATTATCTGCAGCCTGATAAAATGATAGAGAAGTGTGCAGGGCAACTCCACAAGAGGACTGGGTTTTCAGTAAGATACATAAAAGAGGCTGAGGATATTTTTTATTCTTTTTCTCAACTAGAGTATTATTTCAGATTCATAAACCAAGCTTAAGGAGAAAAAAAATATTAAGCACATGTGTGGTGGGTTTTCTTCTTAAACACAGAACTGAACCAAAACAATGGCAGTGTCTGATGTTGAATGTGCAATGTGCTACTGTGTGAGTTGATGATTCATCTGTCTTTTGAATCTCTGGCTCCAGAACAAGAATTCAGTTCAATTTCTATGGAGTTGAATGGCAACTTTGACTTGGAAGAAGGCCTGAATGGGACCTTATTTTACACCTTCTATAGAAACACAAGAAAGTGACTTGTCCAGATCTGCAGAAGCTGTTTCCATCCTGAAGTTCTTTGGTTCACCTATTACATATAGTTATACTGAGGGCTAGATAGTTTTGGAAAAATACATGAAACACCATTATTTTTCAGGTGAGAAATCTGGCAACTATGACCACTAAGCTTTAAGCAACATTTTAGGGTTGTCTGATACTGTTTTTCTACATCCTGGGTTTGCAGCTTCATTCCTCTTTCAGAGGAAAAAGGTGAAGAAATGCTGCAGGGTGTGTTATGGCGTGCGTAAGGTCACTGCCTGGTGTTCTAGTACGAACTCATCCAAATTAAAACATTTTTACCTTAAGCAGTCGAAGACCAGAGTCCTTCAACCAATGATTTCCTAGTTCTACAGAAAATGCATCACTGAACAGGGTGCTCTCAGTGACTTTCCCTCATCTGGGACACTCTTCCTGCCTTTTATCATCAACTCACAACGTTGATAGGAGGTAACATCTCTCCTCAGTATTTTCCATTGAGAGAGGGAAAAGAAACCTGTACAGAATTTACACTTGAGTGTATCAATAAACATTTGACTTAGGTCGTACAACTTAATCCACTGAAGGGACTGGAGGCTGTGTGTAAAGAAGCTCCTCAGCAGGAGGTGTGGGTAGGGTTCCCAGGTGAGGCTTATCAGGGTATTTAACCCCAGGTAGTGCCCTCAGGGACTCAACAGTTTGTGATTCTCTTATATATATTTCTGAAGACCTTCAAGTGATTCAGATTGTATTTCCACACAGAGAACTTGCATCTTTGAACAGGTTATATTGAACAAGTGCAGGGAAGAGCAAATGAACAAAGTGAATCTGAGTAAATGTCTGCACTGCATTTGCAGCTGCACTGCACTGCAGCATACAAGGGCTGCATTTATTACTGGTACAGGCAGTAAGTTGTTCTTTTTTCCATCTTCTTTGCAAGGGAAACCAAAGTTGTGCAACTGTAGGTTTATCTACACAAAAAGTTGCTCTATTTCAATGAAAACCATATGTTAAAACAAATTAGGATACGGTCAAAAGAACATAAGGTCATAAGATGTCAGCATAAAATAATCTGATAAACTAGAGTCATAGAATCATAGAATCATCAAGGTTCAAAGAGGCCTTCAAGATGATCCAGTCCAACCACCTACCTACATCACCACTATGGCAGAAGACACCGACCCCTGCCTCACTACAACCTCCTTTCAAGTAGTTGTAGAGTTGTAGGCTCGCCCCTGAGCCTCCTATCCTCTAGACTGAACAACCCCAGCTCCCTCAGTCGTTCCTCATAAGACATATATTCTTGTCCCTTCACCATCTTCGTTGCCCTTCTCTGGACATGTTCCAGAACCTCAATGTCTTTTTTGAAGTGAGAGGCCCAAAACTGAGCACAGTATTCAAGGTACAGCCTCATCAGCGTCGAGTACAGGTGAACAATCACTTCCGTTTTCCTGCTAGCCACACTATTCTTGATGCAGGCCTAGATGTCCTTGGCCTTCTTGGCCACCTGGTCACACTGCTGGCTCATATCCAGCCGTCTGTCAACCAGCATCCCCAGGTCCCTTTTTCTGAGCAGCTTTCGAGCCTGTATTGGTGCCTGGGGTTGTTACGGCCCAAGTGCAGGACCCAGCACTTGGCCTTATTGAACCTCATCCTGTTGGCCTCTGCCCATCAATCCGGCCCGGGCGGATCTCTCTGCAGAGCCTTCCTACTCTCAAGCAGATCAACACTTCCACCCAACTTAGTGTCATCTGCAAACTTACTGAGGGTACACTCAATCCCCTCATCTAGGTCATCAGTAAAGATATTAAACAGAACTGGCCCCAACACCAAGCCCTGGGGAACACCACTAATGACTGGCTGCCAACTGGATTTAGTTCCATTAACCACAACTCTCTGGGCCTGTCCTTCCAGCCAGTTTTTCACCCAGCCAGCTTTCTTAGGATACTGTGGGTGACAGTGTCAAATGCTTTGCTGAAGTCTAGATAGACCACATCCACAGCCTTTCCCTCATCTACTAAGTGCGTCACTTTGTCATAGAATGAGATCAGGTTGGTCAAACAGGACCTTACTTTCATAAACCCATGTTGGCTGGGTCTGATGCCCAGATTGCCTTGCACATGCTGTGTGATGACACTCAGCATGATCTGTTCCATGACCTTGCACGGTACCTTGGTCAGGCTGATAGGCCTGTAGTTCCCTGGATTGTCCTTCTGACCCTTCTTGCAGATGGGTGTTAAATTTACTAATTTTCAATCAATTGGAACTTCTCCAGTTAACCAGGACTGCTAGTAAATATTTGAAAGTGGCTTGGCAAGTTCTTTTGCCAGCTTCCTCATTACTCTGGGGTGGATTCCATCTGGGCCCACAGACTTGTGGGTGTCCAGTTGGCATAGGAGGTCACTAATCATTTCCTCATGAATTATGGGGGCTCCACTCAGCTCTCCATCCCTAGCTTCTATCTCTGGGAGCTGGGCGTCCTGAGCACAACTGCCATTGGTGTTGAAGACTGAGGCAAAGAAGGCATTAAATATCTCAGCCTTTTCCTCATCCCTTGACACTTGCTACCCTCTGCATTCAATAAGGGCTGGAGACTCTCCTTGACTCTCCTCTCCTTTTGCTACTAAACTATAGAAACTTTTTTTATTGCCTTTGACTACAGAGGCCAAATTGAGTTCCAGCTGGGCTTTGGCCCTTCTGATTTTCTCTCTACATGACCTCTCATCATCCTTATAGTCCTCCCAAGACACCTGGCCCTCCTTCAGAGGTGATACACTCTCCTTTTTTTAGGTTATTTTAGGATTGATCACACTGCTTCTTACTCTATTAACTCAAAAGTACTTGGTTGATTGCTTGCTCTCCTCTCTGTTGTACCCACAGGAATGACTCACATGCTTTGAAGCAAACAGTTGTGACAATCAAAAAAATTACTTCCTCAAGAAGTGTGTTCTGTCTGAAGCAAGTGCAATAGAAGTGAATTTAAATCCCCACTCCAACTGCTATAGCTGAAATATAAACACAGGTGCACCCGCACTCATGGTTTGAGGGAGGATATAATAACCACATTGGTTAAGAATCAAATGAACATTTGTCCTGTGCTTACCCAGGGCTGTGGCAGATTGTGTTGGCCTTACATATGTCCCTAGCTGATCTCAACACTCCCTTCCTGTTTTTCTTTACTGAGTCCTTTCTGCCTGCTTACTACATGCATATGTAATTGATCCCAAGAGATTGCATATGTCAAAAGTATAATGTTGTATCTTTCTACAGTAAACTAATAAAAAAACCCCCAAAACAAAAACATATAGTTCCACACTTATTTTCTTTTCCATTACAATCCAGATGAAGTGTGTACCATCAGTTTACTCTCAAGGACACTTTTGCCAAAATTTTCAAGATTACTTTTACTGAACTTCTTTGAACTTGAGACATCTTCATGATGTACTATTTTGATTTCATTTGTTTCTGATAACTACAGTTAAGTATTGGTAAAAGCCTTTTAAAACTTCTGTTCCGAATTTGATTAAAATATTTTCATTTTCATCATTAAATCCTAAACAAGAAATAGGAAAGCGTTTCTTACAGCCTTTTTTTATTTATATAAACAACTTTGAATTTACTTAAAAACATAATTGAAACTATTTAGTATGGAAGATATCTAAAAATGTTCAGGTAAACATACTTTGATATTTTAATTATTTTTTAATTTGATTTGTGTTTATTTTTATAATCTGTATTTGTTTTGATAAATCTCTTTTTCACTAGTCAAAGCACAGGTGTTCCCATCCAAATATACATTACTCAAAACTGATTTCCCAGATGATAGAATTGATTCTAGTTTCCTGCTCTGGCCATTTTTTTTCTCCTTTTGAACTTATTCTATGCTATTAAACAGTCAAAAGAGAACCTATGAATATAATTTATCTTACTCTCAATAGTGTACATTGAACCTGGAGGCATTTTGGTGTCATATAAATTGTACACAGTACAATAGAGTGGCAGTAGGTCACTATCATCTTAAAAGAAAATCCAAAGAAATGAGGTGATTGTAACATCAAGTAGGCAATCAGTAAATCTTACAGTGATGTTACCAATATTAAAGCTAAAAATGTTACAGTGAGGGCTTGTCTGCCCTAGAGGAGACAAAGAGGTTATAACCACTGGGTGAAGTACTTTGAAACACTGGTAAATTGTGCTGGTTCTGTTTGGCTTGTTTTGTTAAAACTGTGTGTATTAGCTCACTCAGAAAACCTATTGTCTATGACTTGGTTTCTTACTCAGAAGATAGACTGGTAAAAACTACTGCAACTTCTGATTTTGAAAATATATGCACTAGAACCTCAACTAAGGATTACTTAACCATTTATTTTTATTGAGTGGCTTATTTTAATTAATTAATTAAAAAAGGTTCTAGGCTGTCATGAAATTATTCAAAATCATAAAAAAATGTATTTTTATTCATAATCAATATTTTGATTCAACTTCAAAATATTTCTTGGACTTTTAACATTAAGGAGGACTTGATTATTTCTGAAAGAGTTAATAAACTGGTTGTACTGAGGTTTTTATAATCATCAAGTATATTTACTCACTGGAAGGACTGGATAACAAGACAGATAATGAAGAACTGGACACAAATATTCAGAAAAGCATCCCATATTGCCAAGTAAGGCAAATAAAACCATGACTCATGCACACCAGAATGTTACCTCTCTTGAAAATAAAGGCCAAGAGTAGATGGTTTCATTGTTCTGAGAACTATAGAGCAATTAGATGAACAATCACAATCAATACACTCCCTTGTTGCTGTTGAATAAAAATCCCCAAATATTCAACTATATGTGAAGCACTGAGTGAATGAATACATGAGAATGACTAATGCTACCTACAAATAGAAAAATTTCCAGTGATATGGCTGATCTTCTCAATTATTTTTCTATATTTTCATTCCTTTTTAAAACAAAGCCTGTGACTGCTCTTATTCTGTTTCCTTTTCAGGATGTCCTCTTTCTGCAGATAGTCTTGTGGATCTTAGAACCTGACATATTTGATATGAAAAAAACCACAATTCTGGTGGTTTGTGACACAGTAAAGTCCATACAGCTGATGTTTGACATTAAAACAGAAATAACAGAAGGCCATAACAAGAAACTTAGATCTTTGAAATGAATGGCATAGCTGTACAGCTGTAGTAAAATAGAAATGTTGAAGATATTTATGAAGATGATATAGCTTGGAAAATGCTCAGCAAGGCCAAGATGCCACAGCTGACAAAGATGATCAGATGATCAGCATACAGCAGGCCTAAATCTTATATTAATCAATGTTGGTGTGATTCACTCTTTCTTGAATAATTCATGAACAAATCAGTTTTTACTGCAAAAGGTCTTGTCTTGTGTATTTCTTATATCTTCTTACAAAAACACGTGGAAACTACGGAGTGATCTTTCACTGTGCTTGTTACAAGCTCACAGAACCCACATGTTGAAAGTCATACAGTTAAAAAACAAAGCGGGAAATAATGATATTAATAATATGACTCAGAAATATGTCAGAAAGAACTTTTATTTTCCTTAATAAAGTATTAACTCTATATTTTGAAAAAACAAGGGAAAGATGCAAATATGTCATCTTCGTCTCCAGTCATTACAGTATTGTTCAAATTAATAACAAATATGACTAGCCAATAAGAGTATCAATTTTTATATTTTACATAATTTAATGTAGGAATTATTTTTATTATTGTTTTAATGATGTCTTGATTTAATAGATATGAACCCTCCTTCATAATACATTTTCTTATCTATTTCCTTTTTAATAACATTTGATCACATTATGTAGAAGATAATAGAGCCATTATGTCAAAGCATTAACATTATGGGCAGAATAATGTCAGTTTTTATTAAAATTATATTAATTCACATTTATTTTAATGTTTTTACTGAAAGAATTCTGGAATCTTAATAGCTCTACCTTATCTTTACGTAACATGCTATGTACTGTAAAGTGTTTCAGATATCAATCAAAGAAGTCATTCATCTTGATTTTAAAAGTATCTTGTGACTCAAAAAAAATAGTTTAAACTTCCAAATTTGTTCTGTGTTAGTTGTTAACAACAGCTCAGGGGAATTGAAATGATACTTCAAAATATACTGATGACAACAAAATAGAGTTGGAAGAATTAATTTTACATTCCTTGAATGGAAGGAATCTAATTCTTTGTGCAGACAGGTTGGTCCCTGTGACATTCATCATGCTTGATTTTGACAAATTTATCTCATGTATGGAAAGATTATACATAATTGACAAAAATAGCAAGGCTTGCATGGTAACTAGCACTGAGTTAGTAACTGATAAAAAATAATTTATTTAACAAAATTAAAATATTCCTTATTTATTTATTTATTTATTTATTTAGTATATTGGTTACTTGAACAGGATGGACTGACAAAAAAGTTTCATCCATTGCTGGGGTTATGGCCAAAGCATGTGGTGGTAGAATCTAAGCTTTGGACTGGAAGCTGGGATTTCCATCACTCTCCTCCCCGAGGAAGGGAAAAGGAGGGAATTCTGGTCCATCCTGGAGCAGGTTAGGAGTAGGAGAAAGAGACAGCTTCAGAGTGTAGCCTGGGTGGTGTATCTCTGAGGAGAGAACTAGCAGTGGCGAGGAATTAGTTTTGTAGGGGACACAGAAATGCTTGCTCCATTGAACTATCTGGTGCATACTTTATTTTAAGAAGAATTAATTCATAAATACAGGCAAAATTTTATGGTATTAGTGCGAGGACCCAGAGAGGGGATGGAGTTTAGGACCCGGAGTGAAAGGGCTCCAGGATGGGCAATACAGAGGGATCCATATTCCCTTCCACTTCCTGCCAAACTCTATAAAAGCCATGAGAACACAAAGTTCCTCCCTTCTTTCCTGCTCTCCTCTTCCTCTCCTATTCCGTGATGTCTCCTCACCACGTGGAGACGTCCCGGAGAGAGAAAGAATCCTGCCTTTTCTCATCGGCTTGCCATGTGCTCTGTAGAATCCAAATCCATCTGGTACAGGGAAGAGATCTGGACCCTTGTTTCTGCATTGACTTTGTCACGAGAGATTTTTGGGAACTTATATTGACGATCATCAGAATCAGGTTTTGTATATACTTGTTTATTTTGTTCATTTTCCCTCCTGTTACTCTCCCTTCCCCATTCTATTAAGCCCGATATAGTTTTAACTTTCAACCTTTAAGTCTCTCTTCCTTATTCTGCTTTTATCTTCCCCCTGCAGGGTGGAGGGGAGTAACAGAGAACAATTGCATTCCTTGGATTATGTCTCGCCCTGACCATTTAAACTGAGACAATGGTCACACTCAAAGTGTTGTGGTCAATGACTCAATGTCCAAGTGGAGATGAGTGGTGTTTCTCAGGGGTCAGTATAGGGACAGGTGCTCTTTAACGTCTTTGTTGGTGATATGGATGGTGGGATTGAGTATACCATCAGCAAGTTTATTGACAACACCAAGTTGTGTGGTGCAGTAGATGTGTTGGAGGAAAGGGATGCAATCCAGAGGGACCTTGACATTCTGGGGAGCTGGACTCATGCAAACTACATGAAGTTCAACAAGGCCAAGTGCAAGGTCCTGCACATAGGTTGGGGCAATCTCATGCACAAATACAGTCCGGGTGGAGAATGGATTGAGAACAGCCCTGAGGAGAAGGACTTGGGGATGTTGGTTGATAAAAGGCTCAACATGAGCTGTCATTGTGCACTTGCACACTGTGCAAATATGACCAGTAGGTTGAGGGAGGTGATTCTTCCACTCTACTCCACTCTTATGAGACCCCACCTGGAGTACCATGTCCAGTTCTGGAGTCCCCAAAGTAAGAACGACATGGAGCTGTTCAAGTGAGTTCAGAGGAGGGTCATGAAGATGATCAGGGGACCGCAGCATCTCTCCTATGAAGACAGGCTGAGAGAGTTGGGGTTGTTCAGCCTGGAGAAGAGAAGACTCTGTGGAGACCTCATAGCCGCCTTCTAGTACCTGAATGGGCCTACAGGAAAGCTGGAGAGGGACTTTCTACATGGGCATGTAGTGATAGAACAAGTGGGAATGGGTTCAAACTAAAGGAAGGTAGATTTAAACTGGGTATAAGGAAGGAGTTTTTTCCTGTGAGGGTGGTGAGACACTGGAACAGGTTACCTAGAGAGGCTGTGGATGACCCCTCCCTGGCAGTGTTCAAGGTCAGGTTGAACGGGGCTTAGATAAAACTGGTCTAGTGAGAGTTGTC
>VZRW01011147.1:8106-35146 GCA_013398125.1 Aegotheles bennettii
AGGGCGCCGTGTGGGGTGGACTCTGCCCCCCTTTGCCCCCCTTCGCCCTTGGGTTGTCCGTGGGTCCGGCCCTGCCGGGAGCGGTGCGCGGTGAGGGCGGGCGCGGGGCCCCGCTCCTGCCGGGGCCGGACCCCTCCTCACGGCCGCTCCCCGGGCCGAGGCGCGGGGCAGCCATGGGGCCAGGGGGTCCCTCCGCCGTGCGGGTGCCCGCGTAGGGGCAGAGCGGGCCGGGCTTCGCGCTCTGCCTGCCCGTGCCCGTGGGTCCGGCGTGCGGGCAGGAAGCCGCTCTGGGAGCGAACTCCGGGTTTAGCGGGTCCCTCCTGCCAGAGCCCTCCATCCTCCTGGGCTTCCCGCTCTCTCCCGGCAGCTCGCAGCCGTGTGCAGGGGATGGAGGGCTTGCCGTGCCCTTGATCCTGGGCTGTGGATGTTCATTCATTGTCCTCGCTGCTCGAGGCCCCAGCCCTTGCTCTCCCCATTAAATAATTTCTTTTTTCCCTCCCTCGCTCTCCCCCGACTTCAAACTGCACAGCTACCGAAGGCCTCCCGCTGTAGTGATTTATTGGCTGCCTGACCGCTTGGCCGGGTGTGTGTTTAAGGGATATATTGCTCCAGAGCGAGTGTGTGACACATCCGAGGTGGTGCCACAGGTGACTGTAAGGTCAATGCCTCCCATCTGGCTCTCCAAAGCCATGAAATAAAGCAGGAGGTGGCTCTGGCCAAAGGCTTGTAGGAAAGAGGTTCATTTTTAGAGTAGTGGAGCGCTTTTATTTGAAGTTTATAAATGATGTAGCGCTGTCGTGCCCAGCCTTCCATCTCTGCCTCGCTGGGGAGACTTGTGTTCTGTTAAGGAGGGTGGGAGACCTCGTGAAAATGCTGCTTTAAGAGATTAAATTCTTGGCATCATTTTGAAAGTAGGAAGTAACTAAAGCTGTGGAGGGGGGGAAATCTTTCGGAAAATCCCTGTAGCTCTGTGGGATGAGGCTTTGTCCTCTCCCTTTGCTCGATGGGAGCAGCAGTGCTTTAGAAGAAGACAAACTCCCCATAAAGAGGGGAGGCGTAATCTTACAGATCAACCCTTTAAACCCTCTTTGGAAAATGCACCCTGGGGAGGATAATGTTCAGCCTCTTTGAGGAGCAGGAGATAAAAGTGTGGGGAGGAGGGGGGAGAACATGTCACCCATTTCCCAGGGGAGGGAAACTGGATCCATGCCTAGGAAATGCTTTTTTTCTCTTTGGGAGCCTGCAAAGGGATGCTCTGGTGACACAGAGCAAGGATTTACGTATCCAGCAATAGCAGTGAATGGACAACCTGACTCTTTGTGTCTGGGGAGCAGGGTGGGATGGGAACAAAAGGGAATGTAAATGCACTTCTGCTCTTGGGAGAACTTACTGCTGGAGACTCAAGTCCTGCAGCTTCAGAGAATTAGGGGGAGCACAGAGATGTGGTGTTGTCTTGTGTTAACTAACAAAACCTGGGGAGAAATCTGGAAAGTTAATTTCTTCCATATCTTTTCCCTGCCCCTCTGTAAACAGAGTTCCTGGATGTCACCTGCTCACTGAAAGACTATGTTGGCATTCTGGTGGCTGATGGATATTGAAATGTGTGTATTGCAAACGTATGATTTATCTTTTTTACCTTTCCCACCCCCCACTTACTCATTTCAAACATTGGTGTGTCTGCCGGCATCCTGGATGGAGACGTGACACGAGTTTCCTAGCATGTATGTGGTTTGTGGGACAAAATATCACTGTGTTAACCAAGCTGGACTGCCTGGCCTCCTGCTTCGTGTCTCCTGTAAACCTCAAGGTTTGGTTTTATTAATATTTTTTGAGCTCTACTTCTGTAGAGCTGTAAAAGTCTTTCAGCCGGGAACAAAGAGACGTCCTGGTGTGGAAAGAGATGAACCTTGCACCGGTGCTTTGAATAGATTTAACTTGTTTCCTGATGACAAATGTTGCTCTTTACATTTCGAGTCTGACATTCAGTAGATTACCAGCTTGGCTATTTTTCCACATCAGAATAAATCCACGTGTAGTTCAGTTCCTTAACGTGTGCTGGTTTTGCCTGAAAAAAGCCATGTATGGCTTTCATTTGACATACACGTCTCCATAGCACTTTGGTGCAGGGACTGAAAGAGCAAGTTTTCTACCTACAAAGAGAACTTCTCCTGTAAAATTGCCCTTCTGATTCGGGCTCATACTAAAAAAATGGATTACTCAGCACTGGGGATGACTCATGCCATTATAAAGGTATGGATTAATGCCTGCGTTTATTATGCTTGGTTAGTGTTAGCAACTCCTGAGTAGCCTCCTTAGCTTAAGTAACTTCTGTTCCACTGAATCAAGGAACCTTGCTCAGGATCAGGACCTGACTTCAGTTTAAAAAAAGTATAAAATGGAGGTGGGGCAGAAGAAGCAATTTATGAAGCATTTCTATGAAATCTACCCCCAGAGTGGCAGTAGTCTTTGCAGCTGAATACTGCCTCTCAAGACATCTAAATTTTCCTCTAAAAAGGAAAATACAGCCTGTGCTGGTGGTTGTGAAGGTGGTCTGCCCAGTGTGGGTTGCGTATAAATCACAGCAGTTGTCTTTTTGAAGCCTGAAAAAAAAATTGACCTCATGCTGCTTGTACTGATCAGATACTCACACACGTGGGTTCCCTCAGATCTCACAGTTCCTATTGGAAATGCTGGTAGCAGTAGTAAAGTGTTTGGAACTGGGTCATTCTCATTTTGCTACTTTTTTTGGAAAGATGAGAGCTGTGCTGGCTGGGCCTGTTTGATCTAGGAGCATCCTCTGTGCTGCAACGAGTCTGTGCCAGAAGCAGAAGATAAATTAGCGGTGGGAGTGCTCCATCGCTCTGTGGCTGTGCTCTTTCTCCCCCGGCAGATTCCTTCACAGCAATGAGGACAATGCAGGCTGTGTGAACAGATGTGGTGGGAGGTTCTGCTCCCCTCAGAAATCACGCTTAAATTGAAAATTGAAGCAAGCATTTACTGAACGATTAGGTTTTTTAATGGCTGTGGTTTGTGTAGCCTTTGACTTGGGATTTGCCTGAGAACACAATCTTTTGGAGTTGATTATTTAGATTTCTAGCCATGTTCTTCCCAAGCTGTACATGTGAATGTACATACCTCTGTGTGGGAGAAATTTCCTTTTGCAGGTGTAGAGGAATGTCTTGGAATTAAGATTTCTGCTTTCTTGAATTTTACTGAAATGTCTGTGGTCACCCATCTTGTGCTTGTGTGGTGATCTTGGGCTCTGAAAAGGCACTGCCACTGTGAAAAAGCAGCGTGTAAGTACTCACCAGGTATACTGGAAGCCTTTGAGTGTAGAGACCAGGCTGGAACAGGAGGCTCTTACCCAATGATAACTTTCTAGGTTTCTTTTTTGACGCGTGGTGTTGATTTTTACCTGTGAGTCTTGCATGCTAGTTGCAGCCAGATTCACATGCCTATTTAAAAACCATTCAACAAAAATGTTACACTATATAAAATATAACTGCCTGTGAACTAAATCAAGTGCTTAGGCTTCAGTCTTCATGCCATATGTTTTGTTTTAGCATTTCCTTGCGGATTCCCACTCCTCCCCCTTGCCTAGCTAAACAAAATTGATTCCTACAGAGTATTCCCAGTATTTGGACTGGTTAATTCATTTGAAGACTTGTTTTGTGTGCTCATCTGTAAGCTTTTTCCACTTACAGTTGGTAGAAAAGCCTTTTTGGTTTTTATTATGTTGAAGCTTATATAATATTATCTTTGGGAAAATGTAGATCTGTTAAAAAAATATTAGTGGTCATTCATAGCAATGCTATGGTCTGCTTGGGCACTGAAGTGGCTGATGCCCAGTGCCACAGTTTCTCAGCTGCTTGGTTGTAGGCAGATAGACCCTCTTGTGTATTCCTGAGTGAGGCTGAACAGCTGGGCTGCACCTGCATCCAGGTTGCCTTTTGTCTGAAGACTTGACACATCTCGCTTCAAGACCTTTGATACTCTTGCTGTACCAGAATAGGACTAAATTGAGCTGATCTTCACCTCTTGGGAAGTGAAAGCCAAGGTGCTCAGTTGTGTGTGTGTCTTTGTTTAGTCTTTCTGTTGTTTGCTCTCTTGATAAGGAGGATAAAATGCATAGGGAAGCGGACTGAGGACATACTGAGCCAAGTGGTGGTGAAAGAGGCTGGTTGGGAAGAAGACATCGTTGTTATCGAGGCGGTGTGGTTTCTTTAGCTGATTTGAGGGGAGGGTGGAGGTGCTTCCCACTGCTTTAAACTATTCTGGAGTATTAAAAAAACCCAAACCAAAACATATGGAGTGTTTAATGTGGAAGTGGTTCACACTTTCCTGTGGTTGGCTTCTACATGGTAGTTGCTTCCAGTACTGCTAGGTTCCCAGACTAATTAATGTTTAACACTTTCATTTCTGATCAGTACCATTGAAATAGTTTCAATTTAATGCACATATCCTGGGTAGTGCTGGGAAATTTGTATGTGCTGTGCTCCTGAGCACACCTGAGGGGTGTATGTGCTGGCTGACAAATGCACGCCTGGGAGGCTTCTTCCCTCTGCAACTAATGAAATCTTGGAGAGGATCAATGTTTCCTCAGAACATTTGTCTGTTTAAACTTGGCAGCATCTATTTTATTTCTGAGTGTTAGCAGCTTGCCCACCGAGTTGGTGTCTAGAGATGTAATCTTTTAATAAAAGTTGGAGCTATTTAAAATGATGGGCAATAACACTGGTTCTTGCTGCTAATTGTGTTAGTGAATTGCAAAAAACAGCATTTTGGTCAAATTTTCTTGGAAGATTTCTCCTAGAATGCACGATATCCATCATAAATCTCTGTAGCGGTAAATTTAGCTGTGTGCATGCTAACGGAGCGCTTGTAAAGTTAGTGTTACTAAACTTTCTTAATAGGGAGAGACAGACTTGAGAGCTTTGTGGGTGTAGAAGAATAGCTGCTGGAGCAGTGGAATTTGGCATTGCAAAACCTTTGAAATATCAGGATCCTGGGACTTTCCAGCTGGAGTTTAGTCTGCTACCCTGCACTCGTTTTAGAATTAAACAACTGAGATGCTGACATGAAGACTCTTTGGCTCTCCAAGTTGCTGCAGTTTCCTGTGAGTTCACCTAAGGGAGTTCAGCCTTGGCATTTCTAAAAAAGCAGAGAACTCCATCTGTTTTTCCAGCAGCCATGTGGGAAAGTTTCGGAGGCAGGGTTAGGTCCCTGGCTGACAGGCCAGAAGGTCATCACTTTTGGTGTGTGAGAGGGGGTGTGGTACCTCTGATGTGCAAAGTAATGCATACGCTGATGAAGGGAGCCGTACTAAACAAAATCAAACTTGTCTGAGTAAGACAAGATCACTGCAGCAAGTGGTATAAATACAGCTAATTAACAGCAGGGTTACAGGTACCTGACGAGGTTCAGTGATGCCACTTCAGTATTTCTCATGTTCCTCTTGTGCACAGGCACAAATGAAGAGACTGACCTCAGTGTGGGATTCTGTCAGCTCAAAGTTCGATCCCTTGGGTTGTCCGGGTGTGTTGTTTGCCTTGAAGCGCTGCTCATGCACAGGGTTCTCATGTTAAACGTTGCAGGCTGCATAGTCCTTGTTTTTAACCATGTTATGTGGTTGTGTCGTGTAGCTCGAGCAGATAGGGATTTGTGGTGATCCACCCCTACTCAATAGCTACAACATCCAGCAATGTTTTTTTTCCCAAGGCCTTTCTCTCCCTACTCCCCAAGGTTCCTGAAGATCGTTGTTTCCTGATGTGTGTGACTGCACACAGAATTTTTGCGTAACGCAGGTTTTCTTGCAATTAAGAGAAATTCCACCCCATTTGGTTATGTATCAGCCTCTACCAAACCAGAATGTAACGTGCCTTGCTAGGATTTCTGAGACCTCTGCTAAGAGGGGAAGTGTGAAAAACGACTGAGAAGTCTGCAGGGGACAGCTGTCTTTGAGTCTTAAAGGCTTCACTGATTCCATCTGTGAATGAAGTGTGGAGTAAATTCAGAGCACTTTCTCACCAGATCACCAAATTTGCCAAATCTTCCCTCCACCTCCCATCCATTAAAAGTTTTGTGCAGCCTATACTGTGTGCTTGTGAAATAACACTTTTGAACTCTTCTAACTCAATAGAATTAAAATGCATTTTTGAGGGAACACTGAAAAGCTCTTCTGATTGAGGTTTTTGTTTCTTGCCAGATTTCAATTTTCTGCCCCATCCGTTTTTGTCTTGAGAGCTGCTGAGTTTGGGGTGGGGGAGAGAAAAATTTCTTGCTTTGTTTCAATTCACTGCTTCGTGCTAAACTGACTTTGTGCCATTCTCCTAAATGGATATTTCCTTCAGGCAGGAAATGAGCCTGTGTGAATTCATCCTGGAGAGGAAAGGTATGAGCAGCTGTTAAAGAAGAATAGTGCGAGCTGAAATGCTTAAGCAATCATCTCTTACTGTAATAAATTCTCCTTGGGTTTTGCTAAAATTTTACCACTTTATAGTAATGAATGGCAATTTAAGCACTAACTTTACACTCTTTACTACTAGCACCTCGCTATTAATAAAGCTGTGTGTGGGGATGCTCTGTTTCCTTTTCATCCATCCACAGAACTGTTAATGAAGTTACAATTGCAGAGTAGAACTTTGACCTTGAGTACCCAACTGAGTCTTCTGGTGAGATCTAACTGAGCATGTGGCTTGTCCTGTGGTATCCTCTGCAACCTTATTGTGTGGAAGGCGTTAAGTTGCCGTTAGTCTTGGAGCAGAGTTAATTGACAAATTTTGCTGTTTTTTTAGAGGGGAGGGTGTTGTCAAGTATGAAAATGTTCTAAATAACTAGTTGTAAACGTGGAATTGTATGTGGAATTGTATTGACGTGCATGAGGTCGGGGTGTGGGATCATTGCTTCTTCTGACAATTCAACGTATGTTTTGTAAAACTGATTTTTTTCTAAACATCAGCTGAAAGCTCCATAGCTGTTGGTCAGATTGTGCATTTTGGTTTTCTGCTTGGTCTGAGTTAGACTCTTGCTCGTTTTTGGTCTTCAGGTGATTGTAAGTCCTTTTTCTTGGGTTCCAGGGGTTGGTCCAGCTCTCTGGAAAGGAAGCTCTGAAAAGGGTGTTGAGAGTAGTGGAAAATGGTGGTGTTTGAAAAGTGAGAGAGCGAGTTAATAGCTGTGAAATGAGAATGTGCTTATAGAATATTTTTCTTAAGAAAATTAGCTGATACGCATTGAGGTAAGTGGGGCAGCGAAACAGCAGCCGAGCAGTTCAGGTTGTCTCCAGCTTCAGACAGACAACACATTAGGTTATCTTGATGGCTTAAAAACTCATAAAGAAGATGCTTCTTGTCATGGAGTAAACACCTTTCCTGCAAAACTCCAGGGATGGGTTTCGTTATGTCAATTTTCAGAACACAAATGGAAAGCTACTGTCACTTATTTTGCTGAGATGCAGACCTAGAAAGGACTGCCAGGGTCATGGAGTCCAGTTCCCTGCTACAGCTGATGCCAAACTGTATAATCCCTATACCAAATTAATGAGTGCTTGTATTTGAAATGGTGCATGGGGGATTATGGACGCGTGTTCTATTAAACGCTCAAACCTCTGTGTGACCCTGTCATCACTGCATGAAACAGCTGCTTAATGGATTCCCTACAACACTGGGAAGTAACAATGCCTTCTCTTTTGTAACATGTGCCTATAGCTCAGTGCTTTTCTCATGCTGCTTCCTTTATGTTCAAGCTGCGTCTGTGGAGGACACTTTCCAGTGAAGGCATGGGAGAGCTTCAGCTCCAGCGTTTGTGCTGTCTCCAAAGCTTAAAAGCTTTGGCTACAAATGTCTCTGATTTGTGAGTCCTCAAAATCTGCCAGTGGAAACGGAGTCCTTTGGAAACTCGACATGTTAATGTCCTCACCTGTAAGAACTTCACTTGGGAGGTGAAGGTTTTCTTACTACTTTGTGAACCTCGTTCTGCCTCTCGTGCGTGAAGTAGTGTGCAGAGCAAGTTGAAAGCTGAGGCCCTAACTTCCATCCCTTCCCTAAAGTAAAAATTGTCATCGAGGATGCCAAATGCTCTCTAACAAATAACTTGGTATTAGCAGCTAAGAAATACTTGGGCACTGATTTTCAGCAAACTGTACTTCGCTGGAAAAAGCGTCTTGAGCATGAACTCTTCTTGTTGAATTGACTCACTGATGCAAATCTTTATTTGAACAGCTGATGGACTAGCAGCCTGAGCACAGTTATTTGTCCAGATCTTGAGGCTCAGGATGGTTCTCAATACTTTTGGTTTAAAGAATGTAATTTTTAACCAGTGGGCTAATCTTGTGTGCTGAATGCACTAATAGATGCAGAAAAGACTTATTCAAGCTATTCCCTGAAAAGAAAGGATAATAACCTTCAAGAGAGGACACATCTGATACGTAAAAGCTTATTTATCTAAAATAACCACTGTGCTATCAAACATCTGCATTGCATGCAGACAGATTGTTCTGTTTAGTGGAATCCTGGCCAAATAAAATATCCTCTACAGTTGACAGTTACAGTTGAGACAGAGTTCAGAGATAAAGGTTGGGAAGGGAGGGAAGAAAGGAGAACACTGGCTTGGCTACTGTACCAGGGCTGTGTTTCAAGCCTTGCTAATACCCGATGACAGCCAGCATGATATTTACATTGCTGCATATACCATGAAGACAACTGACAGTGATTAAAAGGGAAGGATAAACCTTCTCCAGCAGTATTGCTGTGTTTGGAAATGAGATGTTTGAGCCTGCTTTCCATTGTGTAAAATTAACACTGCATAGCTGCAGTGCCCTTTAGATTAGCCAGAGATGCTGGCATGAAGTCAAATAAATATAATTGCTTTCAAACTGAAAATCTAATTTGGGCATGCTAATAGCATCTTAAGTAAATGTGGCAGGTCACGCAGGACTTGTGTAACTGGCCCCTGGGACTTACTGGAGTTACTGCCATGGGGGAGAAAGGTCAAAAGGGCATTCCCTAAATCACCTGGGAGTGCAACCAGAGGGTGTTTGTGATTTCCGGTGGGTTCCTGGTCAGACCGTCAATGTGTTGGAAGTGTTTCTGTCCTTTTTAAGGTGAGCTTCAGGTTATATCATACTTGCTTAAGGGTGTGATGGGCATGTATACTGGTTTGAACCAATTTGGGGCACCCTAGAGACTGCAGGAGTTCAGGCATACAGTCAGCAGCAGCACCCTCTGGCCGGATCTCTTACGTGCTTTGGTGTTGGCAGTGAGAATATCCGATGAGCTGATCCTCCCCCCTGTTAATTCTTCTGTCTGCTGACCATGTGAGACCAATGGCTTTTTTCCTAGTCTTTTTCCTCTTGCATCTCTTGTTGTAGTGTGGAGTCCGACATCTGGGCGGCTGCAGCTCTTGGCTGTGTGCAGCAGGGAGGCAGCTGAGAGCCTGGCTCAGCTGTGTGTGCTGTGAGCTGTGAAGGAGTTCACTGGTGGAATCAAACTGCAAAGTGACCCGGTGACAGTTTTGTCAGATACCTCGCTGACAGGCTTTGCATGGCCAACCTTATTCCTTGCCCTTCGCTCCCGTCCTGGCCTGTATCATGTTGGCAGGCTGACCATTTCCTCTCCAGAGCTGTCACTTCTGTGCTCAGTCTGTAAGGATTCCCAGCCCAAATGTTTGCTGAAGGTGGGAAAACAGATGACGTTTTTCTGTGTTCAGGGCCTAAAAAGATATTGCAAGAGTTGCGAGAGAACAATGTGGTGTGGGGTGGGGTGAAAATTTCCATAAGGCTTCCCTTCCTTTCTGCAGAAACCTTGGCATCGAGCTGTGCTGTTTACAGTCACCATATGTCTATGGCTTAGAAATTGAAGTCATTTGTTTATAATGCGGAGTTCAACGGGGTTGTGGGGAGATGCACCCAGCCCCAGCTATTGTCCCTCACTGGCTGATGGCTTTGATGGCTCACTTTGTACAGTGACTGGGTATGGGTTTGTGTTCCTCCTTTCGAGTTCATGGGCTGAGTTAAAGACCCGGGCAGTAAGTCTGCCATGTCGAGTATTTCTGTATTGATGGACCACTGGAGGAGAAGTGTGTTTAAACAAGCACTGGCAGCACCATACGATCCTTACTGACTGTACTCTTTACTCTGCTGTACACGGAGTGTTCAGAGTCCTGAGAAAGACAATTGTCTTATGTGGGCAGAAGCCTCTGAGCTCTAAACACAACACGTGGGTTTCAGTGGTATTGTCAGCAAGTGAAAGCTCCCATCAGGATGGTGAATAATTCACTGTCAGCAAGTTTATGTGCAGTTCAACTGCTTCAGCTGTATTTCTAACTTTTGATAGCTGAGTTTCAGAAATCTTATTCTCTGAAGTTCTTTGAACATGCTGGATTAATGTTGGAGTATCAGTTGTCTGCTGGACACTGTGGATACTAACACAAAAGGATTGAGCAAAAATTCTGAGGCTTTGGGGAAAACATGTAATTGAGTCTTACCAACACACATCCCTTGTGTGTGAATACAGTTTTGAAATAAAAGACCTTGCAGCTTGCAAAGAATCGCAAGCTACTTGAGCTCTGGCTCTACTGGAATAAATGACCAGAGTCATTACGAGATACACATTGCGAGATACAATTTAAATGAAGCAAACATAGGGTTTCACAAATCATAACTGTCTCTGTCCCATTTCTCCTTCCAGTTCCTTCATTAGGAGTTCTAGACTGCAGTCATCAGGCGTGCTGGTGCGAAATAGGACCAATTTGTATTCAAGTCTTAATTCTGTGCCTGGACATACTCCCTCCCAGTTACTACCCTTTCTCAATGCGTTGTCCAGCACATGCCCTGTGTCGTAATGTACGTGCAGTCACCTTTGGCTTGAACCCAGCTGAATGTTTGCAGCACCTGACTGTGCTCAAGATGAGCCCGGGAGAGGAGCAAGCGTGCTGCATTCAATGATGTGAGTTACGCCGTGTTGAAGAGCGGGGTGACATTTTGACATTGCACGGAAAGGCGAAGTTTTAGAATAATTTATTTAAAACAGAGCTGAGCTATTCTTCCTAAAGCCTTTTCCTCAGGAATAGGAGGGTTGCTGTTCTCTTGTAAATGTGAGAGTTCAGCTGTTGAAACTGCTGCACACTCATAGTGCAGATGCCTTGGTTTATGCTGTGTGCTTAACACTGTGGTATGTGGTCAGTGGGACTGTTGATTTTCTACCAACCCCCAATATTGACTTCAAAATTGGCTTCCTCACAACTGCCCAGATAAATCTGCTTTTGCTTTCTGGCTTTGCTTATCCTTTGTTCCAATAGATGCTTTATTTCTTCCCTGCACTGTATTAGTAAGTATTTCTTTCCCTCTTCTCTACCCCATATCTTTCTGCCTCCGCTATAGATCACGTACTGTGCAACTGGAGTTGAGATAGCGTGCACAGAGTTAAACCTGGTGTCTTTGCCTCTTCCAGGGTTTTAAATAGGATATTGCCATCTTGCACTGTGGATATGTCATCCTTCAGCTTGCAGAGAATTTGATGTAAAGCCCTGGCTCCTCTTTCTATGGGAAATACTCTTTGTAGTAAATCCGTATCAGGAACAAGTGGTGGAAAGGTCTGGGAGTGAGTTCTGGGAGCTTCCCGGGGGTAGGTGCTTGTCTGCACTTCTGTGCTGCTGTGGGAGGGGAGCTCCTCTCACTCTTAGGCTTTTGTAGCTTTTTTTGTTGTCTTGGCCGTGGGTTGCTCTGATGCTGCTTTAGTTTTCCACAGGTTTTCCAACCAGGCACAGAACAAAACCAGCCGAATTCTCCCCTGGTGGTTTCACTGCTGCTCGCAATGTTTCCGACAGCAGCATTCAGAGTCCGCTTGCTGTTTGGGTTTACTCTGAGCAGTGCTAGAAGCACCCGAGTGATCTTCCTGCTGATTTAGGGCTGTAACTTTACTTCTTCCTGCAGTACTGGGCGGAGTAGACAACGCTTTCCTGTGAAAGCCTTCTCCTCACTGTGGGTGAGCAGGTTTTTTTTTTTGCCCTCTCTGTGGCACTAGTAGGAATGTGTGAGTCCCATCCCAAATTCCCTTTGGTTTTTTTAATGCTATTTGTAACTGTCAGTGTGGATTTCATCTTCCATTTTGTAGTAGGAATGTGACAGTAGGATGATGGCTTGAAGAACTGTGACTGTATTCAAGGACCAGTAACATTGCATTACTGTACTCTTCTTGAACTTTGGAACTTGAGCCAGGAAGATTTTTGACATCCAGTGGGGCTCTTCTTACCGAGTCCTGCCTGGGGAAATGAGTAATTCCACCCTGTAGTGAGCTGGCTACAAATCCGAGTAGGCTTTTTTCCTAGCTTGTCTTCAGAAGAGACTTATTGTGAGAGGACTCTTCTCACCAGAAACCTCAAATGAGGTGTAGAAAATAGAGGAGTAACTTTGCCTTTAGCAAATGGAGCAAACAATGCAAGATCAGTTTGAGTCTGCAATCTGGTGTTCAATTTCTGGTTGAATTAGACCTGTATCTGCCCTGTGCTCTCTAAGAATCCTTAAAAAATTCTGCTCCCAGTCTAGTAACTTCATGTTTTATTACTGTATTGTCTTTGGAACGAGTAACCACAGAGCAGGGCTCCCACAGCTCTTTGGCATGAGGCTGTCAAGAGTTGGAGCATCCAGAGATGGAGATTGCTGTCCTGCAATGGCAGGCGTGAATACCAACTCTGTGTTATAAAGCATTAAAAGTCTCCTGGGCTTTGGGTGTCCTGTCTGCATGATCTGGAGTGAGGGCTGTTAATGCCACATCCTTAACCAAGAGACCTAGTGGGGTGTGTGTGTGATTCCAGTGCTGGATCTGCTCGCTGCTGTAGATGTGTAATCCCATAAAAAGATGTGGAGTGAATCAAACTGTCTACTTGTCTTGCTGCTTCTGCAGCTGATCACAACAGGTGGCTTCTCTAGTTGCTGTAACCAGAAAGGTGTAAGAGAAACCCTTTGGGAGATAATTCCAGAGCCCACAGGACTTGATTCTGAGTTTTTATCCTCTTTTACCTGAAACTGGATACCTGCAGCCTGGTCCAGAGCAGCCTTTCAGGCTTGTATGTGTGCTAGGGAATGGGGAAAGGAGAGGGCAGTGTTGTGCAGAGGTGTTCAGCTGAGCATGGTCTAATGCTGGAGGAGACTTGGGAATGTGACTTATGGGGCTGGGCTGGGAGGGCTGGGTTTCTTCAGCCTTAAAAGGGTGGGATGTTGCTGTCTTCAGCTGTCTCATGGGAAGTTACAGAAGAGATGAAGCTGGACTCTGCAGAGGTGCACGGTGAAAGGCCGTATTTGTGAGCAATGCTGGGAAATCTGGTTAGATGCTGAGGTTGAAAAAAGCTTTACCATGTGAGTGATCAAACACAAACAGCCAAAAAGGCTGTAGAAATACCTTAAATACATTAAAGATATTAAAAATTAGACTGAGGAACCCGATCTAACATGGGATTTGGCCCCAGTTTGAGCAGGAGAGTGGACTAGAGGTCTCCAGAGGTTCCTTCTAACGTAAGTTGCTCGTAATGTTCATTTGACCCTGGAAGAGCTTATGTCCTCAGTGGAGGGGATTTGATACCACATAGAGATGAAGACTGATGCTCCTAGGCTGTTACAGAAGATGTCCCCTGTTAACTGAAACATCTGTGTGAGCAGCTGAATTACCTTGAAGGGAAGTTTTCACATCTCTCAGGGTACCTGAAACTCAGTTTCCAGTAGTGGGATGGATTTAAAGTTCGGACAATGCTGTTCTGCAAGCACTTTTCCTATGTAGCTGCTTTAAATTACCATTGCACGTGGTGGGCGAACACTGTTCTAGAGCCAGGATTTGCTGTTTGCTTTGTGACCATTTGGCGTGACTGTTCCCATTGCTTAAGCAGATATCTCTGCCAAAAAGACCTCTGGCTTCAATTGCATTCACCTGGGAGAAGGCATCAGTGCAATTCATCCCAGTCTTACTGGGAGAGCTGTGATGTCCTTATGTGGCTGTGAAGATTCAGTTATCTTTGGAAACAAGCGTGTTTGAACACAGTGTCCTCAGGTCAGTCCCCTGTCTTTCCGCTCCTCCAAATAGCCTTGAAATCAGTGGTTTCCATCCACTTTAACAGAGATCTTGGAGGGTTTGTTTTTCTTTTTTTTTTTTTCTTTAAAGAAAAACAAACTTTGTGTAAGTTACAGAAGAGGTGACACCCAGCCTCCCTTGAAGGCTGGTGGTGGACTTTGGTGGGGAGTTTGTCTTAATTTAAGGAGAAGTTCAGGCTGGAGCTCTGGATGCTAGAGCATGGATGCAGGGAGCATGGATCCAGAGGATTTGAGAGAGACCCCAGGAAATCAGGCTTCAGTAACTAAGTACATGGGGCTTTTTTGGTTTGGGTTGTTTTTGTCCTTTCAGAAATTGGTTTTATTTCGGAAAGAACCATTTAATCGTAGAAACATGAAAGAAGCAAAGGTTAGAAGGGATCTGTTTTCCTCCTTAGGCAGTGTTTCCTAAAGCAGGTCATGACCCTCTTATGCAGGAATTTTGTAGCTGCTATCCTGGGGCTTGACACTGTGTCTGAGAGCCTACAGTGGTGAAAGCAGGGGGTATTAAACAGATCCTAATACCCACTCGGGGTCTCTTTCCTCCGTCTCAGCCCTCAACAGAATGATCTCCTGCTTTTCAGGTATAAAGCAGCAAGCGTTTGGCTGTGCCTGGTTTTCATTGTTTTGCTAAGCTGTTATGCTGGAAGAGATTAACTAGGGAGCACATTTTCTCCGAAAGCTCTTAAGGGAGGTGGAGGGAAGAGCCTCAGCACTGACCTTGATCAGAGTGCCTTGAGGTGGGGAGCAAGCATGCACTGAGCATGGGAACATAAACCCAGTGCTGCCTGCTGTGATGCTGCTGAGCAGTGTGCAGGACTGCAGTGGGCTGGGAGAGAATTGGTTTGTCCACATTGTGCCACCCTAGCACAAGCTGCCCTTGTGGCTTTTCTCCCCACTGAAGGTGGTTCATAGCAGCAGGGAGATCACTCCCCACCTTTCCCCATGTATTTGTTACTCGCTCCTAAACTTATAAAACTTCCTTGCCAGGCTTTTTCTGTTTCTCTCTGTTGGTGGTGTCCTCTTCATCTATGCTTGTTTTCACTTAGCAATGTGTTTAGCATCCTTGCTGCAGCTTCTCTACTTGCCTTCTTTTGCCACTCTGGAATTTCATAAAGAAGTGGTACTGCTGCGAAGCACGAAGTGGCCGTGTTGCTACATTTTCTCTGCTCTTTGAAGAAGCGTGGAAACCTGTCTTTGTTCAGCCTCAGAAGCACGGCACACCGCTGCTGCCGCCAAAGAGCAGCTTGCTTGTGGCACATCGCGCTGCAGCTTGGCTTAATCCTCGCTTGATACGCTTTTGAGATTTCATTGTTTCTCTATAATTAAGTGCTACAGAGGAGCTGAAAGGAATGATGAATTAGTGGGAGAGGGGGGAGTGGGGAGAGCAGGTGGTGATCGAACTGAAGAGAGCTGCTAGGGAAGTAGGAGCAGCAGGGAATTAAATGGGAGGAGTCTTGAGTTCGGATGATTCCCTGCCATGTGCCCAGAAGGATTTCATTACTGTTCAAATAATGCCATACACTGGTAACAGATCAGGTCCCTGTAGGCTGAGGCATTGTCCAAACACTTGGCAAAAAGGAGTTCTTGCCCTGAAGTCCTAGCGAGCATTGATCAGGCCAGCTCGAGGACTGGGAAGGAGCTGTAGCATACGTGGTCCTGCTTCTAATTAGTCTGCATCTATTGTTTCTGGTAGTAACATCTTAAAAACCAAACACAAAGCCGTTCTTTGTGTAGTCACTTCTATAAAACCCTGGTCTTTGTTGTCTTGTGAAGAGATTTGGTCTACAGTAGTGGTATTGAGTCTGAATTGTAAGAAGCATTTCTGCTGGTTGTGTGTACACCAACTGGGCTTAACTAACACAGAAATCCCAGTGCATCGTGTTGTGGGGGAAGCAAGCAGGTGTGTGCTGAAGGTATTGAGTGCCTGAGATACCCAGAAACCATCTTTGGACACAGATACTCTTCTTGAGAATGGTGCAGGTAGCTTTAGAGATGAAAATATGCACTGCAAAACTAACTGAAGGGTGAGAGGGGTTGTGTGACAAGGCAGTCCCCTGAGGTGCACAGCTGTATTTTCTTACGGCATCTGGCTTTTGTTTTCAGCCTCTATCTGTTCCTGTGCACCAAGACATCCAAACAAAGAAATCCTAATACTGGCGTTTTGAATGTGTCAGCAGCAATGTTTCTCTGGGGATCTAACTCTTTGCAGAGATACAGGCACAAATGTTTGGATTTTGTTCTGACTTTTAAAGGCTACCAGCAGTGTTAGGAGATGCAAACTCCCTTGACTTGACTTTTGCCACTACCTCTGTGTATTCTACTGCTATTATCTTGTGTCACTTTGTGTGTTTTTACTTTTCCTCTTCCAAAGAAGCAGCAGTGGAATTTGGAGCAGCAGGTCCTGGGTGGTGGAGAGGGGCAGGTCAATGCGACCCAGGATTCCCAGTGGGTGGGAATATGTCTGTCTGGGAGCCACTGCTTTTGTGTTGAGTCCTGCTGGGCAAAGTGAGCACAGGGAGTGTGTGTGTGTAAGTTTGCTTTGGGATGTTTGTCCTGTGCTTCATGATGTGTATTTCAGCCCTGCTCCTGCCAGTGTAGCTGAACTCAGCTGTAGTCCAAACCTCCTCCCCTTGCTTTTTCTGAGTGTTTTTTGTTAATGTTTGCCTTGACTCTTCCCTCATCTCCATCCTTTGCCCAAGACCCTGCTTATGGCACTCAAAGTCCCTTGTAAATATTCTTGCCCCTATTGCTATCGTTTTCTTCCATCTAAGCTTCTCCTGGTAGCTTTACTTTGCCTTCCTCTATGAATAGTCTCTGAAAAATAATAGGTGTGCAAGTAATAAATGGCCTCAGTCCTGAACTTCTTAAAAACCCATTTACTTCATGAAATAGTACAGCTTTAGCAGCACTGCTGTTATGTGTTCTGCACATTGCTCCCTTCTGCTGTTAAAATGTAAACTCTCAGTGCGGGGAATCAACTGGCAAGCTGAAGCTATTGCCCAGGGTGTGCTTCCAACGCCATATAAAGTGAAGCTCCTGAAGCTGCAGTGTAGCAGATACTGGTTGAAGATTAGAGGAGCAGAGTTCCTCAGCTCAGGGCTTTGTAACTTATTTCAGTGAGGCTTTGGATGGAGCAGTTTTTCCCATATCTTTCAGGACAGGGTTACAAGCTCTTCCCTCCCTTCCCACCCTTTATTGGAGTGTGGCTGTGACTTTGTGCAACTCTCCACGAGAAGATTATCAATGGTGGTTGTAGGGGGCCTTTGTTTGAAGGCGAGTCTGAAAGCTTTTGCCTGCAGTTTATCTGACTGTACTAGAAAAAAAATAGTCTGCAAAAAGGTTGTGCTTGACCTGTATTGTGGAATTTGAAATAAGGTTTTACAGTGTTAAGGACAGGAGAATCTGGTAAAATAGACGTTTTATTCCAAAATGCAGAATAGCTGTTCTTGTCCTCCATATCAACCCAGGTGAGGTTTTATTTTTAATAATTTTTTTTTTAAATATTGGCGATAGGGAGCTCTTGAGCTATTTCCCACCTATCTTACCCCCTTTTTATTAATTTGAATTTATTTCTTCGTGTAAATGTGAGGAACCAAAATCGGGGTAGAAGGTAAAGCATTCAGGTGTCCTATTTATGAAACTTGAATGTTGCAATTGCTTCTGGAGGCCATTAAATACAGGTTTAACGGCAACTAGACTTTAGGTCTCGCTGTTGCAAATTCCTTTTGATATCAAAGGATATGATATTGCTCAGCAGTTGAAATCCAGAACTGTCATCCATGTGTCTAGCAGTTGAACAACTCTGCACTAAGACAGTGGCTTTTCCCTATTTGAATTTAAACGTTCTCTGGCTGTGGTTTTCAACACAGACACTGAGGCTGTGTGCTACTACATGAGAACTGGAACTGAACAGGCTTGAATGAAGCCTACCTCATGCCTTTGCATAAAATGAGAGAAGATGAGAACAGCAATTAGTGCATAAAAACATTTGAAAAATCTCATTAGTGTTGGTAGCAAAGAGTGTGGCTTGTTTTGACACTTTGGGTGAACACATCATCTTAAAAGTCTCTGTGACCTCAGTGGCCTTTCTTTTAAAAGCACACGAGAAGAATTGCTCCTGTTATAAGTAAGCTGGAGTCTGGGGGTTTTTTAATCTGCAGAGCTGTGATGATTCCTCAAAGGTCCACTTGTTTTCGGTTAGCCCAGCGCTTCCATGTTGCAGTTGAATTGCACAGACGTGGAGTGGGGAGTGCCTGTGGGGTTCCCTTCACTGCGTTTTCGCCTGGCTCTGCTGTCTTTAATAACTGGCACTTGTGATTTTATTGTCTGATGTCCCTTCCTTTATGTAGAAGTCCCCATGGATGTTGCTAACTATCTATCTTTTTCACCCCCAGGCAGTGGAGCGACTGCAGTGGTGCAGGCAGCCTTCTGTGTGCCGAAGAAGGAGAAAGTGGCAATTAAAAGGATCAATCTTGAGAAGTGTCAGACAAGCATGGATGAACTCCTGGTATGTAATCAAAATTGTCTGTGGAGTTGTGTTTCAGTTAGTATGGTCTCTGCTAAGTGCCTTATCCTTTCTTGAGGTAGTGTGAGGGGACTTGACTGATTTCACTAGAGGCAATTCAGTTGTCCTGGTTGCTGGGCACGGTACTGAAAATGTTAAAAAGATCAACTGCTGGAGAACTTCAGGCTGTTTAGAGCTAAGCACTTTGTATAATCCCTTTGTTTTGAACCGAGTTAATGTGCAAGTGTGAAGCTCAGCTGAACCCACAAGAGCTCTGCAGTTTGAGGGGCATCCAGAGCTATGTGCTTCCAGAATCTTAAGAATTTAAAGGAATAGTTTTGCTTTCTTTCCCTTTCCTACAGTTCTTTACTTTTTTTAACCCTCCTTCACCTGTAAAGAGAGAAACTGAATAAACTAGCTGTTGTTTCTAATCTCTTTCTGGCACTGATGCCAGCTAAGGGATCACTATGATATACTGCAGGCTGCCATGTGGAAACCCCAACTAATTCTGAGTTCAGGACAGGAAGTAGAATCCTTTGGAGCTGAAGGTCTGTAATTTTCTTCTACTGTCTCTCTCTCTTCTCAAGATTTTCTCAATGGAAAACAGCTTCTGACAGGTAGCCATAAAGTTTCCTTTTCCTCATCAGGCTTGTATGCTGATGGGCTGCTTCATTTTCTCCTTCCCATGCGTGTGTGAGCTGGTGCTTCTGTAGCGCATCCACCTCACATGTGGAAGGTGCCTGGGTTTGAGCCAGGCAGAAATAGGCATTCCTGTGAACATTGAGGAGTCCCCGCTGCAAGTGGGAAAGCTCTCTTGGGTAAAACTTTCCATTGTAAATATTGGCTGGCAGGGGTTGAGGAAAGGTGAGGAGATGAGGCCTTGTACCACCTTTCCTTTTAAGGAAGCTCTCTAGGATTTTTTTTAATCCTACTTGTCTTTGCATGTTGACAGCTTCTGTAGTGATAACTCAGTCACTTGTTTTGGTGATCACAATTAGAAAGTAGATCAGAGACAGAATTTGGGAGTCCTGGCTGTCTCTGCACTTGTATGATCTTCCTCAAGTCACCTGAACCACAGCTCCCATTTCCTTCTAGTGAATAATGCGATTTTTATCATTATAGGTACCTGCAAATCTGCTCTTGTAAGGAGGAAAGGCTCCATCCAAGCTGTCCCATTTTAACATGCCTGTGAAGGGTTGTGTGTAGGACACTTAAGATGGCCTGCATTCAAATCCTTTTATGCTCATGCTCGTTTAGGAGTTGGAGATCTCTTCCCTTTTCTGTCTTGGTACCAACCCTTGGTATTCTTCTCAAGTCTTTTATATGGCTTGTCCAGACTACTCTGCTTCAGTTGTATTTCTAACTGTATTGTCAGGATGTAGTAATTGAGATTGTTTGTGTTGAGTAACTGCCAATTCCAGCTAAAAAAGGTTAGGTTCAGAAAGATGCGCTGTGGAGACTTGGCATGTAATTTTAGATAAGTACTTCTAATTGCATATTTTAAATCTTTGGCTGACCTGTTCCTCACAATGATTTTTCTTGTTATGGGTCAGACTGCAATGAATTGCTGTTGTCAGCTCTCCTGAGCTTCCAGTTTTGTGACCAGATCTGTAGTCTTGGGTATAGGTCTGTTGTGAAGGCAAATGTTTGTCTTGACACTGTGTATCAAATATTGTTAATTAATGCCTGGGATGATGACAGAAATTTGAGGTCTTCCTGTACCTGCTGTCAGTAAACAGATGTTGCATGACTTGCCTTGTAGGATTTTATAGACAAAAACGCAGGCAATAAATGACTCTGACTGATGGACTTGGACATGGCTTATACAATAACTGCTTTAATAGTCAGATGTTAGGCCAGGAGACTGTGCAAAAATGGAGAGGGAACCTGACGATAGGCTGTTCTCCAACCAAAGCCAGTCAATCCCTCCTCAGAAGTCATGCTTCAGGCTGAAGGATATCAAAGATTTCATTCTAATGGTATCGTACGGCTCCTTTAGGAGGGCTACAAGGCTTTGCTTTTCATACTCAGGTGTGGTAGTCAGTGATTGTGATTCTCCTTTTCTGCGTACCACGGAAAGCGAATGCGTAGCCTAGTCTCTGAAATAAGCCTCTGTGCTGTGCCTTTAGTTGTGCTCCTCAAATTGTAGCCCCTCCAGAAAATTTATACATTTAAGGAGCATGGGTACCTGATTAGTGCCTGATATTTCAGAGTAAAGACAGAGAACCAGGCTCTGGGCAATTTGAGGCTCCCCAAACAAGTTCTTGTCTGGACCTGTGACAGCTGAGCTTTACTTATCCAGGTTTAAGCTGATCTCTTAATTATTTTTGAAAGCTCTTTAAAAATGCAACTGTAGATATTCTTGAACTCATGGAGAGGTGGAGGAGGGAAGAGGATGGTTCTGAGCTGTAGCAGCTTCCCTGGGGCAGTGGTTGCCAAGGTAGATGTGTGAAAAAGGGTTTTTCCTGGGTTTGTTCTGTGTTTGTCAGTTCATTAGATGTTGCTTCCCAACACAAGAGATGAAAGGGTGGAAGTTACTGACTTCCCTGCTTTATGCTCTCGCCTTCCATTTTTATCTTATCTCCATATTTGCTTCTTCCCCAGAGTAAATAGTCTCAAGCTTTTCAGTCTTGTAGTCTCCCTTCATGGCAGTTTCTCTGATCAGTTTGATTACCTTTTTTTGAGCAACCACTTGTGATTGCAGGATTGATGGTGTTTTTTCTTCCAAACCCCATAAATGTCCTTGCAGATTACAGTGGTTTTAAGAAGCAAGTTCAAAGAGAAATGTGAGTTCGTACTGGGGTGTGTTAGGCCCCTCCTTGCTTTCTCCTCTCCCCAAATACAGTTAAAAGCATGAACTTGGGCTTTTATTGGATCCATTATCCTTCTGTTGCGCTGAAGGTATCTGAGCACAGTAGTCAACTTGTGGTACACCTTGATGTACTGCCCGGGGACAGGACAATGCTCTTGTGTTACAGCACTGCCCAGTTATCAGGCAGTGGGATAGAAAAGAGAAAATTGTGCTTAAATTCTTTTTTTATGAGTTTGTTGTGTTTTTTTTTTCCACAGTGCTTCAGACCCATAAACTTCTCTGTTGAAGCAAGCTTGTTTATTTCCAGAATCTGCCCAGCAATGAGGGTAAACCATGGTTGGGAGAGGGCAGGGAGAGCAGCAAACAGTTGTGCCATCGATAAGGATGACTTGTTTTTTCTATGACTCTGAGTGTCTGTGCCACTTCATGGCTGACGCTTCTGTTTCTTGGGATGGAGAAGAGGAAGGTTGGTTTGGAGCGGAGTTAGGAAATGCACAGTAAGTGGCTCTATCGCTGGCTGAGTGGAGGAGCGGCCATGAGGTTCCTTTAAGCTTCTATAGCAGCATGGCTGGGGAATCTGGGAGCACGTCCTAACTTGTGGAGATGCCGTGCTTAGGGTGATTAAGTGGTATGACTTGTTAGAGGTATTGATCTCGATCCTTGCATCTCGACATACACTTGAGTAGTGTGGGTGGCCAGGCATAACCTGCCCACTTTGCAAATGCTGCATGACAGTCTGGGTTAATGCAATGGATTAATTTGCTGCTGCTACAGGGTACGGAAATGGAAGGAGGACTAATTCTGTTGCAACAAAGTGAGCAAACCAGGTCCAGGGCATTCAGCTCTTTATCAGAAGTGATAATTACCGTGAAGGATGTGGACTGGTGTGAGTAACACAGTGCAGAGATGTGCTCCTTCTAGCTCAGCTACTGAGTTGAGTGATGTTAGTCAGGAATTTCAGTGCTTGATTTTTATCCCTGTACATTTTTCAATGCTCCCAGATCTTTCCTAAGAGGCCTGTGGGGTTCAGCTGGAAAAAACGTACAACATAGTTCATAATGGTTCTTGCTCACTAGTGTGACTAGAATTAGAACGTAAGGAGAGGTGGTCAAATGCAGCATTATCTACAATTGGTCTTGGACTCGTTTATTTATTTGCTATTTAAGTTCCATTTGTCTTGCAACCCACAGTAGTTAATAGACTCATGCAGCATTTTGGTGTGTGTTTGAGAACAGTCTCCTTGTGTGTTGTATTTCACTGCTAGACATTGTTCACTGTAATGTTTTGCTTTTGCCTCTCCTTTGTGGGATGCTGGTTGTGTTGCTGATGTTGCCAATCCTTGAAACAGTGGTATCACATCTGCCATGAAATAACCACCCCTCAAGCTTTGTCCTCATGTGTTTCCATGTTTTAAAGAATTATTGAGTTAAATGGCCTTAAATCTCCCCTCTGTCCAGCAAACTCTGCTTTGTTTTCATGCAATTAAAACTTGAGCTAGCTTTCTTTCATCCAGATGGGTTTTTTCCTCCATGCTGTGGGTTGTCCACTGAGCAGTTAGTGGGAATGTTGAATGACAGAGAGAGGAACATAAGCTATGGGGTATTTCCCAGCTATCTGTTGAGTTCCTAGGGTGATTCAGCAGGAGACGAGTTCAGGAAGGAGCGTGTGGCATTGCTGATCCTAGGAAGAGACTCCAAACTCTTCCTAGTCCAGAGACTGATAGCACAGGGTCTGACAGGTCTGCACGTAAGAGCACTGAAGTGAAGGTACAACTCTTCCACTGGTCTGACCAGAGGGCAGGTAGGGAAACTGAGGGAACAAGTTTAACTGCAGTAAAAAGAAACGTCCTTTTGAATTTCATGGAATTAACCTGGGGAGCTTGCTGCCAGTAATACGGAGATCAAACATTGCATGAGATTAAATAAATCAACCTATAGTTGAGAAGGTTAAATTAGATAGGATTTTAAAAAAGGATTATGAGCTCCCCTGGTTTAAAGCATAAGCCAACTGTTAACTGCCCAGGCTTAGTCAGAAGTCTTCCCTCTGGGCAGATAATTGTGTAATTGCTTTTTATAGGGTTTTACACCTTCTTTTGAAGACTTGGACAGGATATTGAACTGGCTTTGATCTGACAGAGCAGTTCCTACAAGTGAATTATCCAGGCTGTAAGGTTGTTGGGAACAAAGCAGCAGACCGCTGTAAAAGTAGTACAGGTGTTTCATCCATGCCTGTCATCTTATGGGAGTTGCCATTATAGTTCCATTTCCAGTCCTGAAGACTTTTACACTTGCTCCAGGGTAAAAAGTCCCCAGCTGTCAATGCCAGAAATTCTGATGTATAATAGGTGGCTTCTGCATGGTTATTTCATATGCCATATGCCATGCTATGTGTTTCTGGCATGATGGGATTGCAGGTTTACAGAAGACTTGAAGCTAAGCTGGGTACAGCTTGGTTGTATGGTTTCTCAGAGCAGCAGCACCAGAAATGTTAATTACTGTGCTGGTTGCAGTCTTTTTCTTTGAAAAGTTCAGTATGAATATCAGGATTGATGGTGGGTGAAAACCTGAATGTAGAATGTCCTCCTTCACTTGGGCTGGATGAGTGTGAGATGGGGCACGTAAATGACTTGGGAGAGTCTGCAGTTGGCTGTGTGTACTAATCACAAACATAAGGCATTGTTGAGCTGTAAACCCTTGACAAAGTGGGTAAAGCTGACTTAGTTTGTATCTGTGAGGTGAGTCAGTCACTTGCCTATTTGCTTTGTGGCTGAAACCAGGAAAAAAAAAAAGGGCCCATGTAAATTGTTCCACCAGACCAGCTTAAACATTTGCTTCCTTCAGGATGTTGTCATGAATACTATGGGACCTTGGAAGGGGGAAAAACCACTGAATGATGCTGAAGAACAGCCCTTGCTATAGGCAGCCACTTGCCATGGGGGTTGTTTGTTCCCATCACCTAAGATTAATTCATAGATGAAAGCTTTTTATTCCTTTCCAAATTGTTTCTTTTCCACTGTTGCTCTGGATGGGCTAATCTAACCCGTTTTTAATTGTACCAATCTATCTCCTGTAGCCACATCCTGAGGTAAGGAACTGAACTGGATAACCTGGACATGGAAGTTGGATCATAATGTCTGATTTTGAGCTCTGTGCTTTTGCCCCATCTCCATCAAAATATGCCTCATGTTGATTGTGGTAGGGGAACATGGGCTGTCTTTATGCTGGTGTTTAAAAAGGGGAGTGAATACTCTCGATTTTATAGCCTTAAAGTTAAACCATTAGAATTTCACTTGGAGCAAGATTTGAACAGTTACAACTGCCTGTAGGACCAGACCTCTAAATCCTGCTTTAAAAGGATGGAGAGCTTTAATTCCTCGTGCCTCAAGATTTCAGCTGAGAGATTAAGTTCCTTGCCAGCCATAGTTTGAGCATTGATGGGGGAGATCACATCTGACCTGCTTTGATTTTTCCCCCCAGGCGTGCTTTGCCTCCCCAATTCTCTTATGGTCGTGATTGCCTTTGAATAGGGTAGCCAAGTTGGCAGCTTCCTTCTGGATTCCTCTGAAGTTGCAGGTAGCCGTACAAAAGCCTGCCGCTGCTGGGTTGCATCTTTTGAGTTCATGTCAACATGTAGGAAGTAAAAGTAAATAAAGCATGACTTTCATCCTTGTGTTTGAGAGCAAGTGTCTTTGAGATGTGCCTCAAGGCCAGACCAACAGGAAGAGTCTTAAGGTGGTGATGTGAACAGAAAATACCAGTAAGGAAGTTCAGCCTAGTAGCTTAAACAGTCTTACCTGCTTTGTGTCTGCCTCTCTTAACTCAAACTTCAGTGTATGTCAGTGGGCAAATAAACCTCCTTCTAAACAGCAGATCTCCAGAGGTATGTCTGACTTACAGGAGGACTAATAGGTTTCTTCTGATTCTAAATTATACTTCACAGCGGTTTTATTAGTATTTCACAAGCCTTGAAATGCTTCTTTATTGCCTGCAGAAGCACTGAAAACATCCATCAGAACCCTTGATGGAATACACAGAGGCCTTTAGAGCTAAACCCAGTCTGTTTGCTCTTGGTATCTGACAGTATGGATATTTTTAATATCCAGCCCAGAGTGAACGTGTAACCATCTCCAAACCATTGCTGGTGTCTAGACATATGTTTATTGGTAACTCATTCTCCCATAGCTGAGCAGAAGGCAGTGTAATTTATGGATCCTGACATGTGGAATTGGCAATAAGGCTGTGCCTCGTAACTGGAGCCATCGAGTGTGTGTGCGGTGTCTGCGTAAGCCACTGGATGGAAGAGCTGACCTGTGGCTGCTTTGAGGAGCTTGTATCAAGGGACCTGTTACTGTTGGCAGAGCGGGAATGAAGCAGCTTTTCCGGCTTAGAACTTACATATAACGGCCCAAATAAGTTCTGATGTTTAGCACTGGCATTATTACAAGGTGTGGAATTTGCTGAGGTTTTTATTAGGAGTCTTCCAATATAGTTTTGATGCTGGTACAAGTGAGGGGAGCACAGTTGTAACCTGATACTGCTTCTCTGTGTAATTTGGGGGATGTCAGTCTTGTTAGGAAGGAGGTAGGGAGATGAGGTCTTTGTCCACTGTGACTATTGTGTTTGAAGAACAGCAAACGTGCTGAAAAACTTTGAAAATAGTATTAAAGTTGTGCTTATACACACAGAAGGGCTATTGCTGCATTTTGCCCCCCCTGCTCCCTCTTTCTGCAAGTGTGCTTTTGAGCAGAGCTCCCTGGTGATGCCTGTCTGGGATTCCTGCCCTAACTACAGCTCTTCAGCCCTCACTGTGGTGTGTACGACAGATTTGGCTTGGTTTCAATTAATCGAGGAAGCATTTTAACCACAAAGCCCACTGTGAGTTGTCACAATCATTTAAAACAATTATATGCGTTCAGCCTCCAGGATGTTGGTACCCTCTGTGGGGGTGAAGAGGAACCAAGTTTCTATGCAGTCAGTGTGCGATTAGTCTAGAAAACTATTAAAAATGGGGTGGGAGGGTCTGCCTGACTGCTGCTTTTCCTTACTGATAATGATGTAAAAACACTGGAAATCATGGGTTGTGATGCAATTAATTATTCAGAGCTGTGCTACAGTGTGTGAGAAATCACTTAATCTGCCCGTGTTACACATCCACGAGCTGACGGAGGTGCTTAGTTGCATAGATCAGGTTTCACAGAATCACAGAATCTAAGGGGTTGGAAGGGACCTCGAAAGATCATCTAGTCCACCCCCCCTGCCAGAGCAGGGTCATCTAGAGTACATCACACAGGAACGCATCCAGGCGGGTTTTGAATATCTCCAGGGAAGGAGACTCCACAACCTCTCTGGGCAGCCTGTTCCAGTGCTCTGTCACTCTCACAGTGAAAAAGTTTTTCCTGATATTTACATGGAACCTCCTATGCTCCAGTTTAAAACCACTGCCCCTTGTCCTATCATTGGTCATTACTGACAAAAGCCTGGCTCCATCATCCTGACACTCACCCTTTACATATTTGTAAACATGGATGAGGTCACCCCTCAGCCTCCTTTTCTCCAAGCTAAAGAGACCCAGCTCCCTCAGCCTCTCCTCATAAGGGAGATGTTCCATTCCCTTAATCATCTTAGTGGCTCTGCGCTGGACTCTCTCAAGC
>VZRW01011148.1:12833-24881 GCA_013398125.1 Aegotheles bennettii
GGCCTCCTCTGGACTCTCTCCAACAGCTCCGTGTCCTTCTGGTGTTGGGGACCCCAGAGGTGGCCCCAGCACTGCAGGGGGGGTCTCACAGAGCAGAGTAGGGAGGGAGAATCCCCCTGCTCTCACTGCTTTTGATGCAGCCCAGGATCCCGGTGGCTTTCTGGGCTCCAAGTGCACACAGCCAGCTCATGGTGAGCTTCTTCTCACCCCACACCCCCAGGTCCTTCTCCTTGGGGCTGTTCTCCAGCCATTCTTCACCCACCCTGTGTTTGTGCATGGGGTTGCCCTGACCCAAGTGCAGGACCTTGCACTTGGCCTTGCTGAACCTCACACGGTTTGCTTGGACCCACCTCTCCAGCCTGCCCAGGTCCCTTCTGGGACCTTGGTCACCTTCTGGACCTCGGTCACCTCCTGGGAAAGGTCACATTCTGATCTGTTGCAGTTCTTAAACCAAAAGCAAAAGCAGTGTAAGCTGAAGGATTCACTTCAGCATTGCTGGGAGGTCGGGCTGAGTAGGAAAGGGGTGAAGGTGGTGACCACACTGTGGGAGTGACCTGGCTGAACCCCCTGTGGTGGTGCAGGGTGATGGGGTGGCGAGGGGCTGCAGCACCCATGGTGCTCGGGGCACAGGGGGAGTGGGACAGCAGGTTTGGGTTTGCTTTTGTTACAGCCTTGCTACGTTGGTCCAGGAGCCCAAGGAGAAGTGAAATCCTGGGGCTGCTGGGTGGAGGATCTGCCCCTGGGCACCAGCGGCCGTGGTGGTGGATGGGGTGGTGGGACAGGGCTGCCCCACTGACCCTTGTCCTCTCTGTCCTTGCTCAGATGATGACACCAGAGTGTTCCTGGGACTGGGCGTCACCGTGGTCACATTATCAGTGGTTTTTCTGATTCTGATGGTTCAAAAATCAGCCAGGAAAAGGTATTGGTTCCTTCACCATCCCTCCCTCACCTCCAGCTCCTGCCTTGCTCCCAGAGTATTTGAAAATGAACCCCAGAAACCTGCTCTTGCCAAGGACAACTTCTCCCATGAAACATGTCCCGGTGTGAAGGGACATTGTGTGCTCCAAGGCAGAGACCAACAGAAAGAGTAAAGCTCACTGCTCTGCCCAGGAGCCTTAGGGACACACGGTACATCACTACAGAGATACAACGGGTAGGAGCCTTAGGGACACATGGTACATCACTACAGAGATACAACAGGTAGGAGCCTTAGGGACATGGGGTACATCACTACAAAGATACAACAGGTAGGAGTCTTAGGGACACAGGGTACATCACTACAGAGATACAACAGGTAGGAGCCTTAGGGACATCCAGTACATCACTACAGAGATACAATGGGTAGGAGCCTTAGGGACACGCGGTACGTCACTACAGAGATACAACAGGTAGGAGCCTTAGGGACACATCCAGTACATCACTACAGAGATACAATGGGTAGGAGCCTTAGGGACACGCGGTACGTCACTACAGAGATACAACAGGTAGGAAAGGAGCGGAGCAACACAGCCTCTGGAGAGAAGCTTTGTCCTAGAACTGGTTGCTCCTGGTTCTCACTGGGGTGGGGATGCTGAAGTGTCTGGACCTCGAGGGGCAGGCAGGGGCTGGGGAGTGGAGCAGTGGAAAACTCACCAGTGAGGGACTCTGTACTGGTTTTTAACACCAGTGCACTGGGCACCCTCGCAGACCAGCGCTCATCCATCCCAGTCTGCCACTGGCTGGGCAGGGATGTCCAGGGGTCCAGGCACTGCTGTCCCCACAGGACACAAACCCATGGGAAGGGGAGACCTCTGTGGGTGGATGCTGGCAATAAAACAAGAAAGGGGAGAGAGGACGCGGGCTCAGGGGTGCCAGGGGCTCCTCTTTCGGTTCCTGATCCCACCTGACCCTTCTGCTCCTGATGTTGTGCAACAGGGACATTGCAGCAACCACAGGACCGTGTGTTCCCCCAGTAGTGCAGCCAAGAGCCACAAAGTCAGGGAGATGAAAACCTCTTGCCCATGATTTTCCTTTCTGCAGCAGCTGTGGCTGCAGGAAAATCGACTTTTGCTCCTGCTGTGTTTGGTTTCATCAGCCCAGGGCTCAGAGGTCTCCTCGGGCTCCTACACATGGCTCAGTCCCCCCCCCAACCCCCCAGATCAGCAACATTCCCATGCATGGAGCAGCTTTCCATAAGGGAATTAACTGGGACAGTTCAGATCCCAGCATCAAAGCCAGAGGGATAAAGCTGAAAAATGAAGAGCTGGGGTTGAAAAAGAGAATCCACTCGTTGGGGGTAAACCTGGGGCTACTGGAGCACCCATGAGGGATGGGTGGGCTTTGTGTGTCCCCTGCTCCTGGGGACAATTTAACTCTGCCTGAACAAGTGACTGATACAATGCACTAACATTTTTGGGTATATTTTTTCTTTCTGGTGAAGAATCACCACCACCATTGTGTCGCTCTTGCCAAAGTGGCTGTTTGAAGACTTTCCCCACATGGAGAACAGCAACGTGGTCAGGTCACTCCAGGTAATGGCACCATTGTCTCCCTTAGCTTAAAGCTTGCTCTGGAGCTGTGAGAAACACAATGGAAAGAGGATGAAACTCCAAGGGACCAGGAACTGATCAGGAGTGATGGGAGCCCAGCTTAGCTGAGGTCCCTAAACCTTGCCTCAATATAGACTTGACTTGGTGGCCACAGTTGGCTCCAGCTGTCCATGAAGCACATGCAGAAGCGTGGGGACATGAACAGCTGCTCCCCTGTCTTCTCTTGTCCACCTCGCTGTGGTCTCCTTTCCACAGGGGATTGGATGAGAGAGGTGGGAAGGAACATGAGATGAGGACAACAAGTCATTGCTCCATTTCTTCCTTGGGATGCTCTGATGATCTCTGTCCCATTGGGAACATTTCCCAGTCTATTACTACATTCATAATTATTTTTTTCCAGGAAAAGAGCGATTTCATGAGGAACAGTTTCTATGAGCTGTTCTTGGACACCAGTGACCCCACAGTCACGGAAATCGAGGAGGTGCCTGTGCACGAGGAGCACAAGGAGGTGGCCACCAGAAGGAAGCCCAGCAGAGAGGTCCCTGAGGATGGGGAGTGCCCAGGGAGCACAGCGCCTGTCACCATCATGGCCCCTGAGCAGATCAGTGACTACAAACCTCAGGTGTCTGACAGGAACCCACTGGGGTACATAGCTGCCAACATCTACCAAATACAGCCCCCCACAACCCTCCCAGAACCGGAGACCAACATCTTCTTCAGAGACTACATGAGCCCCGTGGCCCAGCTGTGGGACGGGGAGGGAAGGGGGCACCACATTGGTCTGCTGGAGAAAATCAACCTCATCTTAAACAACAGCCGGAGTGGGCAAGGCCCCATGTTGGGCTCAGCCCAGGGAGGACACGGTTCCCTCCTGGAGAACCAGTGGGGACCCATGGTGGCCAGCGATGGGCAGGAGCAAACGCTGGTCCCCGATGAGCTGCTCTCCTGCCTGATCGCCATGAACAGGGAGGAGGTGGATGTGAAGACCTACTTTCCACAGAGCATCACCAGATTGTTTTGAGAGGAACTGTAACTGTGATAGAAACCCAAAGCGATGAGCACAGCACATGCCAGCCTTTGAGATTGCAACCAGAAGGGCTGGAGCAGAACTCCAAGTCTGAAGTTCACCCTCTTAATCGACTACAAGTTCTCGTAGCTGCCTGCAATGCTTCAGCCAGCAAATCACAATTTCAACCTTCCCTCATGCTGTCACAAGCATAAACCCATAAGCCCCCATAAATCCATGAAACTTGGGTTCCCCTAAGAAGGGAGTCAGGAAGCAAGAGGTATCTGGGGGCTGCAGTGGGCTTCAATGCCTATTCCAAACCATTCTCTTGTTAAAGGCTTGGAGCGTTTCATCCCTGGAGCTGGTTGCTGTTAAGATGGATAAAACCATCCCATGGACATCTTGACCATCGTGGGGTTGCTCCGAATGAGGAGACACCACCCCGAGGAAGATCTATGTATCGTACAACAACCACAGGCACCAGGACCATGGAATCTTGTCTGCCATACACAATAACCCCATTTCATTGTCCTTCCCATAATAAAACCCACATCAGGTAGGAACAACCCCACCACCTGATTTAAAGTCAGGCTCTGGGCAGGTTCTTGCCTTTGGGTGGGGGATTCATCACCCCCCAGCAGCCTGCCAGAGCCCAGCCTTGATGTGCAACGTGGTGCAGCCAAACAGCATTTACTGGGCATGGGACAGGGAATTTGGATCTTCTGGCATCCAGAAAGTGAAATAGAGGAGCCTGCTTCCTGCTGAGGAGTCATCAAATTATTTACAAGTTATCTCAGGACTCAAAAGAATGTTCCCAAAGCAAGCAGGAACCCCCTGGAAATGTGAGCACCTATCCAAGGCTCACCCACACCTCTTGGAGGAAACACTCCAAAGGCTTTTAAGGAACACAAGGAACTCAACGCTCCCCGCGAGGTTTGCTCTGCTGCTCCTCCCCTGCCTCTGCTGTCCCAGCAGGGACCAAGGTTTGGTCTGGAGCTGTGGCCCATGGAGGTGACACTGCCTGTGGCTGGTGTGGGGATGGGGGCTGGTGTTGGAGCCTCATGCACACCCATGAACACTGATGCAAGCCCATGCATGCCCATACATGCCCGTGCAAACCCATGCATGTCCATGCACACCCATGCAAGCCCATGCCCACCCATCCATGCCCATGCCCATGCCCACCCAGCCAGCTCTTCCACCAGCCCCTGGAGCCTCCACAGGCCAGCAAAGCCATGTGCATTACCAAACCAGACCCTGTCAAACGGTGAGAGCAAGACTTGACAGATCTTTGCAAGACCTAAATGTCGCCAAGCTAATGTAGATGCTACCCTGTGTGTAATAACTGATCTGGAGTTATCAACTCCATCACTACAAAATCACTTCTTGCAGCCAAACGCCAAACCTGGAGGTTATAATCTGTCTTCCAAATTTTACTGGGCTCTGTACACCTTTGTGTTGCACACATGGATCAGTTTTGTTGTTTACTCCTGGATCCCCTTACACCACCATTGCTGTCTCTGTACCCGTTTCCTTCCAGCAACCCAAGAAATCTATCACTTCACCCTACAGAGTGGCAATGACCTGGCGAGACGGGGCAGGTTCTTCTTGAGAAGCAGTAAAGTGTTTCCAAGCCAGAAGTGTGACTTTTTGACATGTAAGCGAGTCTAAAATTAGTGATCGCTGCCTGTGCAGGAAGGAAATTGTAGAAGAACAGCCACGTACTCCCAGCAGCCCCAGTGTGAGGTGGGGAAGGTGGTTTTTTTTATGATGTCCACATCCTGAGACTCACACTGCCTCGATATCCAACCCCACGGGTGGTAACGCTCGTCTGGCCAGAAACCAGGCTGAAAGCCTGGGCTGGCACTGGGGCTTCCAGCCCTGCTAACACACTCCAGGATGGATACCTGCACATGGATCCATGGCCAGGGCAGCCCAGCTCCTCTCCTGCTCAGCATCTCCCAGCAGCACAGGGATGAGATGTTGCCCTGCTCGCCCTGGGCATGGGAGCTTCAGCAGTGGCAAAGCTCCCATGGATTCCTTGGGCATAGAGGGAAAAGTTCTCCTTTACGTGGGTACATGGATGCACGTGGTAGATACGGACTGGTTACTGGAGAAAATGGAAAGAGAATAGCACAAATATTTGTATAGGTAGATCCATGGAATCGTTTTGGTTGGAAGAGACCTTTGAGATCATCAAGTCCAACTGTTAACCCAGCACTGCCAAGAATATATATATATATTCCAACTGAACTGTTCCATCCTAAGGTACAAGACGTTTCCCCCTCTTCCTCCTTTCCCGCCCGTTTGGACAGTGCTTGTATCTACCAATGGTTTAAGAGGTGCCAGGCTTGGTCTGGGATGGGTCCCCGTGGTGCTCACCTCCGGCAGCGAATGCATCCGAGGGTAAATGCACCGGTGTGTGAAGACAGCAGGAATTTTGCTAACAGTCCAATATCCCATGCCACATCATGTCCTTGGCTCCAGATTTTTACTTGCCAGATGTGCTCTTTGCTCTGCTGTTGGTCTCCACCTGCTTTGCCCTTGGAACACCCTTGGCATCCCACCAGTGCCTTCACTCTGGTATTTCGGGATGTGATCCAGCATCCTGAGTGATGGGAATTGACCATCGTGCAAGCCCAACACTGGGACCCTTGGATGTATGGATGGCCTGGTGTTATGCATCAAATCACAGTGCCATTTTATTCCCCCTCCCTCAAACACCACGTGCTCTCTGGTTCCTGATACAGCATTTTCTGAACCTTTCTCTGAGCTTGGTTCTGCTCCTGTAGCTGGCTCCCGTGCCAGTGATTCCCACAGGCTATTGACCACATTGGCAGTGACTTTCATGGCTTGTGCAGCTCCATTGCAGCGTGGTGTTACGTACCTTGGAGGGACATCAAGGAAGGATGTGCTGAGCAATGTCTCTGCCCTCAGACAGCATGAGCCAAAAAGCATCCATGTCCCACGAAACTCTCACCCAAGCTGCACCTCATCTGTGCAACATCATCTGTACATTATCCCACGTGAGGGAAATGTGTGTATAATTAGTTTATGACATCCTATTTTTGTGCCAGATGAGTAACATGGAGAAAGTGGCTGTCGTTGAAGTTATAAAGGGGGTGCTTTGCACCAGGTAGGCTTTTTCGGTGTGCAGAAGTGGTGACCCCATCTCCCTTGACATAAAGGAGTGCTGACCCCACCTCCCTTGACAAAAAAGGAGTGGTGACCCTATCTCCCTAGATATAAAGGAGTGGGGACTCCATGACCCTTGATAGAAAGAAGCAGGGACCTCGTGTGCCTAGAGCTTGGTGTCTGTGTCCCCCAGGCAGGGACAGCAAGGGACCCTCAGAGATGTCCCTCATCAGCCCAAGGAAGAGCTCGGTGAGAGCAGCACTGGTGCAAGCTAGAAGGTGCCTGCTCATCTGAGTGTGGTGTCACGGAATCTCACAGCAGACCAGCTCGTCACTCCCTGAGATGCACCATGGCACTGTGTCTCAGCACTAGTTACAACCTCAATAAAAAGGAGAAGAAGCTGTGGCTGCCCCTCCCTGGCAGTGCTCAAGGCCAGGTTGGATGGGGCTTGGAGCACCCTGGTGTAGTGGGAGGTGTCCCTGCCCATGGCAGGGGGTGGCACTGGGGGAGCTTTGAGGTCCCTCCCAAACCAAACCAGTCTGGAATTCAATGATTCTGTGATATTTTTATAAACAAATTGAACATATAATGAATTATGCATTAAATTTACATCAATAGCTACATTTGGGATCATTTCTGCTGCTGCTCTGCCACCAGGACAGTGCTCTCTGCAGGAGGACATAGCATTGAGCTGGGCTTTAGCCTCAGCTTAGTCACAGACTGGCTGCATGACCTTCACCAAGTCACTTAGCCTCTGATTCCCATCAGAGAATCATTTTGCTTGGAAAAGATCTTGAAGGTCATCAAGTCCAACCGTTCACCCACAGAGTTTGGACAGCAACAATCACAACCTCTGGTGAAGCCTCAGGATCTCACGTCTGAAAGCACCGATAGGGTTTGGTAAAGAACAGCCCAAGGATACACAGATAATATCAAGGTCTTTGAGTAATCTTGCACTGCTGGTTTCCATCCTGCATGTGCCAGAGCCTCCACACGGAGAGGTCTGCAAGCTCTTGGTTGTCAGTAAGCTGCAGAAGAGATTTAGTGGTGGATAAACACACTGTGTAGACTAAAATGGGATGAAAAACGTCAACGTTTGGCAAAGCTGAACAACAGCAGCAGAGCTTTGGGGGTTTCTGGAGGCAGACAGAAGGTCAAAGCCTGTTGTGACCGACACTGCAGAGAAAAGCCTGGATCAGCAAAAGAACCACCTGAGAACGCATCAGTGGTGAAATGACAGCAGGTGGAATGGTCACACACCCAAAGTAAGGATGTTCCCTAGAAACGGTGGGGTTTGGTACAGCCCCTTCCACCCCCAAGCCCTTGGGGGCAGTAATTCAGTAAGGGAGAGGCTGAGGAGTTGTTCATGGGATAGAAGGGCTCAGCACCATGGTGGAGACTGAAACCAAGCCCGCGTTTGGCAGCAGAGGATGTGAGAAGTGAGGCTGTGGTTTGTGTCTCAATGGGGTTCACAGCCCAGAGCCCATGAGAAGATCCCCTGCAGAGCATCAGGAGCAGGGTTGGGGTGAAAGATCAAAGCAAGCATCGAGCACCATGAATAGAACACCAATTATAGACGTGATCTGTTCGAGGAGATTTCAGGATTGGTGCTTAGCAGAGGATTTCCTTACCAGAGAGCCATTAATCTCACCACAAGAGTATTAGAGAACCTCCCAGTTCTGAACCTCTTCAGGGATGTGGGGTGATGTTGTGTCATGGGCATGGCCTGGGGGTTTCTGTAGCTGCAGTGTTGGACCCACATTCTCAGCCTCCTCGGCCCGGTTGCGTGCCAAAGAGAAGACAGCAACTGCATTTCCCAAACTCAGGGAGTGCCTCTAGTGCTGAGGAGCACGGCTCTGCCGCCCGGGCAGTCAGGAACTGAAGCAAGAACATCAGCAGGGCTGGACAGATGTCCTGGTTGGTGACCCAGCAGCCCAAGCTTGGTTCCTGGCAGCAGAGCTGCATATTCTGGGGCTGTGGTTTGACATTCAGCTGTTGAGATGCTCCTATCAGCCTGAATGCTCAGGTTCCCACAACCACGTCTAGTGGTCCCACCTCTTCCATGGTCCTGCAAAGCAAATTGGATCAAAGAGCTGATCACAGAATCATCGAATCGTGGAATTGTTCTGGTTGGAAAAGCCCTTTAAGATCATCCAGTCCAACTGTTCACTCAGCACTGCCAAGGCCACCACTGCCCCATGGCCCTCAGCACCACATCTCCATGGCTTTGAGATCCCTCCAGGGATGGGGACCCCACCCTGACAGCCCTTTGGGGCAGGAATTGTTCCTCACATCCAACCTAAACCTCCTCTGGACACCTTGAGGCCGTTCCCTCTTGTCCCATCACTTGTTCCTTGGGAGCAGAGACCAACCCCCCTGGCTCCAACCTCCTCTCAGGGAGCTGCAGAAAGTGAGGTCTCCCAGTAATTCCAAATAACATCTGAGATTTGTGTCTGTTCATTTCTATATTCCACACTGAATTAGTGGTACCTTCTTCCAGCAACTCAAGCTTTGGTGTTGGTGCTGCACGCTGGGTTGGTGACCACTGAGGGCTGGTGTGTCCTGTGTTGGTGGTGCTGGCTGTGGCTGCTCCAGAAGTCCATGTCCTTGTCTGTCTGTGGTGGCCCTCCTATTGAGAAGGCTCTTCCCTGGTTATCAACTGTTGAAATCAGCAGCTAAAGCTCAGTGCCAGAGAACCAGAGATGTTCTGGTCTGTAGGGAGAGAGGCCAGTGATGGAGGCTTGGCAGCACTGCAGAACACCACAGATGAAATACGAAATTGCAAATGTGACCACAGTTTTGACAGCGTCATGGAGGAAATACAATAACCAACACTGCTCCTTCCTGACCGGCCACTCGTGACCACTGCAGCAGGGCTTTGGTTGTCCTCCCAGCTCTTGCACAGCTTTGCCAGCCCCCCGTGAGTAACCCCAGTGCCCTGCTGCTTGTACCATCACGCTGTTGGTGACTCACTGCTGTTCCTTCACCATTCTTCTCTCTCGAGGTTCTTTCCAGACCTACAACCTGACCAGACCAGAGTGTGAGGGCTGCACCTGCTGATTTTACTTTGGAGTTTGAATTCCTTTTCCTTCAGTAATAACATCAGCACTTGCCTGGTTTCTGGCTGGGCTCCAGCCTCCCTCCACCAGTAGCTTCAACTGCCTCTCATTCCCACTAAAATAGCTGGAAAAGAGGTGACTTTGCACCATTTGAAGCTTCTCACATTTTTGGACAGCTTTGTTCTTTCCCTTTTGAAGCCAACGGACACAATGGGTGGATAAGCCACTCCTGGTCTGCTGGGTTTTTTGCTTTGCTTTGCTCTAGAAGTCTCCTTTTCTGTGCATTTTTGATCCCGGATGAATTATTTCATCTTTCACTTCCAGAAGCTGAGCACGAATTGCCACGACAATATAAATTCAGGTTTCACCACATCTTTTAAACATATTTGATTTTCATTGCCTATAAGGGAAATCCATCATCTTTGCTCTTTTCCCCCATTCCAGCACCCACCATGGCCGAGGCTGGGCTGAAGCAGCCAGCAGCTTGACTTCACTGTGCTGAGTGCCTCTACCAGTGGAGATTCCCTCTGGCTTTGTGTCTGTGGAAGCTCAGCAGAAAGAAGCAGGTGAGGCAGGACCTGGCACCCAGACCCTGTGTCCCACAGGTGAGAGGAGCACCCATGTCCTGTGGTTACTGGTGTCAGCTGGTGTTGGACAGCAGGGCTGGACTGTGTGGGGTTACACTACAACCACTGGGAGCACCTCTTGACTGCCTTTTCTTTTGCCCTCTGCTTGCTCCTCAGCAACCACCACAACCATCACACCTTCTGCTGCCAGGTTGCTGGTGCTTTCCCCAGCAGTGCAGACACCCCCTCCTCGCAGAGAGCTGATGACTCTGTACTTTCCTTGACATCACCCCCTGCCGGGTGGAGGGGGGAGGTTGGCACAGCGTCCTCTCAGCCCCATGAGCAGCAGGATCTGGTGCCATGGTCTAATGGTCTAACGATCTAATGGTTAGGAGGCCATGGTCTAATGGTCAGGAATATGATGGGATAAAGGTTGGACTTGATGACCCTGGAGGTCCCTTCCAACCATAATGATTCTATGATTCTATGATTCAGCTTGACCCTTGCAGCAGTGTTGGTGAGACACCCGATTGCAGGGAACATGCTGTTCTTCACCATTCAGAGCTACCACGTGCTTTCTCCAGGAGCTTTGTGCTCAGCACGAGTCAAGGAAGAGAGAACTGTATGAGAAAGCAGAAAAGCAAAAGGGAAAAAGGAAGTAAATACGTGTTGTGAAAGGTGATGGGTCAGTGTTTTTCCCTTGGGTGAACCTGCTCGAGCAGTGGGCTGCACTAGATGATCTCCAGAGGTCCCTTCCAATCCCCGCCACGCTGGGATTCTGGGATTCCTGTCACGAGGACATCAAGACTCTGAGCACTTGGGCCACCCGCTGAGCATCTTCCTTTAAAGGTACCCTCGGTGAGCAAAGCACAGCTCGGGTGTCCCCAACGCCAGCGGAGCACATGGTGCCATGGTGCTGCCACCTTCTTTCCAAGGAGGAGAAGCAAATGCAGGCAGCGAGGGATAGCGAGGAGCGATGAGGAACACGAGATGAAATTCCACACAACCCCAGTCTGAAATGGAAGAGCTCCTGGGTTTGCAGAGCGCGGCTCTAGCCCGTGCGGGGCAGCGGAGCTTGACCTCATCCATACGCAGCGTGAGCTCGGGGAGGACGGAGAGGAAACGAGAGCTGTGCTTAAGGAGAAACTGCTGGAGTCTGGGGTTCGGCGGGGTGCAGGCTGGCACAGCTCACACACGGCCTTTGGAGGAGTTCCCTGGGAGAAGCACAGATGTCCTGTGGAGATGGAGTGCACTGGGGGGTCGGAAGCAAAACTCCAGACTCTGAGTGCTGCAAACTTTGTACTTCCTCCTCATTTGGATGCCTGCCCCCCAAAATGCCCTTGCTACAGCTTCCAGGCTAACAGAAGTCCATGGCCTGAGGAGGATGAGTCCCAGGATCAGCCCCTCTGCCCTGCCAAGGGGCTGGGCTTTATTCTGTTCTGACTGCGCTGCTCCTTTCCCACCCCCCCCTCACACCCGCAGTGAGAGTTACACCCCGAGTTTCACAAGCTTTTCTGGTAATCTCATCCCTTTCGCACAGCCGGGTTTTCCGGCGGGGAAATTCCCAGTCCATCAGCTTCCCAGCAGGAACACCCGGGGGATGGGATGCTGGGGGGGGGCTGTCAGCCGTGCCCTTGCAGCCCCTCTGCTGCTCTTTTCCTGCCAGCAACCCCCTGCTCGGCTCAAAAACCGCCTGCGCACGGAAAAGCCCCCCCTCATGTCTCCATCCCCCCCTCATGTCTCCATCCCCCCCT
>VZRW01011148.1:26829-63059 GCA_013398125.1 Aegotheles bennettii
TTTATATCATATATATTAACACAGGAAAGGCTGCTTTTCTATTAATATACATTAATACAGCAAAGGCTGTCCTGTGCAATGCATCCCCACGGAAGTGCCCCTCCATCCAAGACAGCACAAAAAGCACTCAGGAGTTGAAGTTTCACAGCATGGGAGTTTGTTTTCCATACAGCATCAAGTTATTAAAGCAGCTGCAGCTCTGCTCCAGGTCGGGAGTAGTAGAAATTGCTCTCTGGTGTGTTCACTTGGGAAGCACTCGATGCATTCTCACTGCTCCTGTGGCTCTGCAGGGGAAGGGTGAGAAGGAAATAGCTGTTCATGGTGGCTGCAAGAGGTGTGGGAAAATACTGAGCTGGGTTCAAGCTGACCTGGGGTGGTCTGTGTAAAACATTTGTACTCGGAAACCCCAAGTGCTGGAGTGGGGGGGTATCTGGATTCTGCATTTAAACGGAATTCCCAAGGCATCCCATGGAGTTTAAAGCCTCCCAGAGCTGTTCCATTGGGTTGTGTCGTTACCAGGCTGTGTGGCTGCAGCTAAATCCATCAGGGTCGAGTTCAAAAGCAATAAATGAGCTGGGGGGGCTTCCCTTCAGGTAAACCATGGAATGAAATTGGAAGATTGCTGGCTCCCAAGGGCTTGTTCTGTGTGTACCACTCAGGTCTGGGAATGCCGAGCCTGTGTCAGCCATCTGGGATGAGATCAGCTCCTTTGGCTTTGGGGTCACCTGTACCAAGCTGCTGATGAGGGGCCAGGTGGGGTCCGGAGCCAGGGCTGCCCCATTCCAAAGGGGGTGTGGGATTTGCTCTGGAGCAAACCCTCTCCTGGGCAGAAAGAGCAGGGGAGGTGCCGAGGGTTTGTTCTTGTCCTTCACAGAGGGATTTGGGGTGCTGGGCTTGCAGGGGGGCTTTGGGAAAGAAGGAACAGATAATTATTTTCCTAAAGCACCGAGTCGCCTGATTTTAAAGGAGAGTTTTAAAGTAAGGGTCACTGCTGCTGCCCTGACCTTGTGCCTCTGAAAACCAGCTTCTGCATGGGATGGGGTCCCCAGAGCCACAGCTCAGCACCATGAGCACGGTGTGTTCCTTACAACGGGCTCACGGAAGGACGGTCCTGGATGTTCTCATGTTATAGAAAAATAGAAATAGCTGTAAATTATTTTCCCACTCTTTAGGAACTGGTCAAAATGCTGTCTGCATGGGTTGTGCCCACAGCAGTGTGGTTGTTGGCATACTTCACAGCAGGTAAGAGTTTTTCCTTTCCTACAGAGCAATTATCACTTACAAGCAGCACTCGGGCTAATGAGGGGTTTTTTCAGCTTCTGTGTGGCACGCTGGTGATCTTTCTTATTGGAGAGAGCAATTGATGCTTGATTAGGTTTCTACTGCAATTGCTGTAAGAAAAAGGGGTTCTGAGGGGTGACCTCATCCATGGTTACAAATCTGTAAAGGGTGAGGGGCAGGACGATGGAGCCAAGCGTTTGTCAGGGATGACCAAGGGTAGGACAAGGGGCAATGGGTGCAAACTGGAGCACAGGAGGTTCCATGTGAATCTCAGGAAGAACTTCTGTCCTGTGCGAGTGCCAGAGCACTGGACCAGGCTGCCCAGAGAGGCGGTGGAGTCTCCTTGGCTGGAGACATTCAAACCCCACTTGGATGCGTTCCTGTGTGATGGACTCTAGGTGACCCTGCTCTGGCAGGGGGGTTGGACTGGATGAGCTTTCGAGGTCCCTTCCAGCCCGTAGGATTCTGGGATTCTGTGACAGATTTTGCTTTGCTGTGTGATGACCCCTTGGTTCGTGCCCCCAGTCCATGAGACCGGTCCCAGTCATGTCCCAGAGTTCCCAGGCAGAGGCAGGAATTCTTGCACCTCTTGCATTGTAGCAGCCCGGGGATGTCTCCATGCTGAAGCTCTGTCCTCCTGCTCTGTTGCAGACCTGTGCAGCATCCCGGCTGGCCAAGGGCCCCGTGGCATCACCGAGATCTGTGACCAGGGGAACATGAGTGCTGACACCGCTGCTCACATCCAACCTGGGACCAACATCACCCTCTGGTGCCACCTGCGAGACCCCGGGCAGGGCAGGGTAGGGATCTTCTGGGATGCCCTGGAGCTCGCTAGCAATCACGGTGGTTCAGTGAGCACCAAGTTCCCAGTCAGCACTCACAACAAGTACAGCTTCACCTGCAAAACCATCCGGGAGGACAGGAAAAAACTCATCTGTGGGATCACCATAGTGGCTGGATGTAAGGAGAATTTCATTATTCCTTGTTCTTCAGCATTTCCTAGCAGTTTCTTTTCCAGAGCAGGTGCTGCCTTTCAGTGGCTCCTTATATTTAAAATATTCCCCTCTGGGACCGTGCAGCTCCATTATCAATAAACAGGGAGATGCTAAATAGAACTGCCAGCTCACAGCAAGTGTCACCCTCTTCTCTTCCACCCCTGCTGCCCACCAGACTCTCCAGGGCTTGCCAGAAAAGTTCTAAGGAAATTTTAGATTTTCTTCAGCGCTGCCTTTTTAAAAACAAACAAACAAACAAACATAGGAATAATGGTTGATTGGTTCAAGCAAATCTTCTTGTGTCCAGTCTGAGCACTGTCGAGCACTTGTATTCCTCTGGCACCCTTGTAAAGGGTTGCATTCAAGTATCAGAGGTCTCACCAGGCTGCAGAGATGACAGACTCAGCTATTTTCACATATAAAAATGATCAGCCTGAATATTTTGTACTTAGTTGCCCATGAACTGTTTGGAAAAAAAAAAAAATAAAAATCAACACAAATCTAGCACTTCTCAAAATGTCTCCTATCAACACCCTTAGGGAAGGCTCTGATGAGAATATCTGTTTCAGACCCTCCAGATGCACCCAGAAATGTGCAGTGTATCCAGGACGGGACAGACGGCCACCCCACCTGCACCTGGGATAGAGGCAGGTCCACCCACATCCCCACCACCTATGTGCTACAGTAAGTAACGCAGGGGTGGAGGATCTTCAGCACCTGCAACCATACCCTAGGGCAAACATCTGGGTAGAATGAATTCATTTTGCCCTTTGCAAATCACTGGGTAGGCTGAACTAGTCCCTGTTTGTTTCCTAAGTACTGCATGTTGATTACCCTCTTACCCTGTGAGGCTCACCCTTCATCTTCACCTTCTTCTTCTTCTTCTTCACCTTCTTCTTCTTCTTCACCTTCACCACCACCTTCACCACCTTCTTCACCTTCACCTTCTCCACCTTCTTCACCTTCACCTTCTCTTCACTTTCACCACCTTCACCTTCTCTTCACCTTCTCTTCACCTTCACCTTCTCTTCACCTTCACCTTCTCTTCACCTTCTCTTCACCTTCACCTTCTCTTCACCTTCATCTTCTTCTTCACCTTCTGTTGGCTGAAGTAGCAACTTTCTTAGTGGCTTGTAGAAACCTGTTGCTGCTCTTCAAGCAGAAGGACAATATAGGGGCAATGTGGAGAAGGGTAGGGAAGGGTGGGTTAAGGGTCCTGTAGCTGTTGTAGCACAGAGATGCAGCAGTGCTTGCTGGCAAGTTATTAAATCTATCACAAAATACAATAGGTCAGCCTGAAGCAACAGGATATAAACATCTCTGATTCAGGTGGAAGGAAATACAGAGAGAAGCTAAAGGAGTTACCCAAGGCAGTGGCCTGAATGACAGGCTGGGAATGAAAAGTTGTGTTTGAAGTCATGCGGTTTGACCATTAGGCTGCAGATCATTTACATTTTTAATCAATAACTTATGTAAAAACAACACAAAAAACCCAAAATCCATCATTCCCCCAAATTTTGTGTGCTAGCACCTATTCATAGAGAATATTAGGTAACCAGTAGGTGATCGTTCTACTATCAGAAGGAACCTGCTCATGTACCTGCAGCTCAGGGGGAATCCCAAAGTCTGCAATTAAACCCAAAAAGCAGTACAACACCTTTCCAACCAGCCTAGCTAGAGGAGTACCTGCTGCAGCCATCATACTTGAACAGACAGATGTCTCCAGGGGCAGATGTCCTCCCTGGAAAGCCAACCAGCAGCAGAGCAGCCGCAGAGCTACAGCCTCCCGGGACCCGGAGCAGCTCAACCCTGTGGGGTCGTGAGCGGTGCCTGGTGCACCCAGAGCTCAGCTTGGTGCACAGGAGAGTGTTGGCCAAGCCTCTGCCCTCTGTTCCAGGCTGTCGAACGGGGTGGATGTCTCCTATGTTGCAGAAGAAAGCTCAAATAAGGAGTCCGGCTCACTGGCTCTGAGCAAGTTGGACTTTGACTCTAATTACACCGTGGTGGTTGCTGCCTCCAATGAGCTAGGAAGGGCTTGGTCAGAGCCACTGGTGTTCATGCCCATAGACATAGGTAAGCACATTGCTTCTCACCTCCCAGTTAGCCCCAGCCCTTCGGAAAGGTGGGAAAACACTTTCACAAAGTCACAGAATGGGTTGGGTCAGAAGGGACCTTAAGGATCATCCAGTCCCACCAGACACATCCCACCAGCCCAGGTTGCTCCAAGCAGGTTCTTCTTTAAACCTCTGAGAAAAAGCGTCCACCAAGTCTAAACCAGTAACCCTCCTTTCCATGTAACCCCCTGCCCTGAGCTGGGCTCTGTACCTGAGTGTTCTCTGCTCCTTTCTGTTTTTGCTGCCAGTGAAACCACGTCCTCCCAACTTCTCCGTGGAATTCGGGAACTCTTCCTCCACCAGCTGCACCTTGGTTTGGCACGGCGAGGGGCGAGGGCAGCACTGCCAGCTGAGACACCGGCCCCTGGCCACACACGCCTGGAGCAGGGTAATCCTCTTCTCAACAAAGGGACTCACCAGCCCCGGGGGTTGCTTTAATATTGATGGTTCTTACTGGAATCACTTTGTCCACATTGAACACTGTATTTAAGAGAAACTGTTGCCTACTGGTCAAAAAACCATCATGGGTCTAATGCTGAATGAAGGAAAAACCCTGATCCTGTGAAAAAGAGCATCCCCTTATGCCAAGTGAGATACATTGAGGGATCAGAGGCTACGTTTGATCCATTGTTTCATTGGGATGTGGTTGTATCTGCTCCTTATTGGGTGCAATCTGCTCACTGGGTGCAATCTGCTCATTGGGTGCAACTTCCAAACTGATGGGAAACCTTCACCTTATTTTGGGTGGTAAGAGAAACATCCTCCTTGAAGTTGAGTAAATCACGTGGACAGAAAGTCTGTTACCTCTGCGTAACCAGACGAGGGATTTTTCTGCAGAAGAACTGCAAGCCTGATGATTCATTGCACCATTCTATGAGTTATTGAAGCTGTCTCAGATCAGGGTTTACCCTGTAGTTTTTTGTCTGGCTGGGCTTCCCTTGGGCACCAGCAGCTCAGCCTGTCGCTGCCTTCGGTCTCCATTTCCTCGTGAGTTTAACATGACATCCTTTATCTTCACTGAAGGTTGAAAGCTTGGCCAGTGAGAAGTGCAACCTCTCTGCCCTGGAGCCTCACACCGCCTACGAGTTCCAGGTCAGCTGCAGCATTCATCCCCAGCGAGGACCATGGAGTGACTGGCAGGGGTTCCAAACCCGGACCCCTGAAGCAGGTAACGCCATTCACCACCTCCCACACCAGCCCAACCCTTAACCAACCCTGAAGGCCAACCCTTGCACCCAAGTGGGACCTTCAGCTCTTGAAGCCAAAACGCTGCTGGGCTTGGGCTGGTTGGTTTGCCAGATGGGGAGCCAACAGGGAAGTAGCTTCTCAAGGAGAACTGCTTTTTCAATGAGCAAAAGGGTCACGTTTCTTGCAAAACAGGAATGTCAGGAGTTGGCTGAGAAGGTTTAAGGAGATATTCCTTTGATATGTGGAAGGTTGGGGGAATTTCTGAGAAAGGCAGAGACAGTTTGTGCAGCTCAGCTGGGGATGGAAAATATTTCCCATCAGCTCATACCTACTGAATCCTCTCAACAAGCCCATGCTCAAGGCTGGCTGGCTGCTGGGTCACCCTTGGGGATGAGGAACCACAGCTTGGGCAGCACGCTCTGGGGTCCTGGGGACAAACATTTTAGCAGGACCTGTAGTGACAGGACAAGGGGTGACGATTTTAAACTAAAAGAAGGTGGATTCAGAATAGATAGAAGGAAGAAATTTTTTACACTGAGGGTGGTGAGACACTAGCCCAGGTTGCCCGGAGAGGTGGTGGATGCCTCATCCCTGGAAACATTCCAGGCCAGGTTGGATGGGGCTCCTGGTCTGCTTGAAGATGTCTCTGCTCACTGCAGGGGGGCTGGATTAGATGGCCTTGAAAAGTCCCTTCCTACCCAAACCTTTCTATGGTTCCATGATCTTGAGCTTGCTCGACCATTTGCAGAGCTGGTGAATGAACTGGTCAGCCTGGACTCTCGGTTCTGCTGATGCAGGTTTGAACAGAGCAGCCTAATTTTACCAAGGCATCTTTGCCCAAGTAGAGAAGTTCTTTCACTTGGAGCCTCCCCAGATGCCCCCTCCCCCATGCCGTGGAGCTACTGAAGATCTGGGGAGCTTGAGCAGAGCAGAACCTGCCCAGGCATTCGGGGGAGAGATCCCATTAGGAATTAGGTGAGCAAGGAGCATTTCTGCCCCCACGGATGGCCCAGCAGACCCCAAGGACACCCAGAGCCAACCTGAGGGCAGTTCTACTGGTGTCTGCCAACTCTTCTCCCAGCTGCCTGGGGCTGGCTGTGGGCTCACGCACCCGCCTGCCTTCACCCTGAGCTGCACGAACCCACATGCTGCAGAACTTTCAGTTCTGGTGAGAGAGGAGATCTTCTCAGAAGTCTGTGTTTGAACAAAGACGTGTTGGCTGCTTTGGCATCCCCTCCTTTCATCTCCCACTTGGCTTCCGTTGCTCCTTTTTGTGAATTACTATAAGCCCTGGGGGCTGGGGCTGGTATTACTCACTACTTACCACTACCACAGCACCGGTTTCTGTAAGGAGCATTGATTGATGCAGAAGGTGTGAACCTTTCCTTCCCTCCCCCACCTTCCTCTCAACAGTTTTCTCAACCTTCTCGATGCGCCCAGGCGTGCGACAGCATTTGTGGTCATCACCCCGGTGCCGTAGGATGAGAACCTGTGCAGCTAACCAAGGAGCATGGGCTGTCCTCAGAGGAGGTGACAGCAAGGCGAGGTTGCGGGCCAGAAGCTCTGGGTGCATGGTGGTAGCTCTCTGTGAAGGAGCTGAAGTTCTCCACATGAGCTTGGCCTTTTCCAAGCCCAGCAGTACACTTTGCCAGGACAGATTTTTTTCTTGCTGCCAAACTTGCTTTACTCAAGCACTGTTCAGAAGTGAGCACAGATTATTTTTTTTCCAGCTAATTCTGTGGTTCATGTGTGAAATGAACTTTAAAATCTGGGCTGGAGTCCAACAGACACAACGCAACGTTCTGCTTTTCCCTGCTTTGAGCTTGCCCTTCCTCCCTCACCCAGAACCAGTGTGCTCTGGTTTTAGTTCTCCTGTTGGTCCTGCTCCTTGGTTCCGTTCCAGTCGCTATTTGCAGTCAGTAGAGGACTCTCATGGTCTAATGGTTAGGAATATGATGGGATAAAGGTTGGACTTGATGACCCTGGAGGTCCCTTCCAACCATAATGAGGGCACTGAGGGTTTTTCTGTCCTTGAGCATAGGAGACAGCAGGCAGCCCCATTCCAGCCCCACTCTAGCCCCCAGCTGCTTAGCCCATCAGCAACAATTATTTGAGTTTGATGAGTTGATGTCGGTCAGGGACCTTGAGGAACCAACCCAGCTTCGTTATCCTTGGTCACCTTGGCTTTCTCGATGTGCGTGTCTCTGGGTCTGAACTGGTGGAGCACATTATTCACCAGTGTCTGTAGCCAGAAGTTTGCTTTAGTGTTATTTCAGAAGGTTCATTCACAACATCAAGGGTTTCCAGTCACTCCAGGACTAGAATCATAGAATCCTGGAATCCCAGGTTGGAAAGGACCTCAAGGATCATCTGGTCCAAACTTCCCTGGCAAAAGCACGGTCCAGACAAGATGTCTGGGAATCCACCACTTCCCTGGGGACATTATTCCAGTGGCTGATCATCCTCACTGTGAAAAATTTTCCTCGTGTCCAATGGGAATCCCCCAGGAGCACAAACCCCATCACCTGAGGGTGGCCATTTGGTTAAGATTGATGCAGCCAAGCCCAAGGATCCCAATTAGCTTCAACTTCATGCAAAGGTGAGCACTTGCACTGTCCCTTTGCTGCATGGGCTCCCTTGGGAGCCATCCTGGTCACCCAGCACAGGATAAAGCCACCAGCAGAGCAAAACCCTCTCTTGGGTTCATGGCTTCTTCTCAACCATCACCACCACAGCTCAACTCCAGCTCCAACACCTGCAGACTGTGACATATTGCATTGTTTTAAATCTTCATTTTCAGCCATCTCAGTGCTGTTACCTGCTTTGCCCATCCAACATCTTGTTGGTTTGCTTCAAAGCACAGCCCTAACACCACTCACCCTTCTCCTCCCACCCAGTGCCCACCGGGCGCCTGGACATCTGGTACCGGCAGCAGGACATGGACTCCCAGAGGCAGAGCATCTCTCTCTTCTGGAAGGTCAGTCACGTGGAGCCTGGGCAGCTGGGGGGGAACCCAGGTTTCAGTCTTGGCAGGAAAGGATGGAACCCTAGGAGAGCAGCAGGAACATGGCCCAGCTCTGTTCCCCAGAGCTTTCCTCTCCCAGGAGGTTCAGCACCTCTTCTCTACCTACAATTCCCCCATTTCCTCCTCCCATCCCATCTCCATCTCCCCTCTGGCACTTGGAACCCGTTCCCCCTTGTCCCATCACTCCCTGCCCTTGGCACCAGTCCCTCTCCAGCTTTCCTGGAGCCCCTTCAGGCACTGGAAGGTGCTCCAAGGTCTCCTTGGAGCCTTCTCTTCTCCAGGCTGAACACCCCCAACTCTCTCAGCCTGTCCCCAGAGCAGAGCTGCTCCAGCCCTCGGAACATCTCCATGGTCTCTTCTGGACTCCCTCCAACAGCTCCGTGTCCTTCTGATGTTGGGCACCCCAGAACTGGTCCCATCACTGTAGGGGGGGTCTCACCAGAGTGAAGAAGAGGAGGAGAATCCCTTCCCTTGCCCTGCTGGAGGTGTTGGATCTCGGTGGCTTTCTGAGCTGCAGGCACCCATTGCTGACTCATGTTGAGCTTTCCCTCCCTTGAACAGGGCCGTTGAAGCTGCAGGTTGAGGGATGCTCTGAAGCCACCCCCAGCTGGTACCAGACCCCCAGCTCTGCCCAGAGCCAGGAAGGGGCTGCAGCTCCACAGTGGGGGTGGACAAGCCACCAGCCTGTGGGAGCACGTAGGCTCACTAGAGCATCCTTCGGGAGGGCTTGGGGGTGTGAGACAGAGATCCCCTTGGTGCCAACAGGGTCATTTGAAATATTTGGCTCACATATGGCCAACCACACTTCCATCCATGAGCAGGTCTGAAACCTTCCCATCAGCCTGCTGGGCCCCCCCAGTTTGGGACTGTCCCCTTCCCGCAGGCTTTGCTGAGCAGCAGAAGAAAAGGCTGACACCTGCACTTCCCTCACAGGCTCTGAGCAGGTCAGAGGCAAGAGGAACAATCCTGAGGTACACAGTGACCTTCAAAGCCCTGGGCCAGCAGAACTCCCCAGCAGAAGCCCATCTCACCACCCAAACCAGCTACGCCAGGGTCACACCGAAGGGGTGCTACAAGATAATGGTCACTGCGGAGAACTCCAGGGGCAGGTCCCCCCCTGCGTCCATTGTGACTGACCTGGGCACCCAGGGTAAGGACTTCTGCTGGGTCTGCACCACTGGGACCACCACCAGTGCTCTGCTGTGTGCTACACACCATGGAAGCTTTCAGGTCCCACCACCTCGTGCTCACCAAAGTCCATCCCAGTCGGCCGTCAGGGATCTGCAGTCCCAGTCCTCGGTGTGGGCAGGGGTGCAGTTCCAGGACAGTTCCTAATGGAGCAGAGATGGGATCAGTGCAGAAACATCCCCAGTCACTCTTCATGGGGGGGCAGCAGGACAAGAACTGCTCTGTGGGCTCGGTGCAATTCCATTTGCTAGGAAAACTGCTCAGAGAAGATGCTGGGTTGTTGGTGATGCAGCACCAGAGAAGGTGCTGCAGATACAGGAACCAAGGACTCTCCCAGCATCTTCCCCTGCAGGAACCTGGCCATGAGAGCAGAGCTCTGGCCTTGGTGGAGATGAGGTGTGCTTGTGGCTCTGTCGTGAGGGCAGGGTGTCAGTGACAGTGTCCCCTCAGGGTCTGGGGATGGCACAAGCAGTGCTGCATGTGTTCCATGAGACAAGACCAGACCATGGTTTTCCTCCTGGCAGCACAGAGGTCACCCCCATACGATGGTCTCTGCTTTCACAGTCTATTTTTGCACTTCCCATGGTGCCAAATGGGCTGAGCCACAGTAAAACCCACACATAGATCTTACCGAGCCCACCTGAGATTGGAGCAAGCTTGTGCTGATGGTGTCTTCTTTCTTTGGTTGCTCTTCCTCCCCTGCCAGACCTCCCTCCTCCTCAGAAGGTCTCTGCCGTGGCCCTGGGGAATGGCAGCATCCTGGTCAGCTGGGAGCCACCCACCAGCTCGCCGGCACCCATCAGTGGGTACGTGGTGGAGTGGGCTGAGGCACCAAGGAACAGGAGCCCCGAAGCCTGGGTGAAGCTCCCCAAGTCCAACCTGTCCACCCTGATAGCAGGTAATGCTGCCTCGGGGTGGGAGACTGCTCGGGTACCATCTTCTGCTGAGAGCTTCTCCAGGACAAGTCAGATTGCCCATTCTGCATGAGGAATGGTGGGGTGTAAAGATTTCTGTATGGGAGGGGAAAAAACCCAGGGGTGCTCTGGGCTCAGCTCCACCATCATCCCCAGCTGAGATTCATATCTGAGGAGCAAAATGTCCCTGGAAAGATGGGGACCTGCAGGAAAGCTGGAGAGGGACTGGTGCCAAGGGCAGGGAGTGATGGGACGAGGGGGAACGGGTTCCAGGTGCCAGAGGGGAGATGGAGATGGGATGGGAGGGAGAAATTGTTTGGTGTGAGGGTGGTGAGAGCCTGGCCCAGGGTGCCCAGAGAAGCTGTGGCTGCCCCTGCCTGGCAGTGCTCAAGGCCAGGTTGGATGGGGCTGGGAGCACCCTGGTGTGGTGGGAGGTGTCCCTGAGATCCAAGGCTGTAGAAAAGACAATTTCCTTTCTTCTATTTGCTGGTTGCCAACCCCAGCCAGCACCCCGTGCCCGTGTCCCACAGACCAGACAGCTCTGATGGCAGCCTGGGGGTGACAGCAAGCGTTGCCCTCCTTGGTCTTTCCCATCCTCCATCCTGGTGCTGTTCCTCTGAGGCCCAGACACCCTCCTTGTGCCCTGCACCATGTGGCTCAGCCAGGCTGAGCAGATCACCTGGATGATTTGTTTCCTCCTCTAGGAAGGGTGCATTAGTTAGGAGAAGGTTGAGCTCAGCTTGAGCAGCTGATGGAGGTGCTGCAGCCCCCACTGCAAACCCCTCCCTGGTAACCATGCCCTGTCCCTGTCCATGTTCAGAGCACATCGAGGATGAGATGTGCTACCAGATCCAGGTGTTGGCCCTCTACCGGGACAGAGCTGGACCAGCAGCAGCACTGTGGGCATCCTCAGGAGCTAAAGGTAAATCACAGTGATTTCCCCCTGTGCTGGGCACTGGTGGGGCTGCACCTCCAACCCTGGGGTCAGTTCTGGGCACGTCACACCAAGAAGGACATCGAGGGGCTGGGGGTGTCCAGGGAAGGGGCTGGAGCTGGGGCAGGGGCTGGAGCCCCAGGGTGACAGGGGGGGACTGAGGGAGCTGGGGGTGCTCAGCCTGGAGAGAAGGAGGCTGAGGGGAGACCTTCTGCTCCCTGCACCCCCTGAGAGGAGGTTGGAGCCAGGGGGGGTCGGGCTCTGCTCCAAGGAACAAGCGATGGGACAAGAGGGAACGGCCTCAAGGTGCCCAGGGGAGGGTTAGGGTGGATGTGAGGAACAATTCCTGCCCCAAAGGGCTGTCAGGGTGGGGTCCCCATCCCTGGAGGGATCTCAAAGCCATGGACATGTGGTGCTGAGGGCCATGGGGCAGTGCTGGGTGAACAGTTGGACTCAATGACCTTAAAGGTCTTTTCCAACCAAAACCATGATCCTCATACCCTTGCAGGTATTTTTTAAGCTATCTTAAGGTCAGCTTTGACAGTCTCACCTCTTGCAGCACCATCAGCTGGGCCACAGATGTATGCAGCACCGTGGGCAAACGGCATCCTGGTGTCATGGGAAGAAATCCCTGCCCAGCAGCAGAGGGGCTGCATCACGGGGTACCAGATCTACCTGCAGAAGAACGGCAGGGAGGAAGCCCCAGATGTCTATGGTAGGTGTTGTACAGACCAAGGCAATGTGCACATGCTGTGGGTGGTGGGTGGGAGATGCCCCCAGAGGGTCTGCGCCAGGAGGGCTGGCAGCAGGACAGGGTCAGGTCCATCTCTCCAGGTGCCCATCAGCAGGATGCCCACCACACACAGGGCTCCAGCTCCGAGTTAGATTATTTTGAGTGTGGAACTATCAGATTTCTCCCTGCTTTTCTTTTTAATTATTGTTTTCTGAAGTCAGAACCAACCCCAGCCCTCATCACCGCTGGCAGGATGGAAGAACAACCTGTCTAAAGCCCTGTCCAGCCAACACATTCTCTGCACATGAGATGCTCACAGGCAGCACCCACCACACTCCCATTCCCATGGGCCTTTCCCACCTGAGCCCTCTGCCAAATTCAGGACAGGATGAGAGGAAATGGCCTCAAGTTCCATCAGGGGAAGTTTAGGTTGGAGATTAGGAAGAAGTTCTTTACTGGGAGGGTGGTTGGGCACTGGAATGGGCTGCCCAGGGAGGTGGTGGAGTCACCGTCCCTGGGGGTGTTCAACAAACGGGTTGATGAGGCACTTGAGGCCATGGTCTGATGGTCTAATGGTCAGGAATATGATGGGATAAAGGTTGGACTTGATGACCCTGGAGGTCCCTTCCAACCATAATGATTCTATGATTCCCAGGCTTCCACCCAAGAAATGTATTTTTTGCTTAAATTATTCAGAAGTTCCATAGTTCCACCTTCCAAACCCCATTTTAGACTGAAACATCAACTCACCAGGCAAGAGCAGAGGACAGCACACGCAGACCTGGGTGTCCTGTCTACAATGGCACAGGGCACCTCCATGGCACAAGGTCTTCTACAGCCCTTCCAGAGATCCAGTAAGGCAGAATAGGAGATCAATTAAAGTAACACCACTCCAAGCCCAGGAAGCCCAGTCCATCTGGATCAAACCCAAGAAAAACGTGCTGGGGGCTTCATTTCTCCCTCCCCTTTTCCTTCCAGCCATCTCCATCGGGAATGCCTCACGGTCACTGCACATCGCCCCGCTGCAGCCCGGCGAGCACTACACCCTCTGGATGACGGCATCAACAGCTGCTGGAGAGGGGCCCTGGGGCAACAGCGAGCTCATCTTCCTCGAAGGTAATGATCTCTGCTGGGCTGGGGGCCAGGGGAGGGCCACGGGCTGGCAATGCTTTTCTTGAGCCTCTTTAATTCCCAAAGATCTCCACTGGGTCTTCAATTCCCAAAGATCTCCACTGGATCTTCAATTCCCAAAGATCCCCAGTGGCTCTTCAACTCCCAAAGATGCCCAGTGGCTCTTCAACTCCCAAAGATCTCCAGTTTCCACTGGGTTTAAGATGTAGCATCTCTTTCTTTGCTTCCAAGCTCCCAGTTCCATGCCAAGCTGTTAGCTGCACGGTTTCATAGCAGTTGGAGACCAGCAGGATGGTTTGTTGTGGAGAAGGAAGGAAGGGTTTTGTCCCTTGGAGGTGCTGGCTCTGTGTGCTTCAAGTTCTGGTATCCATGCAGAAAGTCCTGCTGACCTCATGTCTCCCATGGGTTGGTGGCTCTCTGGGGACCCCTGATCACTAAACCCACCATCATCCAACAGCCTTCTTGAAGAGCACATCCATGTGTGGTCCCTGTTCCTGCACCTCCCAGGGGTTGCAAGACCTCCTCCCCAAAAACTTGTGACCACAGCTCGTGTCAGTAACCAGAGCTCCTGTCCTACAAGACCGATTGTTTTGATCAAATTTATTCTGAGCCCAGGAACAGGCGCAGTGCCGACCCCTTACGAGGTGCACTGGGTTCTGTAGGAGCTTTTCTACGTCCTCTCTCAAGGTTTGCCTCGGTACCAGAACTCTCACTTCACGTTTTATGAGAGCAAATACCAGTCAGGCCATGACTATTGCCCAATTTAGAATCACAGAATCATCAAGGTTGGTTGGAAGAGACCTTCAAGATCATCCAGTCCAACCGCCAACCTCCATCACCACTGACCCACATCAATGTGAATTTGAACCACCGTGTTTAAAATTTCTATTTTTTTATCAATAAAGCTGAACGTTGGCTATTTCAGGTGTTGGGGACTGGGTGACCGCCGTGCTCACCTGCAGCTTCTTCGTCCTCTCAGCCTGTGCTTGCTCCACACCTCCAGCGAGGAAAGCGTGAGTGGATCCATCCGTTGTGTCCCAGTAGAACAGGGAATTGCTGTTAGAAGGGATGGTCACATCATAGAATCACAGAATCATTCTGGTTGGAAGGGACCTCCAGGGTCAGCAAGTCCAACCTTTATCCCATCATATTCCTGACCATCAGACCATCAGACCATGGCCTCAAGTGCCTCATCAACCCGTTTGTTGAACACCCCCAGGGACGGTGACTCCACCACCTCCCTGGGCAGCCCATTCCAGTGCCCAACCACCCTCTCGGTAAAGAACTTCTTCCTAATCTCCAACCTAAACTTCCCCTGATGGAACTTGAGGCCATTTCCTCTCGTCCTGTCATCAGCAATTGGGGAGAAGAGACCAACACCAGCCTCACTACAACCTCCCTTTAGGTAGCTGTAGAGGGCAATAAGGTCTCTTCAGGGACCTTGGGGGACAGTGAGGGTTCTTCTGAATAAAGGTTTCAGAGTAGACAAATGATAAGAACATCCCTTGGGCTTGAAACAGCCCAATTTCACATCAATTGTGAGTTTTAAACCTAGAGCTTGAGGTCTGCTTGCACTTCTCCAACACACAGGTTACACCGGCTCCTCTCCACGCTCGTGCCGCAGTGGCAGAGCGAAGCCATCCCAGACCCTGCTAACGCTACATGGGTGAAGGACTACCTGTCCCTGGAGGTAAATGGGCCTGACTTTGGGTTTTTCCCTTCTAATCCCACCACCTTCAGCAGAAAAATCCACCAGAGCCATCAAGTGGGTTCTCTCCTGCTGCAGCACATCTGTCAGTCTCCAGTGGTGGGCACTGGAGGATGTGTCGGGCAAAATATGTACAAACACAATGCCAACCCCTTTCATGTTTAGCTGATGGATGGAGGGATGCTTGCATCCTGAGGGTGGGAGGTGACCTGTTATCCATCACATCATTAACCATCCCTGCCATGTGTCCCCAGCAGCCCGGGCAGATCTGGCCCTCCAGCCCCTTCCTGCACAGCACCAGCATCTTTGAAGAACCCAAAACAACCCAAGTGGAGGAGGCCTTCGTGAAGACCGACCCCCTGGTATTGCAGGACAAGCTGCTCCTGGGCAGTGACCCCACAGACAGCGGTGTGGGGCAGGAGAAGCCAGGGTACGAGGTTCTCCCCAGCCCCACCGATGTTGAGGCCGATGAGCAGCAGCTCCCCGACCTCTACCAGAGGATCCTGGAGGAGGTGACGGGGCCAGTGCAGAGCGTCACCGAGTACATTGCCAACCCTGCCACCCACCCAGCCACCATGGACCTGCCCTGCAGGACAGACACGCCTGATGACCACCTCGAGCTCCAGGGCCACCCTCTCTCTGCCTTTCCAACAGCTTTTGTGCTTCCCCATGAGGGGACCTTGACTTTGGACGCGGTGAAGATCAGCTGCAGCCCCTTCCCCAGGTAGGCAGGCAGGGTGACACCAGCCCAGCCCCGTTTTTGCACTTTATGGAGGTGCTTCAGCATGCTCCAGCACAGCCAGCCCACACATGGGGCATCTTTAAATGGTACAAACCCAACTCACCAACCTTCCCAGCATGGTGAGCCACCCCTGGCCAGCCAGCACCACGGCTCCTCTCCCACCAGCACACACCTGGGGAACTGGAGATGCATGAGGAGCTGCAGAGCTGCATGACCTGGGTTTTGGAGAGGTTGGTTCATTAACCACCCAGATGCCTTCACACAGCCCAGGCTGTCCCAGGGCTCTGTCCCCCTGCAAGGGACACAGGGACAGGGCTGGCAGCTCAGGCAGGACCAGCCTGGCTCAGCACAGGAGAAATTCCCACCAGAACTAAAAGGAAGGAAGTCAAATGGACTGGGGAGGATTCAAACCCTTTATTGCAGAATTCTAATGACAGGGTTGCAGTGTGTCACACATTTAATGACTTTGTTTACTCTGTGTGTATCTATATAAATAAATATGTTGGAAACCTGACGTTTGCTTCCTGCTGATCCCTCTGGCCAAGCCCAAGTGCTGCACTGCAGCTCCACACTCAACAAAGCATCTTCAGAAACAAAGCTGAATGTTGCTGCTAGAGCTGAGATAGCCCAGACCTGCACCTACCTGGAGCATCCTCCCCCTGCTCTCCAGCCACACTGCTCTGGTATGAGCTGGGGATGGAACCCTCCTGTGATACCACCACCCCCAGAGCACCTCCAGCACCACCCCAGAGCACCTGCTTCCCCCCCTGGTTTTATAGGTGAAGCCCTGCCAAGGTCTCCTTCCACCGCAGTGACCAGGCTGCAGCTCTCCCCTCCACCTCCTGCTCACAGTGAAAGCCAAACCCAAGAGCTGCCTTAGGGAGGGCTCTGGGGGCTTCCCCCCCTGGTTTTATCCCTGGCATGTGTATGAAATCGTTCCTTAGGAATGTGAAATTTAAGCCCTGGCAGCCACTCTCCTTGTGTGCAGCTCCCAGGGACCTCCCTCAATGCCCGAGCGCGTCCCTTTGATCAGCACAAGGGTGCCCAGTCCCTGGCTCCTCTCAAACCTCAGCACCCCACTCCTCGAGTATTGCAAACGGGATAAACCCATCGGCCACGGGCACTCCCAGGGAGGAGATGTGTCCTGGAAGGGGCAGAGCTGCTCGGCCCCCAGAGCATGCTGCTCACCACCAGCTCCACCAAACATCCACAACCCCCCCAAGAACCCGGCCTCGGCACCTCCAGCAGCTGGGGGTATGATGGGTGTTCCTGGAAGCTGCTTCTCGGGGTGAGGAACCCCAGAAGAGAAAGACTGAGGACAGCCACTGCCCAGGAGATCGTGTTCCTGAAGTTGGGAAGCATTGCTGGGGTGGAGCAGGAGCAGCAGCACTCAGGCAGCAGCTCTGATGTGCCACAGCCTCACAGGCTGCACCCAAGGGCACAGGGAGCTGTGGCAAAGCTCCTTCTCCCTNGCACCACAGCCCACCTGTGCTGGGCACAAGGGACAGCCGTGCCCACCACCCCAGCAGGACCTGCCCACCGCCTCTCCCAGGCGTGCCAAGGGATCCTTCCCACACCACGGCTGTGGCAAAGCTCCTTCTCCCTGCCAGGTTATCTCAGCATCCACCCGAGGACAAGCACACTCACCCCTCATGCCTGGCCACTGGGCAGGACCCCACTGCAGGAGCTGTGTGCTGAAGAACACGGCCCAGATGTGCCAGGAACCACTTGGGAGCCACTCGCTCCAGATGTTCATGCACCAACAGTTTGGTACCACAGGACCAACGCTCCCCTCCACCCACCCCTTCAGCAGGGCTCTCTGACCCACAGGAGGCTTTGCAGCAGCTCTGTGGTGCAGCCCTACCTGGGCAGGTACCAGAAACACAGTTTGGAGTTGTATTTTGGGACAGAATTTCAACCCCTGGACTTGTTTGCGTCCTCACTGCCACCTCCAAACTGGCCCAGGAGCCCCACGCTCCAGGTCACGGCCCAGACATGGCCATGCTTGGACAGGACAGCAGGGAAGGATGCACTTCCACATGAACACAGCTTCCAACAGCAGTCTACAAGGGACCTGCAGAGCAGCCACCCCTTCCAGCATCTTCACCCCAGTCTGATAAAGGTGTAGTGGTAGCCCGCCATGAGCAGGAACTGCTGCATGAGGAAGCACAGAAGTGGAGACAGCCACCTCGTCCCAGCCTGCTGCCCTCCTGCTCAGTGCTGGACAAGCTCACCGAGCCAGATGGACCTTCAGGAGCTGCTTTCTTAGAAGAAAGGACACCAGCATATCTTGTCCTTGTCCTCCACACAAGGGACACCCTGCAGCTTGCCGAGCACAAACCCCAGACACAACCAGGCACGCTGGGCACATGGCAGCTCAAACTGCTGAGCTGAAACACTGCAGCAAAACCAGTCCTGTATCTCATTCACCTTCACTCTGACCAGTGGAGAACACACCAGTGAAGCTCCCTCACCTCCTGGCACTGCGATGACCTCTGCAGCGAGGTCTCAGGGGTGAAGATCAAACAGCTCCAGCACAAACGTTGGGAGCTGTGGGCAGGCTCTCGCCCCTGGGCAGCAAATCCACATGAACCAAGGCAGCCTGAGCTCATGCCAACTGCCCACAAAGGAACAGCCCAGCCCTGCTCACCACCTTCTGGGCTTCCTGCTCCCTGCCACCACAGAGGACACACGGAGAGCTGCACAAGTGCTTGAGCTGTGACACTGCACAGGGGCAGCCACACAGCACACCGACTCCTCATGGTTATTGTCCTACATTGCAGTCACTGCTGAGATAGGGAAATCAAACCTGTGAGCTCCTGCTTGTGTTCCTCCAGGGGATGGAGGTGACAGGATGCTCAGGAACAGCCCCCAACGTGAGCACCATCCCACAGCCCTGGATGGGTCCAGCAGCTGGTTCCAAGGTTGGGTCTCCAGCCCAGTATGGGACCACAGTGGTGTCACTCAAAGGCAAACCTGTCCCTCGGGCTTGGGGCAGGCATCCAAGACACCAGAACTCTGTCTTTGTGCTCTCCACATCCAACCCAACAACCACCCTGGCAAGAGAATTCGGGCTGGGCATCACAAAGTCAGCTGTGTACAACCAAAACAGACACCCACTGCCAAAGAAAGGTATTTTTAAAGGCAGAAAAAGCACTATTTTGTCACCCATCTCTTCCTGCATATTCATGTTCAATGTATGACAACAGAACCAAACGCGTTCTCCCCTTGCTCATCTCCAAACCACCACAGCAGCTTCACAAAGTCTTACTCCAGATCTGAGACAAACGGCACCATGAGTAGGACAAGGACCACACTCTTCTAACTCCCATCTGCACAGCTCCCATCACCCAAAGGCACCGTGTGCCCCACTCAGGTCACGGCCCCCCAGCACCCACCTCACGGCCGCTCACCCCCACCCTGAGCCTGGCCAGGAGGCTGTCCCCTGGCAGTGCACACTGGAGGCCCCGTGGGGCTGGTTTTAGAAAAGAAGCAGGTTAGCAATGCTGGAAGTGTCAGCTTTAGGCATATGTCCTGCGTTTATTAAAACAAGAGGCGTGGCTACGCAAACCAATCTCCATGGGCAAAGTCATTACAGGTTAAGCGTGGTCTCAACTCCTCCAACTGCAAACATCACACCGACTCAAGTGTTTCAGAAGAATTCACGTCCTCCCCCACAGGGCTAACACTTGTGTTTATTAACCAGTCCCGTTTCCTCCCAGCACCAGTGGCAGCCCACCTGTAAGATGAACTTTCATGCTCAGACCTCGCCATCGTTACAATCAAAAGCCAATTTGCACCATGTGCTTCTCTCTCCAACTTTTTCTGCTGGCCATCTTTTCCAAATTGTTCATATTCAAAGGTCTAGTCCTCTGGGTTTGGCGTGACAGCAAAAGTAGCAAGCAAGAGGACAGAAAATGCTACTAAAGAGCAAGCTCATTAATGGTAATTAAGCTACTCAGGAGATACTTTTCCAAGTCAAAGTCCACGCCAGCCAATGGCACCACGGCCACAGGCAGCCTGGACTACTTGGGGCAGAGCCTAGATGAGATGCTATTAATCTAAGTGGTTTCATCTCCACATGTTTTCATGACATTTTTAAAAGAGCATGAAAATAAACCTTTATTTCAGTTAACACCCACCAATATTAAAGATAAATGTTCACAGTTTTAGTTCTTGACACAAATGGACTGGAAGAGGCAAATGTACATCTATCGGAAGAGCAGACGGAGCGACTGCAAGTACAAGCTGTCAAAGTCACGGTGACAAGTCACTCGGGGAACTGCTCTATGCTCTGAAGCAGAAGGGGAAGCTGCTGACCAGGTGTGGCTACCAGGGCCCAGAAGTCATCTGGAAAAAAAGCTGAGTGGCAACTGAGACAGCACACAGAGTCTGGCTAAGGGAGGAAGGTTTCTGTCACAAGGCATTTGTTTAGTTGTATTGTCCAAGGTGTGCCTAACGCTGAAACTGCAGCACATTCTACCAAACCACAAAGGGAGAGGGGAGAGGAACAACTCCGTGCTGGACCTCCCACAGCAGCTGTGCGAAACCTGCTCGGAGTCAGGAGGGAGGAGCCAATGGATTTCACCATCCACTGTTTGGAAACTTGCCTCCTTCTCACAGCCTGGGACTTCCAGCTATAGGTGAGTGCACTACAGACTAATCCAATGGTATTAACAGTGGTTTAGAACAAAAGCTTCTGTAGAAAACGGTTCAGATAAAGCAAGCCAGCTAAACACCACAGCTAAGGAGTTTGATATTTCATATTTAAAGGTCTCCGATACTTTTTGCCTGTCCTGTACAGCTTTTAAAAAAATAGGGCATTACCTTTTGTTTTCTATCTACCTAGTTAAGAAACTACAAATATGTTATAAGCTGTCCAAAGTGTAAAACATTAAATAAAATGAGAAACCAGTTCCTAGTCTCCTAACAAATGCTGCAGATAAAAACTCTAAGAAACCCTCTGTATCAGTTTCTCGCAATTCCTTTTGTGTACTGGAGGAGTGATCCTGTTCACAGGGATTAAATCAAACCTAGGGCAGATTTCCATGGGGTGAGGAAGGGTTCCTTACAATGGCACCCTGGAAAGCATCCATCAGCCAGCGATCCGACCGCAAACGCTGCGCAGATCCAGAGGGAACTCTGACACACAGAGGTTAAGTGTTGGGGTTTTGTTCTGCATCTTTTTGTGTCGCATCCAGACTACAACGTCCCTGTCTGAGGTGGAAAGGCCGAGCTCCCCCACCAGCCCCAGCAGGACTGGGGATACACCAGGGACTGACAGACTCCCACCAGACTGCTGCTGACTCCCACGGCCCAGCCGGAGTCCAGCCGGACTCCCGGAGCACCCGCTGCCACTTCCCCAGCTCCAGCAGCAGGAGGGGTGACTCCAGCTTACAGGGTACCCTCTCAAAGAAAAACCATAGGTCATTTAAAAACTTCTCTTTTTTTTTTTTGCCAACAAAGCATCTTGTTCTGTTAAAGGGAGGAGGGGGAATAAAGGTAAAAAAGGGTGAGCGGGAGGTGTAATACATTAATTTTCAGACCAATTATCCACACATCACTGCTGGATGGATACACAGGTATCTGACTATAAACCAATGTGCTTTGAATCTTTTTTTCAAGTATCTGGTATCAATTTTGTATAAAGATTTTGCGTAAACAAACCACCCAACGTAGATGAGAAATGACTGTTTTTTCCCAAGTCTGAACTTGAGCATTAAAACTGAAGCACTCCAGGAGTCAGTGTTCCATACAGCACTAACAGTCTGCCAAATTCAAATGTCACATGTTCCAGAAGACCATGGGCTGATAGAAATCTGCTAAACAGGAGTTAAGGAAATGGAAATAGTGTGCAATAATTAAAACCCAGTTTGTAGTTTGGGGAAGATGTCTAAAATCCTGAATTAAAAAAAAAAACACAAATGAAGTGAAAGCTTTAACTGGTACACACTGTTCACACCTATATTTCAAGTTTGGAAACGCATATTTTCAAGCAGCAATACAAAAAAGTATCCATGAAGAATGCATAATCTCTGAAAAAATTATGAAAACATCCCTGCTACCATTACATTTCTAAATACAAAACTGACTACCATATTGTTGCTTCTGTGTAGCGAGAGAAGTTCATTTTCAAAACAGATAAAATTCAGTCTTTAGGTGTGAATGGTATGAATGACAGTCTCCTTTTTCTTTTTTTTAAATTTCTTAGTTGTTTAGGATCCTTAAGCATGCAAGCCTCGGAGAGGAAGGCCCGACGAGGGCAGGGTTGGCTTATGACATCCAGTTTAGGACAGAGCTGGGAAAGCCTCTGGGTCATCTACGTCAGGAGCAGAAGCACTTGACTGAAAGAGAAACATCAGAGAGTTAATACCTCCAGAGGCAGAGCCCCACGGCGTTCCACATTCCTCACGTGGTGTTCCCAACTCCTCACGTGCACCAAGTCCTTCCGCTCGCAGGCAAACAGGGCTCAGCTGAGGGGTGGGCACACACTGGCCAGGCAATGGGCACAGGGACAGGGCTAAGCCTCTGTCCCTCCTGCACCCCAGGCAAACAGAGCTGGGAATTCCTCCTTTTTAAGAACGATTTTAACCCGACCCTATTCCGTAGGGAAATGCTGGGTTTCAAGAGAGGTGCAGGGAGTCAGCAGCCCAGTGCTGGACAGATTACTGTAAGAGCAGCTTTTTTTGCCCCATGAAAAGCAACACCTTTTTTTCTGTTCTGAGGACTAGAAGCTCTCCTGTACTACTTTCTGAATCAAAGCTATCTGAGGAGGCATTCCAGGCAAACAGACCATGTCTGCACATGGCTGGCACACCAGGTTACAAGCACAGCTCTTGTGAGATTCCCACATGTGGCCTCACACCATTCTACTGGCACATAACCACCGGTGCTTACAGTGGGACACAACTGCAGTGTCAGGGAAAAGGCCTGTCTGTAACACAAATTCAGCCTCACACGTTTCATTTTCCCCCAGTCACAAACCAGCTGTGATAAAAACATGCCAATCTAACCCTAGAAAATCATGCACATTAAGCAAGAATCTCCCCAGTACTTTCCTAAGAGTTTTCAAAAGACTTTTACATAGTTTGTAAGAAACAGTGCTGCAATGAAACACAGAAATTAAGTATTTTAGACTGTTCTTCACTTTGTCCATGAGGGACACTGAAAGGAAGAGCCAGGACAGTGCAATTTCCTGCAAATGTGTTCATTTACCAAGGGAGATACTTAAGGCATTCTAATAAAAGTTGCATCAACATCTTAGAGGCAAGACTACAGCACTGCAGAAGCACCCAGCCCACAAACTAGAGCTAAGAAGCCATAGCAGGGTCTTAAGGCTACAGGCTGAGTGTCTGTGGTTGCCCACTACAGCAAAGCAGCAATCCAGCCCCAAAAAGCCAAACCATCCACTCCAGGAGGGGAGCTACAGCCCCTAAACAGGAGGGCCTTGGTCACAGGGAACAGAAGTGGCAGCAGAGGTCACCAACCTGGTTGGGTGTGTGGATCACATCAAACTCCTTCACCAACTGGAAGGAAAGAAACAAAGTCAACATGCAACAAAGTCAACAAAGTCAACGCTGCAGGAAAGCTGTTAATGACTTTATGACAGCACTCTTGAAGAAGCAAGATGCCATACTAGTGAAACAACTCAGGGCAAACACCACCAGGAGTTAATTTCAATTCCTTAAAATTTCCTTATACTGATATCAGGAGGGAGCTTTCCAAACTAAGAACCCTGAAAGTCAGTGATCTGGTGTAAAAAAGAAAAAGCCAGTGTTCTACGAGAGAAAAAACAGTGAGTCTGGTCTGTGTGAAGCAAGCCACCCCACACAGACCTGAATGCATCTTCTAGTGAGTAATGATTTGATTAGATGCATTCACACCAAATAAATGACCCATATTAAACCAAATCTTGACTGTAGCATACTTCACGTTCCCTTCCCCAGCCTCCATGCAGTACTTAGGCCTGAGTATTCCCTTAGGGCTTAAGGAGGAAAAAATACTGCAGATAGGAAAAAAAATAATTAAGAGTCCTATTTCCACATGAAAACTCTTGAATTCCTGAAATTCAAGGTAATAGGCAGCTGTAAAACCAGTCTTTCACCCTCAACAGGTCCCAAGGCAGATGCACCACCCTCTGCCTGTTCTGAAAACGACCGCTCCAGCACTTGCAGCTCTGCTCTGGCACAAGCAGGAGCAGCTCACTGAACATTCACATCTGTCCATACTAAAGAGTCATTTTTGGGGCTAGATACAAAGGTGGAAACTTTTTTTAATCCATCTACCCCCCCATCCTTTTTCTATGTTTAATAAGAACACTGCTGAAACATTCACCCTTCTGGCCTAACACCAACCTGGTTTAAAGCAAACCTCTACAACAGACACTTGGTTTTCAGAGCACGGTGTTTGTTGTCAGAGCAACTCCCCCAGAAATAAGGGAGACACCTAAAACTGTGTGAGAGTCCTAAGACCTACTGAAAGCAAACCCCAGTGTAGGTGGGAGCTGTAGCTACTCACCTTGTCAGTTCTGCCTCCACGGCTGGCCCTGCCACCACGCCCTCGGCCACCCCGGCCCCCTCTGCCACCACGGCCGGGGCGGCCCAGGTCTCCAAAGTTGATCTCCAGCTGGGATGTGATGTCGTTTGCTGGCTTGCGGAAGTGGTGATCCATTACAGAGTCCTCGGCGTGAGCCTGCAAGGAGTGTTTCATCAGTAAGGATGATCACCAAAGGTCCCTCTGCCACCTGCAGTCCCATTCCTGCCACCGCAGCACCTGTGTCACCTCCGAATGCACTCCCGGAGTGGTGCTTCATTAACTTGCTGGATTCAAGCTAAAAGATGGCCAGGAATCGAGCTGCACCGTTTGTGCAGGCTACACCACCACACACAGGTGATCAATAAGTGCCTGAGCAAACCCCAGTATTCCACATTTCCAAGATAATCCAGGGAAGCTCTGGAGCTCCTCCAGAGGAACACGTTTAGCCTCACTGAGACCAAGCTGACCATCATCAAGCCAGCACAGAACCTTCATTTTCTAGCATCTCTCTTCTTCTCACTCCGTCTCCTGAGAAAGCTTCAGGTTCTACCAATTCACCTGTTTTAAATACTTACTTGGTAACCCATCTCTAAACGAGTACTTTACACTTCCTCATTTGCTTAGCCCTGTATAAATATTTAAAACAAGGGAGATGGTAAGAATCCCTCCCTGGTTTGCATTAGTCACAACAAACAGCATCCAAGGTGCCAACGGTTCAAGCACGATGTAACTGAAGTAGCTAGAATGTGATGCTGAAACAGAGAACCAAGCTCACCAATTACACTGCAAAGTAGGACTCTGCCTGCCCATGCCACGATACAACATTCTCCTGGGAGAAACCTGAGCCTCCTGGAGCGGGGTATGCACCCACGAGTGACAGCCAACACCACAGATGTGACTGTTCAGCACACTCGAGTGTTTTCAATCATGGCACACTGAATGCAAACAGAATCAAAGTGGTTTTGAAGTAATCCTTTTCCACGTGGTAAGCCAGCTTTCAGCACCTCCAATGATACACAGGGTCAAACTGCCCACACTGGATCAGACCAAGGGCTCCTCCAGCCCAGCACTCTGCTCCTTCCCAGGTGCAGCCATCACGTTTGGAAATGTGACAACACCCAAGGCTTGCTCCTCCTCTGAGCCCCCCACTCCTGGCACAGCCACTACCAGCCTGCTCCTTTCTCCCTACAGCAGCACAATGGGAAAGCCCGAGCCTCCTGACTAACTTACTCCTCTTGTGGTGTACTGACACAATATGCTGACTTTCAAAGGCAACATATTGTGTAATTAAGCCATATACCCTTTAATTACCATTTGCGGATGCTCCTCTGTAAGGCAGCCAGTGGATACAGAGAGGTCTGAAAGCTTCTCAGGGATTCCTCAAGTCAGTCACAAGCACTATGTAACACAGAGAGTCACCAAGAGCCTTCTCCCACCCCAGTCTCATTGCCCTGTCCCGTGCTCAGCTACACATGTGGCCTCCACACTGCCCTGCAGCAGAGGGCACTGCAGTCTGAGCAGGCACAACGAGGAGTGCCCCTCCACGCTCTTTATTCCAAGCCTATTTCACTGGGATGTACTCCACATAGCCATTGGTCCCCATCCCACTCCCCATTTTATAGATCTGAAGTGTATTCCCTTCCCTCAGGTCCCTTCCAAACCTGGAGAGTCAGCCTGAGCAGTTATTTCTCAGGGAGGAGTCATCCCGTGTCCCAGCCTGCCAGGACCTACTCAGGTGTGAGGATACCAACACTTTACACCACAGCACACAATACCTTTTGTTATGATTTTGATGCCTTACTACTTAGTGTTGTATCCACACTATTGATCAGCACTGAGGTTATGTTTTCACCTTACTGGCAGTCCTGTGACACTCTCTTTTGCGAGAGGTTCTGTCAGTGGATCTGTACAATCATTCTGAGTTTCCTTCCCTACACTGTCACTGCTAAAAAAGAAATGCTGCAGCCTACCAAAAACATTGTATTTTCACAACTTAACTTTGGCTTAACCACAAACAGCAAGTTCTATGTGTGACCCAATGATTTCTTCATCCAAATAACATAAAACACCAATAAAAGACTTGGCACCTTCTCCTCATCCTCCTCTATCACTCAGGTGACAACAGTCAGACAGACCAAATTGCTTATCCTGAATCATCTCTGGAAGCGTTTAATTGGCACGTACTGGCAACTCTGATCCAGTAATTGACAGTTTCTTTGAGGCACTGCTGTACTCACGGGCCGCGGGGAAGGCAGTGAGAAGTTAAGAACAAGCTACTAATGGAGAGGGGGCCAAAGCAGACAGTGAGACATGTAAAAACAACAGCGACAACAAAAAATAAAGAGGCTCATGGCAGAAGCATTATGGTGAGGTTTGAATTCAGCTCAGTTAGGAGCAAGACACTAGCTATGAAGGCTCCTGCATGGTGCATGCTGAGACAATAGGCATGTACAGAAGAGCTCTATGTTGTATCTATTTGTATTCTCTAATTTTGGGACTTCTTAATATGCAGACCTTCATTCCAGAAGGGGCTCGTATGCAAACACAAGTATTGCCAGTTAGATATAAAGGATCAGTACCTCGTTGGACTCCAGCAGACTCCCCTGCATTTCTGTCATCGCCTTTGTCTGATGAAAGTTGCGTGTCCACGCCAAAGTGACAAAAGGAACAAAGGGAGAAAACAAAAGGAAGAAATGAGACTCGACTACATACAGAAACAACAGGTAATCAGGTCACATGAACTTGCTGGGTACAGATGTCACTGAGCACACGGAGCAGCAGAAGGATGAGCTCAACAGCTGCGCAAGCAACCAGGAAGAGCAGAGGATGGGCTACACCACAGGCGTGGAGACAAGAGGGATCTCAGGCTGGTATCAGAGAAGTTTCACACAGGCTGCTGGAAAGCAGTGAGTAGGCAGGCAGAGTGACCTCTAGCATCCCCACCGTGTACTGAGCGAGGCAGATAAGAGCGTGGGATGTTTGAAATCAGTGTCATGAGAGAGGTTTCTGCACAGCCTCGATGCAAGAGCTTTGAGAAGATGAACTACCCTTTTCCAAAACATCTCTCAGTCTCCACTGCAACCTCCTCTAAGGAAGCAACAGGGTTAGCAAGGAAGTCTGAAGGCACAGGAAAGGGGACCAACACAGCAGAGACAAGAGCAGGCACTGATCTCCCAGTGTATCCATCTTTCCAGGAGACTGGCATCCAACCCCTTCAACACATTTTAAGGTCTCTCCCACAGTGCAACTCCTTCCCATTTTTTGTTCAGCTGCACCATAAAGAACTCAAGTCACTAAACCAGCTGCAGAGAAGGGAAAAAAAGAGGATCTTTATCTTATGGCACAACCCAACCTCCTGGGAAGAGCCTCCTTAAGCTGGGGCTGCCAACCCACATGGATTTCACACTAAACCAGAGAGAATCTGAGACTGTTAAGAGTTCATTTTATACTAAGTAGCACTTTCTAGCAATTGCATAGCAGATATTAAAGGCAGACCTCGGGTAGAGTCCAGTGTTCCACCCCTGAGGAAGAGCACAAGCAGAGGAGGAGGAGAGCTCTTCCGCAAGACTAAGGCAGATGAACAGTACTAGATCCTCACAGTCCCTTTCCCCACAGACTCCCAGGGCATCCTCCCAGCAGTTCTCAAGCAGCAGGAATGAGGGTGGTCACCACAACTCTTCCAGAGAAAACCTACTGGGGCACATTGTGATCTCCCACCCACAGGAGCACAGAAAATTTGGGGCTGAAACCCAGAATATACCTGTAAACCAAGTCACCTCCACACATCAACTCTCTTCTTACCGGTAAGAACCACAGCAACCTTACATCAGCCTTAATTTCATGACTCATAAGCACGTCCAAGAGGACAAACAGAAAAAGAACAGCAGGTAATTGGTAGGTTTTGTCCATAGCTTCTAAATATTCCACTTTCTAAATCTGCTCTAAAAGGAGCCACAGTGCAGGTGTCCCTAACGCCCGTGTTACAGAGCTCTTCTGCTGCAATACTTAGCAAAAAATACCCTGTGCTGCTTCCCAAGGGATCAGTGAGCAACGAGGAAGTGAAATGGGGAGACACATCTGCTGGACATGCAATAAAAGCCACCTAAAAGCATCTACATTTAAAGGCAGTTCTGTTAATATCTCACTTCTGGAGCTGTTGGCTTCTTACGTGATGGTGTTTAAAATACCTGACTCATTTCTTTGAGGAGAAGTTAACAGAATGCACCTCAAACAGAACAATCTACTAACCATGTCAGTCCTTCCATGGAAGTAGTCTGATTAGTTATTCTCATTGGTTTTGTTTCTGTTCTCCTGAGTTAACTACTGATTCATATTTTCAATGGAAAATACAGTATGGATCTTTCTAGCTTCTAAGTTACTCAAGAGTACCACCATTTTATATCATCACGCAGAGATGTTTAAAAAACGTCTGACTAAACATCAAATAAATCTGCTTTGGAGAGATTGGAGCTGGGGGGCAAGTTTAGTAAATCTTGGTAGAGTACATATACATTTCTGTTTAAACATACTCAAATACAGCAACATGAAGCTTAACTCAATTTCCCTTTTCTACACAAGCCAGAGGAAGAGGTGCTTAATGAACACTTCAAACACTGAAGAGCTTAAGGTAAACAAAAAGATATGCAATCATTTGAAGAACTGAACTACCACACACAGCAAGGAAAGAAAACAGCATGATTATCACCAAGTCAAACTCGGAGTGAGTTCAGAGAGAGTTTTCATTGCAAAGCACTGAACAGTGCCTCTGCATCTGTATTGTGTCCCCAGCTCACAGGAAAAAACTGGTAAGGTGTGAAAAAGCAGCAACATCCACCAGAAGACCAAACAGAGTATTACAAACTATCCAGTAACTTTCAAGGGAGTCAAACCATCTGGTACACAAAGTTACAGGCCACTCGAGATATCAATGTGTTAAAGATTAAAACCCTAAGATTAATGCAGTTCTGCACTAGAAATCAGAGCTCTCAGCACTTCTGACAGGAGAGATTATGTCTGTCCATGCCACTCTCAGTACAGAGCAATTAGAATTCTGCAAAGGCTGAGATGAGTATGCTTGAGAAACTACAATTTTTAAATGATTCTACAGCAACTATGTTAAATACCACTGAGCATGTAACAGTATTTCCCAAAAGCTTCAAGGACATTTGTCCATGCAGCATTACAACATGAGAAGATACCTGTGTTACAAACTTAAGACACACAGTTTAGGTATTAAGGTGTCTGAGCAAGCACCATAAACCTGCGTACTGCATGAAAAGCCAAGAAATAAATTTGATTTTGACAAACTTCTTCTAAAGCCCTCAACAAGAGACAGTCCTTACGAAGTTACCTGCCCAGGTGTAACAGTATTCCAGTCGGATCTCTAGATTCTATCACAGCAAGCACCAGCCTAAGGGTACTGATCAGCTGCTAGAGCTCACCATGGTAAGAACAGCCACTTATGCTACTGCAAACCTCAGCTTCATTAAGAAATGTTGTTCCCACTTCACAGACTTGCAGCTACAGAGCAGCGTCTCTAGGAATGGAGCTCCCACTCCTAGAAAAACCTGCACAACCTGGACACCAGCAAATATCAAAAGTCACTTTACCTCCTCGCTCTTCGACTTGTGCAGAACAAATCCTTTTTTCCATTGCCCATCAGCACCTTCGTTTGGTTTGCGGATGTTGAACTCGACTTTCGCACGATCCTTGCTTTGAATGGCTTTCCACTCATCCAGGGTCATCTCCTTAGGGCCTTCTTCCTTAACTTCTTCAACCTCATTCTCCCTGTAGTAAATTCAGGGAGATTACGATCAGGACCTAGAACTCACGCTCTAGATACAACAATCAAACCCAGTTATTAATTGGCACCAGATTTTAATAAGTTTGTCAAGTATTTGGCAGTTATGAGATCCCCTCAGAAAGCACACGTGGAAACTCATCTCCTTTAGACAGAGTACCAAAAAAACCTCACTTTAAGCAACTAAATGGTGAGCAAAACAAGATGTTATAATTAACACTGCCACATGCCATGTGTTCTCCACATTAGTGATAATTTGCTTTAAAAATATGAAACTTCTGCAATGGGCTTGTTTGGAGCCTTCCCCCCGTTTCTGAGACACTTCTCTCCCAAAGGTTCAAGTTAAGGCAGTGAGAGAGCTTGTTCTTATCACAATTTCCAAGCTTGTTAGTGATTTACAAACCAGAATTTAATCAGCTTTAGATAGTCTGCTTCTTTACTGAACCAAAGACAATTATTAATTCCCCAGCCAACTGGAACAATCTTTACTTTCAGCTAACTTGAAAAAGCCAACAGCACACAGCTTAGTCACTTGTGTGATGTACCACCTCACTGCTAATCCTCAGTGCCTCTACCTGCTGCCAAGGACCTGGTTTTGAGCAACACACACAACCACTATGCTGGGTAACAGGTTGTGTTCCAGCCACAGAGGCAGTCAATCCTCCTCAGTGTGTTTTCAGTCATTCTTCAGCGTGTTTATGCAACAATTCCTGATTTACAGAAAACTGGTGCCATGCATGTGCAGCAAAGAGATCATGAAAGCCTTGACTTCAAAGAAAAGGTCTTTGTTTTGTAGCAGCTCATTTTGGTGTAATAATGCAGAGCATTATGCCAGCATTGCTGTATTTCAGTTTTTCCTCACTCTGTAGGACAGGATGATTTTTGACATGGTTTACATCCAGCAGTGGCTTTTTTTGCTCAAGGCAAAGATCTTCCCCCTTGGCATTCAGCACATTTCACTGTAGTATGCAACTGGAGTTGCACAGATAATTAACAACATGATCTGAAAGTGACCTAAGAGCCTGTGTGACATAACCAACAGTTTCAACACCACCATTTTCAGACATGCAGTTTGTAAGGACAGTCTCTTCAGCAGCACTGTGGATAATTACATGACTATAATCCCAGTTTGGCAGAACAGAAGCAGGCATAAATACCAGAGGCTAAAGGCAAAGTAACACCAGCTCTGAGCGAGCACAGAGCAGGGAGCAGGGCAGTACTCACTTATTTTCAGAATCAGCAGGCGGATGTTCCTCTCCCTCTGGCGTTTCCTCAGTTACAGCTGACTGATCCAATTCACTGCAAACACATAACGTTTGGAGTTTGGTTTTTCAAAAGTTCATCCCCATTTAAAGCCACAGAAGATTAATGGCTAAGTTCCATGGTAGATTTACACAGCCTGGAACTATTTCATTAAAAAACAGTGGTCTCTGTGACCTTCAAGTTCTGTGCTTGTCCCCAACACTTACACTAGTAAGTGCTGAAAGCCTCTCGCTGTACACTGAGATCCAAAATTGATTTGCGTATTAAAAACACCATTTCCAGAGTAATACTTGCAAAAAAGCATGCTTAGCCTGATCACTATAGTTAAAATTAAATTGTTCTATTAAAAACAATTGTTCAAAACCAGCACAAGACCTCCCCCCATTCCAAACTTTCCCAAAATTCTAGTTTTAACATCTCTTATGTGAGAGGAAATCACCAATTTTCTAAATCCTGCAAAGGCTTATTTAATGGCACAGTAAAATTATCAAAATCAAGGGCAAAAAAGGGAGCTAATTTTTAAATTTTTTCAAGCTGTAAAGATCAGGATTTATTGACATTCTGCTAATGGTTTTCTGAGCTATTTCTGAGTTATGAGGGATTACTCACGTTAGCTCATCTTTGACAGTTCCCCAGTTGTGTGATCCGCTGCCACCACGCTTGTCCTCATGCTTTAAGCCGCTGAAATGTGAATGTGAAACAGAACTAACAAAACTGAGTTAACATTATAGTGTCCAGACACAGCAATTCAACAGCACATTTTAAAATGTTTTTATTGTAAAGAATAGTAAAAAAAAAGAAACAAAACTAAAACAAACAAACCGTGCACAACAGAAAAAGTTAAAGACTTACGATCTATCGCTGCCACTGTGTCTGTCAAATTCACGTTTGCCACGAGAATCAAACCCATCTCCTCTGCCCATCCCACGGCCACGGCCACGTCCTCTTCCAAGTCCACCACGTCCACGCATAGGTCGGTCAATAATGGGTCTGGGATGGAACAGTCAAATGTATTTCAGCTCCACAAATTCACCGTTTTTAGGGTTTTCTCTCTCTCATTTGAAAATTTTATTGACTTACTTTTCCTTTGATAATTACTGTTTGCAACCATGTCAAGGCTCCAATTTCCATGTTAAATTATTACACTGAAAAAACCCCAAATATACAAATGCCTGCATTTTAGAACCTGGAAACAGATCCTCAGAAGAATTACTGCTCATCTGCATCTCCTGGCACCAAATTCAAAATTCAGTGTTTGTACTGGGTTACACTACTAGTCAATACTGCAATTTCCAGTTAACTCAGAACTTAATTCGTGTTCACCTGACCTACTCTTAGAAGGACTAAAATTTTGGTACTCAAACGTTACTTTCAGACCATTTGAATTCTGGATGCCACGTGATCCTTGAGACACTTTAGAACTTGCCCAGACCTAAGATGGCTTCACCAGTTGCAAGTGTGAAGCTGCTGCAGTCCAGGTGTGAACACCTAGATGGACTTTTATTGGTCTGCAGTCAGCTGTACAGGTTTAATCAACAGCCATAACAGCAAACAAATCTCATCCTGCAGGCAACAGCTATGCCCGAGTCCTTTCCTGACTCATCCCCTATAGATTTAGGCAGACATGGTGGACATCTCACCAATTCAAACCGTATTTTGAGTTAAACCAAGGGAACTCTTCACATCAGATCACTCCCGGTCTACAGCTGGAGCCAGTTTGTAAACAAACTCACAGGAAAGAAAACTGTTACAGCCTGTCTGCATGACAGACAAAAATGTAATTCACCCGATTTAATTTTGATTCCATCAGCTGTTTGCTTGTTTGTTTTTTAACTCAGCAGCAGAAGGCAGGACAGCCCCTCCCCACCCAAGGCAGGGAGGCTGTCAGACAAGACAGAATCCTTACTTATCAACAGAAAATTCTCCTTCGCCCTTCTCCTCAGCAGGTTTGTCGAAGCGGCGCTCACGAGGAGGTCGTCTCTCGGGTCTCCTGTCAATGGGTTTGCCTTCCCCCTGCTGCTGCTGCTGCTGCTGCTGATCAGGCCTCCTGCCAATGCGCCTTATCCCTGAAACGTTAGGCGAGACATCAACGGCATGTGGAGCTGCTCCGGGAGATACCGCACCGCGCCACAGCACCGGGGACAAGCTGGGATGGCAGTTCTCCTTCTAGCCTCGTGGCCAGATAACCTGAGAAACTACACCTTCAGAAAAAGGGCACTGCAGATCATTTGACTCTTCTGATTCACATTTTTACATGGCATTTCAATCAAATTGTGTTTTGTGCAAATGTACAAAACCTGCCAGAGCACACAACATTAGTAATCCATGGTAAAAGACAGGGGCAGCTTTCAAAGCAGGATCAGGGTGAGCAGGATTTTTAATTCTTTTATTCCTCCACAAGGTGCTTTTCAGGTAAAACGAGTGGTTTTGATTTTGCTGCACACCAAAACGCAGTCAGCATCCCCACGCTGGACCCCAGCCCCCGTGCCAGCCACGCTGCCTCGTCCCACCAACCCTGCCTCGTCCCACCGCACTCTCAGAGGCTCTTTTGGCCAGCAGTGCTCCCCAGGGCAGGGTGTGCTCTGCACCCCGGGCTGGTGTCACACATCCCAGCGAGGGCAGCCCAGTGACTAACCCATGTTAGGCTCACCCACACCAGCCCTGCCAGCCCAACTGTGCTCCTGACAAAGCCTCACCTCGCTGGGTGCTTACTTAAAATAGCTTAGGAATACAGAGCTGCCCCCCCCAGTAACTCCCCACGGGCATTATTCTCCTTATCCTCTGAAGGATCTCGAGCACAGCTTTCTGCACCCACCTGAGAGGGCTGTTTACTCTTCTTTAAAGAGCTCTGGACAAACACTTTACTCCTTTGTTACACCATTTTTTTTTTAGCCAAAATGTTTAGAGCACAAACACGAAGCCAAGCACAAACACGAAGCCAAGCACCACGGCTGCTTCAACAGCTGTGAACCATCTTCTCAATTAAAAGGTGCAAATTCGTAATATTTTAAAAGGGACCCATTTCTGCCCACCAAGCAATGCCGTGGGTGGGTGTGGCTGAAGGAGTTACAGTAATGACACCCAAGCCAACACACCCACATGAACAATGTCTCCTGCACTCGCAGAGTTTGCATGGCAGGCACTGCTTGCTCAGTAACCCACACCCCCGAGGGGACACAGGGGTGAAACACACTCACATCCCCCTGGAAAGGGCTCTCAAACCTAGGAGGACCATTTCCTTCTCAGGGGTGAAGCCCAGCAAGGAAAGCAAACAGGCAGTGTCACAGGCAGGTATGCTGCAGAACTGGAACCAACACTCCAGAACTCTCCATGTGGAGCTCAACCCCCTGTGCTCAGAGAACCTGGGTCCTGGTGAAGCCCAACCAAGAACACGAGTTATTTCCTTGGTAACACAAAGCTTTGGATTGGTAATTCACCACTCAAATAACCTGCACCTCTTCAGAGCAGCTCACACAGGAACCCAACCCACTGATACCACTGAATTCACATCATTAAACTGCTGCCCCCCACAAAAGAACCTGCATTTTTCACACTGGAAAGTGACTTTGTTTACTACGGTGCCCCACACACTGCTACAGCTGCAGGCCTTTCACTGTTTCACTGCTATAATAAGCCACGAAACTCTTTTCACAGCAAAGTCCTTGTGCAAACCAGGAGGTAAACACAGGCGAGGAACCCTGCCCAGCTCCTCCACGTCCTCCTGTGCTGGCCAGAGGCACTGCCCGTGTTCCAGGTGCACCTTGTGCAGGACAACACCATCATTCTGTGCCTGACTGATACTTCCAGGGGACACGGGCTCAGTAAACTGCCACTCAGGACAAACTGGTGTCCAAAACACCTCCTCAAAGAGCCATAAGCAAAGCTCATCACAAGGTGTTTTCAGGCAGCATTTGGGAGGCCCACGTCCTAAAACAATGAGCATATTAAAGCTTTTTCTTCTTAAAAAGCCTAAAACGTGGTGGGGAATCCCTTTGCAGTGAATGCTACAGTGCACAGCAGCTTCCATGCAGCACCACGCTCTGCTGACCTGGCCACGCTCCTGAAGAGATCATGTGGAGTTAAACCAGGGCTGGGGAGCCATGGCCTCACCCGCATGGCCACATCCCAAGGATCTGATGAGATCTGGTACAGCACAGGTTGCCCAGGGAGGGGGTGGATTCCCCATCCCTGGAGGTGTTCAAGGCCAGGTTGGACGGGGCTCTGAGCAACCTGGGCTGGTGGGGGATGTCCCTGCCCATGGCAGGGGGGTGGATTAGGTAACCTTTAAGACCCCTTCCCACCCAGGTGGTTCTGTGAGCCCAGTTTAACTGGAGTCCCGGCCAACACGAGGTGGGGTGCAGCCTGCAGCGTCCCTCCACGCCGAGCTGTGTCCTCCTCCTTACCCTGCCCACAGCACACTCCTTCAACCCCTTTATATTCCCTTTTTCCAGCCCATTTTCCACTCGGGATATCTCTCAGCTGTATCGAACAGGGCTGAGAAGGCACATGGCCCGTTATTAAACACAGACACGATTCCCACGGACACCGTGCCCTGGAAAAGTGACTCCTGCGGGGGCAGATGGTCTGTCACTGCCACCGGCCCCCCGGGACGCGGTGCGGGACGGGCTGCGGGGGTTTGCTGCCCCCCGGTACCCCCCGCCGCCGGGCAGAGGCAGCAC
>VZRW01011150.1:0-12720 GCA_013398125.1 Aegotheles bennettii
TAACAATCGATTGAGGAGGCCACTCTCAGTTGCCTCCTCATCCACCCCCAAGTGGAGCTTAATGCACTTTGCTGACATAGAGGCAACTGACACAGAGGGTAATACCTCCTCCTCATCTCCCCCTTCCTAAAGAGCCTGTAACCTTCCATTCCAAAACTCCAGTCATAGGAGTATTCCCACTAGGTCTCTGTGATGCCAATAATATCATAGCCCTGCAGGGATGCACCTGTCTCTAACCTCTTCTGTTTATCCCTCATTGCATAGAGGCATTTAAGTTGGGCCCCTGATGAAGCTGACTTACTGGCTGGAGTGGCTCAAATCCTTTTGAGTTATTTCACTGGTGTTTCTCTTTTGTCTTCTACTACCTCAGGAGCCCCACACTCATGTCCATAAGGCTCCAGGTGTGCTGCAGTGTACCCAGGAGCATAGTCTCTTCCCGTTTCCTGTTAGTATGGTTTGGTGTGACATGGCTTTTCAAAATGCTAGGAGGTGCATTGTAAAATATGGCTTGTCACACTTACTGCCACAGGGTGCCAGTTTCTTAATTCTCTTACAGAATCACAGAATCATTATGGCTGGAAGAGACCTTAACTAATTATTTTCCCCATGGCACCATGTAATTTTTTTAATATGCAGGGAATGTTTTTAATATATTGTGGTATACTGTCTTTTGAGCAGATTACTTAAAGATATTTAAACTGTATTGTTTTCACCCATGTTGCCAGGATATGTTTTCTCTAGTATAAAGGTTGGACATAAGTCACTATTGCACAGGTTTGACTATAGCACTATGCCGCAAGGATGACGGGTTTGTGTCAGTTCATCACTTCATATAGAATATACACAATATCCAAAGAAATAAAGGCGATATTGCAAGACCATACATATATAAATAATAGGGTGGGGTTTTTTTAAAAAATCTTAAAATATTGATTTCAAAGGCATGTATTTGGGAAAGAAACAATAATCAAAAAGTACGAAAATACAGGCTTAAGGAAGAAACCTTTTTCCTTACACATACTTAGGTGAATGAATGCTGTAGCTGGCCCAATATATCTTTTGTTGTGACAAAACATGAGCCAGGGTACCACACTCATTCACCTTCCTGTGACTAACCCCAAAATTCATCTGTATGTGTAAAAATATTTTGCCCCTGGGGCAAAAGTCTTTTGAATGGAGAACATATCTGGAAGCTTAGAAACCCCAGGTATGGCTGCTGTTTCTGTAAGACATATTCCGTTGTTCTGAGAAGATGCACAATTTCTCAGTTTCCTCATCTAAATTATATGAGTATTCACCCCTTTGAAGATGAGTAGTGGGATTGATTTAGCTGAAGGACAGTAACAGCACTGATTACATTTAAGAAAATAAAATTATTTTTTCATACGGTGAAATACTCCATAGGGATCCAAATGACGAAAGATATACTTTCCAAAAATATTCCTGTGGTGCCTGGAAAAGGTATAACCATTGTAATACTAATAACCACAGAAATTGCACTGATACGCAGGATTGGACTAGTCGCACTGCTACTGTTATGCACTCTAATGCTTAAGAAATGTTTCATAGAAAGTCAGGAATACAAAGCATATAAAGGTTCAACTCAGGAATGTGTAAAAATTGCACCTTTCTACTCAATACCATAGATATCCATGTGTATTCAGGACAGATTCAGTACTCAATTCCTTTATTTTCTTATTTTCCAGGTTTTGCAAGTTGTTTGTATTTCTACAAATACAACAGATGTTGAGGTCTTCTCTTAAAATACCCAATAACTAAAAACTTGATTTTTTTTATGTTTAATTATGAATCTTTCTTGTCTTCATATACCTACATTTTAGAGGCAATATGCTCAGTTCCAAAGAGCTTTTCTTACAAATACAGGTTTAAGAAACTGGAATACTAATTAGAAATACTACACTTTCTTGATTTTGATAATCATGGTAGCTTGTGGACATCAAGCCTAAAGAGATGGTTTTTATATTTTAAAATATTCTAAACAAGCTGAATCTGAGAACTTCTTCCAATATATTTCATGATGTCAAGCTATTGAACATGTAATGTCAGAATTATGCTGTAAAAAAAGATGTCTTATAAGCCAGTGTGGCTTGCTTCAGCAATGTCCTTCTAGCCTTGGTGTGCCATCCCCAATTCTTAATTGACTTTTCTCAGATGCTTCTAGAATTTCTTGGCCACCATCCTCCTTTGCATCTTTGTTGCAGCATGGTACTCCATCCCCCATGTTCCACTGGGATGTCAGATTGAATGATCTTGCTAGCATGCTGTTCTACAAACATTGGTGTGCCTTTCCCAGGCAAGCCTGTTTTTAAGCCCTTCCACCTTCAAATGTAATTTAAAGCTCTTTCAATGAGCCCTGCCATCTCCAACACAAGAATCCTTTTCCTCCTTTGTTTCAGGTGTACCCCATCTGTCACTAGCAGGCCTGGTGTCATGTAAACAGACCCATTATCAAAAAACCCGAGGTCCTGCCAATGACACCAGTTTCAGATCTGATTGTGTCTTCCTGTTTCTTCCTCAGCAACCGTAGCACAAAGCACTGTTGCTTTCGTGCTTGTACATTCTTTTTCATTTAGCAACAAACTTCTTGGTGAAGATCAGAAAACTCTTTAAATAACCACTTCCTGGTATGTTCTTGAGTTGCTGATTGCTCAAAAGAGAAGCTTTTTTTAAAAAATGTGAGTATTCTGTTCTTGATCATGACTTCTGTGGGACTGTTTGTGGCTAATTAGTATGTATAAAGTGTAAGTAAAAATCTTAATGATTTGTGTATGTACAACATACATCCACTGTCAAAAGTTGTCATATGGAAGCACTTAGTAATGACCACCTGACTTATAGACCTAAATAGACCTCGAATCTCTTTAGTCTGATGTTCTGTCTTCATTTGTGACTAATACTGGACTGAGAGGGAGTTGCATAAAATTCTAGTAATTGTTAAAGTAGCATAGTAATAACTGTAAATCCTTTTCTCAAAATACATTCTAAATGTGTAATGTGTAATATGTAATACTGGTATTTTGCACAAGGATGTATCATCATTTTATAAGGCAAAATTAAACCAGATAAAAACCTAATTGGTTAAAACCAGGAAGAATTTAATTTGTGAGGAACTGCTGACAGCATTTCAGCTTCAGTGTCAAAGCACTGAGTTGATAATTTTATCAGCTTTTACCTGTGTTTTTTCACCTCTTAGGATGAACAGCTGAGAACAACTGTACTTGTAGCACAGTCACACCTGAATGTGTCTGGTTATGGCTGCGCAGATTCTTCCTAGATGAAATTATCTTTCTACAGTACTAAAGGTACCTACATAGTAGGTCTTTTGGAGTGCTTTCAAACTACCATGCCACAGTATGTAGTTGGCTAATTTTAAGTCCATTTGTGGTAGAATGAGGTGTGGTACCATACCTTCTCCCTCCTTTGCATCATAAGGAGTCCAGGCACATGGGCCAGACTTGAGGCACACAAAGTATGTTTAGATTTAACCTAAGTCAGGCCCCTCCCTCCCCCCAATAATCAATATCCTGTCCATGAAATGCTATTTGTGTCATCAGTAACTAAATTTTACAAAACAAAAGCCAGTTGCATTGAACTTTTAGTGATTCAGAAAATAAATGCCAGTTTCTATCCAGCATTTCTGTTGCTAGCTTGTTAGAGTCCCTAACTACAATTGCACATCAATGTTACGACCTTCAAAATAGCCTAGGAAAATGGTTTCTTCCTTGCATGGTTGTCAGGTAGCAGGGGAAGATTAGAAAGGGCCATTTCCTTTAAAGGAATATTGTTGGCTACTTGTTGTCCTACAGAGGCTTCAACACTCCATCTGGCAGTGAAGCAGAGAGAAACGACAATAAAATTATGGAGTCTAAAATAAGACATAAAAGTTGAAGATACTACTCTTTTTTTTTCCTTTATAGTTTTTCAGCTTCTTGCTTATTCATTTTGTGCTTTAACCATAAGACTGGAATGTGACAGTGATAGGGATTTATATTCTCTGTTAATGTGAGCTGCAGTTAAAACCTCACAAGAATTGAAGAATGGATGAAGGAAAACCTAACAAAACAGGAACCCATTTGTTTTTGTAATACAGTGGGTCAGAGTAGTACCCCAAATAGGATGATGGAGAAGGAAATGGAAAACCAGGAGTACCTTCAACAGACTGAGAGTGGGGAGGGTACAAAGCTACAGGTAAAATTACATTTGATTGTTTTATACTAAACATTGTACATTGTACAATGTACATTGGCAGATGTTCCAGTTACAAATTCTTCACACTGTTTCTCAGGGGGATCTATCTTATTATTTTTTTTTCCATTTTGATGGAAAAAGTAGTCATATGAAGTGGAAAATGTCAAGTAAAATTATCCAAAAGTATTTGCCTCATGTAACACAACAGAAAACGTATTTTACTGTGTGGTGGTGTTATTCACTTAAAGACCTTAAGTACAGGTGTGCCAAACTGTCAGGACATTTTTATACAACTGATCCATTTTCCTTTGCTAGGTAATGCTTCAGTCTCTAGGGCTTGTTCTCCCCTTGGGCCATGAACTAAAAAGTTTTTAAACTCATAAAAGTTTTTAAACCCATTGCTCCATTCCTTTTCATAACTAAAAGGGGATATTTTCCATCTGTGTAGTGTAGCGCTATTATTGCAGTGCCTGAGCATCTCACCTGGACTATTTCTACTTTCTCAAAGAAAATAATGTGGAAGTGAGGGACAGACACCACACAGGTGGTGTGACAACTGCAATCTAAACATAGATACAGCTTTCCTTTGTTGCATGTCTACAGCAGATCTGTTCTCTGTGTGTCCTATCCCCAACGTATGGATGTAGAGCAGGAACCAGAGCACCGTTTGGAGTGGGTAATGGAAGTCTGCAGCTGGAGTCTGCTGCGCAGGCTCCCTGAGGGTGTCCCTTGGGGACCTCACTCAAAAAGACTCATTTATCACTGGTAAAGCTAAGATGCTATTATTGTACTCCAAAAAAGAGAGTTTCTTATTTCATTAACTGAGAGGTAGAAAGTACACGTGCTGATGTGGTTAGATGCTTTCAAGTTAATCAACTACTCTTTGATGAAAATTTGTTACTAAGTTTGATTTTTAGATTTTTTGGAATCTCTTTGGCAACATAATCCAAGATACACTAGAAACCCTTGCAAGAGTGAGAAATCAAACCCATATTTGCAAGTGCTGGCCAGTTTCCTAAATGCTAGACTGTCCTTCCTCTTTGAGTCTCTTTTTCTGAAACAGAGCACTCCTGTGAACTGTTTGGATGTCAGCTTAAGAAATTTTTAAGACAGTGAATGGTGACCTACTTGCATCTTAATTTATTTTCTGCATTCTTAGTGAAGATGTTCCAGTTTACTAGTTGATTTTAAATTGCACATTGTCTAAAAGCATAAATAGTGCTTTTCCAAGTAGAAATCAAATAGCTCTTTAAGTAGTATATGTTTATATTAAAAGAATTGACTGATGTGTCCAACACTGCTACTTAGTTACTGCTCTTTATATACACTTTCCATTGTTTTGAAAAGACACATTGTCTAGGATCACCTTCAATTTTTGCTTAAGTCTTTTGGGCTTTCACTTGGATGGATACTGATCTTCTCTCTTAAAATTTAACCATGTTTATGCACACACATAGCAATTGGGGTCAATGTTGTAGATGGATTTTTGGAATTAAAAATAGCATTGCGGTCACAGCATTTGATTCTTTCAGGGTTAGAAGGATATGGAGTGCCTGTCAGCGACATTCTCTGGGGTAACTTTGTTTTGAAGTTCATGCATTTGGTGTGCATTTCTATGCATATGTATTTGTCTTTAGACTTTGATTGTCTCCCACAATGAGAATGGCTGGCTTACCTTCAATACACAATGAACAGTCAATTTAAATACAATTCAAATTTCCTTCTAGTTCTCTCAGCTAATGAGTAACAAGTGATTTGCCAGCCCTAATTACGGCGTTAATGTGTTTCCAAGAGGCACAGAGAGAATTAACGCCATTAAATGCTATAGTGGCTTAAAGCAGTTTGGTGTAAGTGTTTAAACAAAGCAAAATGCAGCCTCTCCTTGTTACATGCAGTCAGTGGTGGCAGCTGAGGTTTTGTATGACAAAAAGCAAACAAACTAAATGTCAGATTAAAACTGTCCTGTGGACACCCAAAGAACAAGTTTGTTTTCATTTGGTAATTTTTTTTTTAAAAGCTCTTCTCTTGAGAAATGCAAATGTCAGCTCTGTGACAGCACGTGATCTTCAAGGTTGTGCAGTCAACTGAGTGGGCTGTACAGAAAGCAGAATCAAAACCTGAGGTTCTTGTATATGCTTAAGTTGAGTAAGTGGGCGAAGATGAGCACAGGTCTTTTTTTTTTTTCTAGTTTGTTGGAATTTTTTTAATGCACTGATGTGAAATTGTGCTGACAGTCCCATCAACTGCAACTTGGTTAAGTGGCATGTGACAGGTAGCCTGTGTAAGTATAGTAAATCCTTTCAGAGGGTACAGCTGGCTTGAAATGAGCTGTTAGAGAGGATTGTTGTATGGGTTGTTGCATATAAAAATCTCTTTTCCTCTTTTTATCTCTACTTTTATTGAAAACATAAGCACTGAATTTGAGCTTTCCTTGAAAGCTTTAAAAAACCCTTATGTTCATATAGAGCAAATTATGTTTCCCTGATGTAGCTCCTGGTGCCAAAGTATATATAATATACTGTGCTTTAAGTGACTTAAAAGCCCACAAAGAATAGGATAATCCCTCCCTGTCTCTAATTCAGTCCAGCATCTCTTCATCAGCTGTCTAGTGGGATGGCTCCTTATTGTAATAATACATCTTCTCCACTGTGGATGTATTCAGCCTTGTAGATAGATTGAGGCTTGTTCTGAGGAATATATCTTATTTTTCATGCTACTCTTCCCTCTAGAAGGATCAAACATAAGTATTTGTAGGATCTTTCTGAAGCTTACCTGGTAATATCAATGTGATAAAACCATTTGAGTGTATACACCTGTACATGAATGTCCTTTCTTCTCTCTCGGTTTTGCCATACCAATTTACAGGCTTTTCAAACCATGTCAGCAGATCACATAAGTACTACGTGTACTGTGCCTCTTTGAGTCAAGAGCAGAGACTCCATCTTCATCTTCTACAGGTGACTTTTGCTGCTGTTTCACACGTCATTTTGGTTTACCATTTGGTTCTCTGTCCTACTCTTAACAGTTCAAGTATCTCTAGAAAGCTTCATAATTGTATCTTTCAGTGCTGTAGTGCGAATGGCCAGAAAATAAGCTAATGATAGGGAAGAGCCCCACTTGAAGCTCCATCTCTACCGGTTTAAAAAGAAACTAAGGCTAGAGTTGCATAGAAAGTATTTAGGAACCTCACTTAAGACACTTAAAAGAGATTTTGGGAAATCCTAGTCTCAACTTTATAGGAGTTTCTTTTGCCCTCTTGTTACATGTTTCTGTCCAAGTTTCAGAGACTGAAAGAAAAGCTGACAAGTGAAAATCCTGGTCCAGCAAACTACATGATACTACGAAGAGCTTTTCTGGATTGGGATGTGAACCCTTAACTCCACTGAAAGTTTGATACTTAGCCACCTTTTGAGAATAACATGACTGACCTGCCTGAAGAGGGTGTAGCTATAGCACAATGATCAGAAGTTGGGAGATTCTGATTCACCCTTGTGTATCGACAGTAAATGGTGACATCTCTCCCTTCACCTAAACTGAACGGTGGTGTGTTATAGTTTGAAGTTTTGTCCGTCTCGGGAACGAACGAGTTAAACAAGCTATTCCATATCAAGCCTTCTGTTGATAAACTGAAAAGTACTGAGCTAAGTTTTTTTTTTTCCCTTCTCTCTGTTTGGGTTTTGGACTGCATTCATGAGGGGGGGCAGAGCAAGAAGCGGCTGCTTCTATCAGTTTTTTTTTCTCTTCTTCGCTGGACTTTCTCTTGGAGGCAGCGGTGGAGAAGGCTACTTATCAGTTTTTTTTTCCTTCGCCTATAAAGAGAAACTGTTTTTTTTCCTTCGCTCTCCTTCCCCCGGGCTTCTCAGCAGGCAGAGACAAGAGGAGAACTCTTTCTTCCCTGGACTCCTGGTTTCAGGATTTTGTAAATATATTTATCCTTTTTTCCCTCCATTTCCCTTTGTACCTGTTCCCTTTTTCCCTGTTTCATTAAATTTGTATGGTTTGTTTTTTCTAAACCTCACAGCCGTGTGCATTGTTTATTTTCTTCCCCTTGGGGAGAAGTAAGCAATAAATTATTGTCTTGGGCAGTCCGCCCTAACTGCAGAAAACCAAGACATGGTGGTGTCTATTTCACTCCATATGGAAAATCCACTTCATGCGCTGTCTTGACCTTGTATTCCAGGCAGTGGCTAGGGAAAGACTTCAGAGTGAAAAATTCAGGAAAATTTGCACTCTGGTACTGATCTTAACTGAAACAGTCAGGAAATACCATATTCTAAGCTTAGTAGGTGCCAACAATTTTTTTTTTAAGAAGACCTTTCATCCTTTAATATGACCCTTATTAAAAAAATACCCTGTTAAATTCATCAGCTGTTCCCTAGATGGTCTTCAGACATTTTCCAAAAAGGTATTTGTGAATGTACTTTTTTTTTTTACTTTGTTTGAACAAATTAGTTAGTGTTTTCTTATTTTTACATGACTCAAAGTTGGATGTTTATCTGCAAAGGAAAAAATGTTTAATAGCAGGTGGCATTACCAGGTTCAAATAACATCTCTTGATTTGAAACTTTATTCAGTGGTGTAAAATAGAAGGATATTTCCTAGTATCAGATTTAGTAAATAGAATGTTTTCCTTCTTGAACTTTAAACATAAACCATAATGTTACATTTTGGACAAATGAAGTTTCTGTGATTATTTGGAAGTAGTGTTCTCCTTTGTCATGTTCAACACTGAGCGTGGGGGGAAAATCCAGTTTCTGAAAGTAGAATCTAGGTTTGGTTTTTTGTTTGTTTGTTTTTGTTTTGTTGTTTGTTTTTTTTTTTTTTTTAAATAGGGTTGCATTTCTTTCATGGCTCAGAAAATATTTAGGCAAGAGATACATTTAGATGGAGTTGCTTCCAGTTTACAAGGAAAGTACTGAGTCACAGCCAAACAAGTTATGTGACTGCTTTTCTTACAGCTGTCAGAGGTGAAAATCAAATAAATCACGAATCTTCCAACTCTTTTCTGTATCACTAAGCCACCTTATTACTGGATCATCTATAGCATCTTCTCTAGCACCTTCCTTTTCACTGAGCTGAGACATTAACCTATACATGATATTCTGTTTGGGTGGTCCTTTTACATATGGCAGAGATATAAATAATGTGAAAGTTTTGCCGGTTCAAGGAATTATATTGTATTGCAGTGCTCGGTTAGTTTAACTTTGGCACATGATTGAATATAAGGGGTCATTATATTCTGGAGTTATTCAATATTTGAACAGCTTGGAAAGAACAATCTTCAGGGAGGTGAAGGGCTCAGTTTGATTGTAGAGCTGCCTTATTTATGCCTTATGGGACTACATTATTTGCTGAATTCTTTCTGTTTGATTCGGTGTGCAAAAGAAATAACATTCTGACAGAAAGATTTGAGTTAGAGTAGCTGAACACCAATAAGAATATTTTGTTGAACACTGCATTTGATGAGAGTGTTTAGCTATGTCCACAGCAGAAGTCATGGTCTCAATGTTTATACATTGTCCCTCTTCCTTGTAAGCATGTGAAAGAAGATGTGTGAAAGGTTGAACGCTACTTTTATACTGAAAAATCAAATAAACATTCATTCTGAGTATATTGCCTGTCACCCTATACTAGCTTACTATTTCAGGTTCTACTGTCTACTTATGACAACAGTTTGCTGTAGGTCTTCGCTATATGGTCCTTGATCCATCACTACGAATTTATGGGCAGCATTTGATGCATCAAACATATCTGAAAATTAATGGGTATCTAAATCATCCAGGAAGCTCTGAAATCCCCATTCTTAATGTTTCTGCGCTATTCATTATCTTAGTTGTGATAAGATGTTGTAGCAATGGATGCCTGAGGACCTAAGACAGATATCCATCATTATTTGTGTTTAGTATGTGATAATGTTCATTCCAGTCTCCCAAGTTCTCTGAGGTAATGCTATAAAACAATACGTTGTTCTTTAAGAGGCCAAAACAGGTGACTGTTCAAGGGGTATCTGAACCACATGAGGAAGAACTTCTTTAGTGTGCAAGTTCCCACACACTGGAACAGGTTTCCTAGAGAGGTTGTGGACTCTCCCTCACTGGAGATATTCAAGAACAGTCTGGATGCAATCCTGTGCCATATGCTCTAGGATGACCCTGCTTGGGCAGGGAGGTTAGACCAGATGAACCGCTGTGGTCCCTCCCAACCTTACCGATTCTGTGATCTGTCCTGCAATGAACCTCTCTTTCAAGATTCCCAGCAAGCTGGAAATGATTAATGAGTGTTTTTAAATGTATGTCACTTTGGGTATCTGACTGGCACTAAATGGCCATAATTTTTAGCTCACAGCATTTACTCCTGAGCTCTGAAGTATTTGTTTTTTCTGTCTATCTCCTAGCAGAATAGTAATTTGAATACATAAACGCATAGCATACAATTTTCCCCCTCAGGACTTCTGAATGCAAACTTTCTGCAGATGTGTAGACTTGCAGGGAATCATCAAGTATGGGAGGTTACTTTCCAAAAAGGTCTGACATTGTTGAGAATCAGGAGAAAATATTTGATCATCCTTAGTCCAGGAATCTAAGTTCCTGGGAAAACAGGTTTCATGACTTGGTTGTGGGTAAATGAGGAATTTCCTAGCATCTGAGCAGGCTGACAGTGTGTAGCTGTTAAATGCTCTTGACATGAGTAAGGGTCTCGTTAGTGGTGGGTTTACATGGTGCTGTTTTGCAATCTGAAGGCCCATGGATGAGGTGAGTGAGATGGCAGAAAGATGCTGGTAAATGTTGTTAATTTTCCTTTTATGTGCTAGTTAGAATCTCTATGGCTAACTCTAGACCAACATACGTCCTTATCATGAAAGGTTTAGAACGGCAGCCACAACTAGAATTCCCTGTCCAGAGAGCGCTACTTTGAAGGGTTGGAGTCTGTGAGAGGGCCTTAAGGAAGAGGAGGGGAGCAGGGCCATGACGAAGAGAGAAAAATCAGCTACTTTATTATTCTCATAGCACTGCATAAGATCCACCTGGTTTTGTGTGACATGCCGGTTTTGTAGACATCAACGAAACCTGGGAATGAAAAATGAAAAAAACCACGAGTTTGTTCAGCACCTCACTGAAACCATTTGCAGCTTAACTGGCAGGCAGGCAAGGCATTAAAGATCACTGATCACTCTCTCACCAGCTGGACATTCAGACAAAAACTTTTGTGTCCTGTTGTTCTGAAAGGGAAAAACTTTAGTTCTGCCTTGACTGTAATTTGACTATATAAGAGGTTAATCTGTCTGGTCCAATTCATAACTATTCTGCAGATTTTTTCATTTTAGGAGAAATCATTAGCTCTTAAAATGCTTTCAATGATGGAATCCATGTTCCTGCCATTGGCAGGCCCAATTCTGCTGTAAGGCCTGTGTGTGTGTTTGTGTGTGTGTAAATGACCTGGGGCTGCTCTAAACAGAGATATGTGAGACCAGTTGATATGGCCCATTGTGTTCTTCCAGTTGCTGAGAATGAGCCACGTGGGACTAGGCACTAGGTTGACCCCTTTTCTAAATCTAAGGGCCAAGTCCTGTCACTGACACAGTGAGGATAACCACTTTCCTCCCGGGTGATCCTTTGTTTTTTATGCTACAAACCTTTTTCCAGTGCTAGGAAAACCTTTCTGTACTACATGAATTGTGTTGAAGTGTTGTTGTTAAATCTTATAATCTTGTTATAATAACAACACCATGTTGTTATAAAGCAGGCATTCCCTGTTGCTGAGCAGGATTCATGGGGGATCAATCCTCCGATAGTGCATACCTTGCTGATAGATCAAGTTCCTTATATACATAATTCTTATACATATTCATTAACACTAATACAAAGTTCCACCTTTTCCAGGAATTGATTACTTATTCATGAGACAGTTTTCTCTTAGATTATCTCCAAACCCCAAGGCTGATTTCATCTGGTCTGTCTCCTTCGCAAGTCTTTCAGTTCTTTATCTCTTATTTAGCAAAACTGCATTTTCCTGGAGAAATAGAGAACAGCAATGCTAAGCAGGTGATGCCCGAAAACTAGGAGAGAAAATAAAACTGCATAGTTGAATGGCTACAGAGCAGGTATTTGTTTATTCAGCACCGAGAATGAGGGGGATTGCTCCACCAAACTCACTCGCTCCCTAGCTAGTTCAGGGTACATTTATACAGTAAGCATTGTGTAACATCATTCTTACAATTACAGATATTGCTTAATTTCATTTGCATAATGCTGTCTCAGGCTTTTAAACTTCTATGCATGCACTTTCTATTTAATGGGTGGTCTTCAGACCTCTGGTGGTCATTTGATGAAGGTTTTTGAAGTCTTCCTCAGTCTTGCACTTTTCAACCTTGTCTTTAGTGCATGCTCTTTAGGGTTCGACATTGTTGCCAAATCACAAAACTAGTTAAAACCGGCGCATCTCTTGCTAGTTGCTGTCTTTAAGCTCTCTGATTGGCTAGTTAGTGTCATTGTTCGGGACGGATGCGACATA